>CM064552.1:544144-579081 GCA_032716605.1 Paralithodes platypus | reverse complement strand
AGAGAGAGACAGGAGGAATCAGGAATGCAAGTGAAGGTGACATTGGGGTCCTGGAATGGGAATTGGAACTGAGACATCAAGAGAGAGAGAGAGAGAGCAAGTTCGAGTATGTACACCTTAGAATTACACAGTTGCACAGGTATACATAATTACGTATTTAAGTACATACATGAGAGAGAGAGAGAGAGAGAGAGAGAGAGAGAGAGAGAGAGAGAGAGAGAGAGAGAGAGAGAGAGAGAGAGAGAGAGAGAGAGATCACGGCGCCAAAGTAGACCAAAACAAGTGTAATTGGCTACAAAGTTTTGAAAGGCAACTCACTCCAGTTGCTTTATTTTTCCTTTCCCTCTCTCTCTCTCTCTCTCTCTCTCTCTCTCTCTCTCTCTCTCTCTCTCTCTCTCTCTCTCTCTCTCACACATATATCACTATATACAGGAATATATATATTTTCTTTCCTGTTATATTAATAGTAATAATAAGAATTATAATAATAAGAATAAAGCGAGAGAAGAAATGTACCGGTATATGGATGCAGAGAGAAACACTTTGAAAGATAGTTAAATAGAGTTACTTAGATACACAGAGTGCACAGACCTTGCGGTCCCTACTAGGCAGTCCGGACTAAAACGCTAACCTGGAATTTGCTACAAAGTGGAAGGCAAGGATAACAAAGCAGAAGGCTCTCTCCCTAGCCATAGCGAGAGAGAGAGAGAGAGAGAGAGTGGCGAGAGTGGGAGAGAGGAGACGAAGAAGGCTGGAGGAGAGAGAGAGAGAGAGAGAGAGAGAGAGAGAGAGAGAGAGGAAAGAGAGAGAGAGAGAGAGAGAGAGAGATAGGGGGGGGGAGCATTGTCTTGTTAATTATAGCGAGCCACCTTCATCTCCTGTTATCTTAGAGGCCTTTTATTCCGCTGTTATTAATTACCTGGCTTTTATTCTCATTATTACACTTCCTTCTCTCCTTCCTTCCTTTATTATTTTGTCTCTATTACCCTTTGTTATTGTGTTTTGTCTTCTTTTAAACCCTGCTGTACCGGCGACGTCCTTTTAACTATATTTGGCTACTGTTAGACGATTTTATTCGGTTTAAATGAACAGGCTTCGAACTATCTCACTTAACCCTTCTTACTACCACAGATCCTTTTTAAGCTGCACTTAATCGTCTAGTTATAACTAAAATAAGATGAAAATGACGTCGCTGGTACAGAAGGGGTTAATTCTACTAATAATTATGAGGCTTTTATTCTCACTATTACACCCTCCTTTCTTTACCCCTTCCTCCCTCCTTCTTTCTCCCTTTCTTTATTATTTTGTCTTTATTATTTTATCTTCTTTGCCTTCCTTCTTTTGTTTTACCTGTTATCCCTATATTCTAATTCCTACACTCCCTCTTCTCCCCTTCCTTCCTTCCTTGGTGTTTCCTTGTACCCTTTGCTAGTGGGTCTTCTCTTGCTCCCTTTCTTCCTTCCTTCCTTCTTTCCTTTCTTTCTCTTATTTAATTTTCCTTTTCATATTTTGTCTTTTGTTCTTCCCTTTTCTCCTTCGTCCATATCTTTGTTTAATATTTGTATCTCTACTTCCCTGTCTTCCTATTCTCCTTTCCTTTGTTTCCTCCCTTCCTCCCAGTCTCCCAGTCTCCTTTCCTTCCTCCCTCCCTGTCTTCCGTCCTTCCGTCCTTCCTTCCTTCCATTACTCCTTCCTTCCTTCCTCCCTGTCTTCCTTCCTTCCTCCCTGTCTTCCTTCCTTCCTTCCTTCCTTCCTTCTTTCCTTCCTTCTTTCCTTCCTTCCTTCCTTCCTTCCTTCCTCCCTCCCTGTCTTCCGTCCTTCCTTCCTTCCTTTACTCCTTCCTTCCTTCCTCCCTGTCTTCCTTCCTTCCTTCCTTCCTCCCTGTCTTCCTTCCTTCCTTCCTTCCTTTACTCCTTCCTTCCTTCCTTCTTTCCTCCCTGTCTTCCGTCCTTCCTCCCTGTCTTACTTCCTTTTCATGTTCTTGCCTTCCTTCCTTCCTTCCTTCTTCCCTTTCTTCCTTCCTTCCTTACTCAGTCTTCCTTCCTTCCTCCGCCCTGTCTTCCTTCCTTCCTTCCTTTACTCCTTCCTTACTTCCTCCCTCTCTGTCTTCCTTCCGTCCTTTCCATCCTCCTTGTTAGCCTCTTACCCGTCTGCCTTTCATTCGTAATTGTGATTGGTTTCTATAGTAGCATTCTTCTTATTATTGGTGTTCTTTCTTTCTGTCTATTGCCTATGTCTTCCTTGCTTCCTTCTCTTTTCCTTCATGTTTTCCTCTATTTACTATCATGCTTTCTTCTGTTTCTCCTTCGCCACGACCATCTCATCTTCACTATTATTATCATTATTATTATTATTAGTATTAGTATTAGTATTATCATTATTATTATTATTATTATTATTAGTATTAGTATTATTATTATTATTATTTATATTAATCTCACCACCACACCCCCAATGAAATTAATTAAAGTATATATGATCCACCGGGATTCGAACCCGGGTTATCACACACATATTTTTTTTATCAGATATGTGAAATGCGTAAGTCTTTTAACTTTAATTCAGATTGGAAGACAATATTAGTACAGTATAGTCAGTTAGAAGGAGACCATTGCCTTTAAAATGTGGAGCGCTTCAAATAAGTGTTATTCACAATTATTTGAGAAGAGAAAGGCAAAAAAAGAACACGTAAACATGTACACCTATACACACAGGACATAAACATTTAGACACACACACATACAAGCACAGTAACGCACAAATGCAGACACAAACACACCTACAAACACACAGTAACACAGATATAGACAAACACACACACACACAGGAACACAAATTTACAGACACAAAACACACACGCACCTACAAACACACAGCAATACACAAGCACACCTTAGCACGCACACTGGAACGCACATACAGTATACTTACACACACACCTACACAAACACACGCGCACACACACACTTTTAAAAGATATAGTGAGAACGGCAAACTTAGTATTCCCCCTGCAAAAACAGAGAAAACATTCCGTCAAAAAGCAGAGGGCAGAAAAATCTCCACATTAAAAATATACACCAGGCCAGACATTTGCTCTCTCTCTCTCTCTCTCTCTCTCTCTCTCTCTCTTTGTCTACATTCCAACTTACTCCCTCTCGGGCATAGGCTGAGAGCCTGTACATTCAACTGTTCAACACGGTGAATCCTGTGAGGTCTCGTTCCAGTCTTGGGAGTGAGACATGTGAAGCAGTTAGAGCTGCAACCAGCCTTTGCCATCTTGACTTCGAAAGATACACTGCGCTTAGTTGCCCACTCACGTGTGAGAAGCAGCCCCATCTCTGGAGCTGCTTCGCCTTTGCGCTTCACTGTCTCACCCCCAAGACTCAGACCCTCACTCTATCTATCTATCTATCTATCTCGTTCTTTCATTATCTGTCTCTCTCTCATATATAAACACATGCACCTGATCATACTCTCTCTCTTTCTCTCATATATACTCTTGGTCATACACATAGACTTACACACAAGAAAGGAAACAAAAAAGCATCATCAATACATAAAATAGTCCATATAAGTGAAATGAATGAAACAAATAGAATATCATTTAACAAAACTAGAGTCCAGACTAAAACTGAAGATCAAAATTAAAATATAAAAATATGCAATTAAGCGAGAAACACTAGACGAATCTTTTAGAAAATGGAAACTAGACAGTACAGAAATAAAATGGGAAAATGCACGGGGTCTCCTATTATAAAAAGGAGAGGGGGCGAACGCAACTTAGAGATAGGACATTCGTTAGAGATACGAGAGAGAGAGAGAGAGAGAGAGAGAGAGAGAGAGAGAGAGGACAACGTAAGACATTAGATCATGATAATAATAAGAAGAAAACAAGAAGTGGTCAAGGAAAAACGCCGACAAAGTAGTACAAAAACAACAAGTAAAGCAATAACACATAATACAATATATCACACACAACAACAACATCAATAACAAAAACAACAAGAGCAGGAGGCAAGGGGGAGTAAGAATAAGGAATACAAAGGAAATGGTCGAAGGAGGAGGAGGAGGAGGAGGAGGAGGAGAAGAAGAAGAAGAAGAATGAAAAAGTGGTGGAGAAGGAGGAAGAGGAGGTGGTGGTGGTGGTGGAGGAGGTGGTGAAGGTGGAGATGGTGGCGATAGTGGAGAAGGAGGGGGAGGTGGGAGTGGTGGTGGTATTGGAGGAGAAGGAGGAAGAAGAGATGGAAGAAGAACAAAAGAAAACCTGATAATAATACAATAGGAAAAGAAGAAGAAGAAGAAGAAGAAGAAGAAGAAGAAGAAGAGTTTACTTTTCTACCTCCCTCATCCCACCATCAGTAGCTTATAAAGGTTGTTGGCCAAGTTATCATAGGGTAATAATAGGCCTTAATGACTTTTATGATAGATAATGATACTATAATAATTTCGAATATTTTTATGATAATGAGGAGGAAGATTAGAATGATGACAGTGCTAATGTTGATAATGATAACGATTTATTATAATAATAATAATAATAATAATAATAATAATACAAATAATTAAAATGGTATATATTGTTGTATTATCCTCCCCCATCCCACCATCAGTAGCTCATTAAGGTTGTTGGCCAAGTTATGATAGGGTAATAATAGCCCTTATGACCCTTATGATAGATAATGATACTATAATAATGTTGTTCTGGCGTAGTAGAGCGATGATAATAAGAATGATGATTTACTTGATTGACTATGATAAGAATGAAAATGGTGATATATTGTATGTTGATTATGATAACAATTATGATGATATGTTGTATGTTGATTATGATTAGAATGATGATTATGGTGATATACTGCTGTATATGTTGATTATGAAAGTGATGATGATGATGGTGATATATTGTATGTTGAGTATGATGAGGAGGAGGATTACGACAATGAAGATATATTATTGCATGTTGATTGGGATATGAATGATAAGGATGATTAAATGATGATATATTGAATGTGACTTTAATGTAAACTCACAGTAAGTATCCTCAATATATATATTGATCAGTTCCATTTATATTTTTCTCGATTCGGGATTTTATCATGAATGAGCTCTCTCTCTCTCTCTCTCTCTCTCTCTCTCTCTCTCTCTCTCTCTCTCTCTCTCTCTCTCTCTCTCTCTCTCGTACCGACAGTAAAGCCTAGATAACAGATATTGCCTCCTCCTTTCCTGTATCACTTCCTTCCTTCCTTCATTCATTCTGTCATTTATATCATATCACCTGGTACTCCTTGCTTTTTTCCTTCTTGCTTTCATTCCTTCCTTCCTTCTGTCATTGATATCATATCACATGGTACTCCGTGCTTTCTTCCTTCTTGCCTTCCTTCCTTCCTTTCTTTTATCTTTGTTTTATATCACCTTACTTATTTGCTTTCTACTTTTCTTCCTTCTTTCCTTCCTTTCTTCCTTCCCTCCTTCCTTCCTTCCTTCCTTCCTTCCTTCCTTTCTGTTATAATTTTTGTATATCACCTTGCTTTGTTTTCTTTCTTCCTACCTTCCTTCCTTCCTTTCTTTTATCATTATTTGTTTTATATCACTATGTGCTTTCTTTGCTTTCTACCTACCTTCCTTCCTTCCTTCATTCATTCATTCCTTTATCATTATTTGTTTATTTGACCTTGCTATATTTTATTTATTCGTCCTTTTCTTCCTGCTTTCATTAATTCCCTTCCGTCTCTCATTTGTATTGTATCTTCCATTCCCTTCTTTCTTGCTTATTTCTTTCCTTCCTTTTTTCATTATTTGTTTTATTTCACCTTGTATATCTCACTTAACCCTTTTTACTACCATAGATCCTTCTTAAACTGCACACAATCATCTAAATATAGCTAGAATGTAACTGAAAAGACGTAGCCGGTACAGAAGGGGTTAAGGGGGGATGGGCCGGGTTTTCTGAACCCTCTTCTCCCTCGTGTTTAGCCCCATTGATTTGTTTAGACTTTAAGACGTTTGGCGAATTTAAGACTTAACGACCCAATTCTTTGTCAATATTAAGACCTTTCGTGCCATTTACTAGGGGTTTCAGAGGCCGTGTGGCATCGTTTTTCGGGAATAACTTATTAACTAACAGTTGGATCAGTATGATATTTTGCCACAGCTTGTTTCACGCCGTCCCCTAGTTTTCGTTAATATTGTGCATTACCAAAAGTGGAGAATTAAACCACTTGTCCCTGTGTCATGAGGTTAAAGTCACACCTGAATGACTAGGAAACGGACAAGGCTACCGTCGCGTACCTACCTGTAAAAACCACCAAACCATTATTGCTCCTCCATCAAACACGGTAGTTATCACCCACCATCCAACTCGACTATCGCCTTTACATTCAAGTGAGTGAGTGAGTGAGTGAGTGAGTGAGTGCGAGCGAACATGGTAAAGAGAGGGTGTAGTATCTTTCATCTAAGCTTTACTGCCCTAGAGTGAGAGAGAGAGAGAGAGAGCGCGCGCGCCAAGATATGAAGAGGGTGTATTTATTATCTTTCATCTAAGCCTTTTACACACACACACACACACACACACACACACACACACACACACACACACACACACACACACATTTTATTCTATTCATACACTCTAGCTTACAGAAAGAATGGAAAACAAGGACACATAATATCATGCAAACATTTATTTGTGTACGAAAATGTGTGTTTTTGTATGTGTGCAGTATGTGTATATTAAATACTATATGTGTGGGTGTGGGTGTGCAAGGGACGGGGAGTCTCGAAAAAGGAATCCAGTCCGGAAAATGTACTTGACTTTCAGTGTGCTGGCTTGATAATCCAGAAGGGTTGATAGCCTCTGAAGTCCTATTTTAACTAACTAAATTGTTACTAAAGTGTGGGTGTACAGTATTGTGGGTGTCGGTTTGGGCTGGAAATGTGTGGGCGTGTGTATGAATGTAATGTGTGTATGTACCGGGTATGTGTGTTTCTGCGTGTGTGTACATGAATGCATGTGTGTGTGCTTGTCTGCGTGCGTGTGTGTGTGTGTGTACTGATGTGTATGTGTGCTTGTGTGTGTTTGTCTGCATATATATGTATGTCTGCGTGTATTTGTATGTCTGCGTATATGTGTCTGTATGTGTGTATGTTTGCGTGTGTGTATGCTAATGTGTATGCCTGCATGTGTGTGTATGTATGTGAGTGTGTATGTCTGTGTCTGCCTGTGTGCGTGTGTGTGTGTGCTTGTCAACAGGGAATGACCAACTTTCAAAACTTCCTTATCAATTATTTCTTTCCAAGTTTTTTTTTTCTGAAGTTTCCAATAACGTTTCTCGCTTTCTCCTTCATTCCTTCCTTCCTTCTTTCTCATCGCCCCTTATTTCTATCTTCCTTCCTTCGTTCTTTACTAGTTACCTCCTCTCTTTCATCTCTCCTTCTTCCCTGCTTTCTTATCACCCCTTTGTTTCTATCTTCTTTCCTTCTGCTTTCGTTCTTGATTACCTCCTCTCGTTTATCTCTCCTTCTTTCTTTCCTTCCTTCCTTCCTTCTCTCCCTCCCTTGTTAACTTTCATGCTGACTCTCCATTTCTTACTTCCTTCTCTCCCTCTCCGTTCTTCCCTTGTTTATCTATCTCTATCTCTCAGTCCATTCCATTTCGTTTTGCTTTTTATCTATCCTCCATACTTCCTTCTCCCATTCTTCTTGATTGATGCAGATGTTAACGCCGTCGACTCCCTTCATTGACAGGGCTAGGGCGTGCACTTGTTACAGAGACGTGCACTTGTTACAGAGACGTGCACTTGTTACAGAGACGTGCCCTTGTTACAGAGACGTGCCCTTGTTACAGAGACGTGCCCTTGTTACAGAGACGTGCCCTTGTTACAGAGACATGCCCTTGTTACAGAAACGTGCCCTTGTTACAGAGACGTGCCCTTGTTACAAAAACTTGACAGGACATTTGCCACGAATCACTAGACCTGAGTGTCCAAACTCTTGACATCTACCAATGAGACGGCCTGGGATCGAACTGCCGACCCTTCGATTAGGAGTTACACACTACTGACCATGCCACGACCCTCTTAACCCTTTCTGTACCGGTGACGTCCTTTTCATTATATTCTAGCAACTATTAGAGGATTTAATTCAGATCAGGAAGGACGTCTACCAATTAAAAGACTACAGACTATCTGAATTAATCCCTTTGGCTACCTCATATCCTTCCTAAGCTGCGCATCATAAAATCGTAAACATGTAGCTGAAATCAAATACATAATACATCGCCGGTACCGTACTGCCGTGGCTGGGACGTGACACAAAACATTAATTTATTAGGGCTCTACTTGTTTATCAGTGAGGCCTTCAATGTGCCCCAGATTACTTGTATCCTTCTCTAGTACTTAGTTGCTAGTGTTTGTGTGTGAGGTATTTGTGTGTATGGTATCTAGCTACGTGATCACGAGTCGGAGCGGGTGGTGGTGGACGGGATATAATTCCAAATGAAGCCACTACTTTTAAGCTCCTCGGTGGTCTAGTGGTTTAGGTGCTGGAGTGCTGCACTACTGGCCTGGGTTCGAACCCTGGCTGGGGCATGACACAACATATTAATATAGAGCTAAACTAGGAACGATTTAATCTTAATGTATGTACAGTTTCGCACATTACAGCTGCTCTGTGGCAACTTTTACTATATAAATTTGCTACTTTCGTAATTTGTAAGTACTTGATGACAAAATATGTAAATTATTCCTATGTTGTGGAAAATGCAAGTTTAGTGTCAAACATATTTTTATGCTAGTTTATAGATATAGTGGTATGATGAATAGTAAGTGTGAAGCAGGTGTGTGTGGGTGTGGGTGAGGGTGTGGGTGTGGGTGTGGGTGTGGGTGAGGGTGTGGGTGAGGGTGTGTGTGTGGGTGAGGGTTAGGGTGTGGGTGTGGGTGTGATATTGTTCATGAGTTGATTCTGTATCCATGGTGGCCCGGGCTAAATCAATGACACACACATTCGTACATACATGCATACATACATACTGTCACGGTGGCCGAGCGCGCTTAGTACAGTGTATTGGGAGCATTAGCTCTGGTGTCGGGGGTTCGATCCCACGCGCCGGCAGGGGAAGTTCTCTCAAAAACTTTCCCTGGCCGTGAAGGCAAGGTCTGGACGGACAGCCTCGGGGTGCCCACAAAGTCTCCTGCCCACGTCCTACTCCCTCGGGAGTATGTAGGCGATCACGTTAGCAGCCAGGATCAGTCTGTTGATCCCTTAGGATAAGATCTAGGTTAAGTCTATGTATTTTCAGCCCCATTGGATGCCGGCTTGAAATTAACCGATTATTATTATTATTACATACGTAAATACAAACACACACACGTACGTATAATTATACATACATACACACATACATATACACAGTCACACACACGCACACACATACAGCTACTACTGGCAACTCACACACACACACTCACTCTCTCTCTCTCTCTCTCTCTCACACACACACACACACACACACACACACTCACTCATTCTCACTCTCTCTCACACACACAAAAATATGTCGGTATCTAACCGCTTTCTCCGACTCAATTTCCCCCCCAATTCTCCGTCCTTCCATTTTTATCACTCCCCCCTCTATCTCCGCTTTATTCACTGTTTCCTCTCTCTCTCTCTCTCTGCCGGAGGGTGCGGAGAGAGGCTTCATCTTTGCTATAATTTCCTTCCACTTTCTCTTAAGATTGCTATCTGTACTAGGATTAAGTCCTGGCCACCTCGCAGGGATCTTAAGATCTGTGTGACCAGTGTTTCTACGTAAATCTATATATCACTGTCGTGATACTTTCCTTCCCATGGTTTATTGTGTTGTTCTCTGCTACCACATGACGGTTTTTCCACCACTTAATCGCTATGGCTGTCATTAAACTAATTTATTATGATTGAGAAGGATCTGTGGGAGTTCAAGAGTTAATTGAGATCATTTTTCCCTGGGTCGAAGACGAAGATCTACAGTATGTATGGGCTACTTTGTTATTTTTGTTGTAGGGGGTGAGAGATCGGCTGTAGATTAGACAATATTATTATTATTAACTGTATATATATATATATATATATATATATATATATATATATATATATATATATATATATATATATATATATATATATATTACAATATTAACCATTAATACTATGGAACATACTGATAAAACTATAGCTAACATTTTTTGACTCTCTCTCTCTCTCTCTCAAACACACAGACACACACACGGATGACATAAACGTTTTATTTTATTTTGTGTTGTTCTTTTTATTATCTATATACATTATATCACTAACCGTGGTGTTACTCCTTCTGCTGCAGGTGTGGTGTACAAGGCTACAGCAGAAGACGAGGACCTAGGCTTGACCTGCCCCCTAGGACCTGGCCTCAACACCCGGTGCCCCTGTGCTGCGGTGTCCTACTCTCTCATTGGTGACACACAGGGACTCTTCAACATCCATGGCTCCTCTGGACAGGTGTCACTCAGGGAGGGGGTAGAACTCAGGCCCGGCCGACAGTACCGTCTACAGATCATGGCCTCCAGTGAGTTGATATTAGATTTACTGGACTGTATATATACCTGTACTGTATCTATATCTAATTGTCTATCTATCCATCTATTTACTTATTTACCTAAAGAGAGAGAGAGAGAGAGAGAGAGTATGTGTGAGTGTGTGTGTGTAAGAGTAAGAGTTAAGTAGTAAGTACTGTCTATAGATTAAGGTCCTTAGTGGGCGGGAGGAGAGAACTTTTTAGGGTGCAACACGAGTTTCTCTAAGAGTGTGTGTGCAGTTAAAAGGAGAGGTACTGGTTTTGGGAGTAAGATATATTTTTGAGTGAATTGGAATTGGCGAGGGCTTGTGTGTGTGTGTGTGTGTGTGTGTTGGTAGATAAGTATGTTAGTGTGTGTGTTGTATGTGTGTTTGAGTGGATGGATGGGTGTTGGAGTGTGTTGGTGTTTGCGTATGTGTGTAATTGTACCGTATATAGGAAAGCTTGTACATGTACAGTATTTTCTCTATATATATGTGTCTTTCATCCTACTTTACTCTACAATTCTTTTCACCGCGGCATTTCTTCGCTGTTCTGCATTTCATATTTCGACGACTTTGCATCTCCCTCTCTCCCCAGACTTGATCGCCATTGACAGCCGCCGAGAGAGAGAGAGAGAGAGAGAGAGAGAGAGAGAGAGAGAGAGAGAGAGAGAGAGAGAGAGAGAGAGAGAGAGAGAGAGAAGAGGGAGACAGAGAGAGAGAGAGAGATAGAGAAAGAGAGAGAGAGAGAGAGAGAGAGAGAGAGAGAGAGAGAGAGAGAGAGAGAGAGAGAGAGAGAGAGAGAGAGAGAGAGAGAGAGAGAGAGAGAGAACAAAATAGATACAGAAAGAGCACGAGAGCGAGCTACCGTGGACTCTCAGCTGTTTCTTTAGTGAACGTCGCATTTCTCTTCTCTTGCTTTTAAAATCCCTTTCATTCCATATTTGCATTCATTTTCCATTTTCTCGCCTCTTTCCTGACTCTAATGACACTGACAGCAACCCAGTGAGACAGACAGACGGGTATTATGACAGACAGACAGACGGGTATTATGACAGACAGACAGACAGTTATTAAAACTGACATATATGAAGACAGACAGATATGAAGAGATATGAAGACAGACAGACAGGTATTATGACAGACATACAGACAGACATATATGAAGACAGACAGACAGACAGGTATTATGACAGACAGGTACTATGACAGACAGACAGACAGGTATTATGACAGACAGACAGACAGACAGGTATTATGACAGACAGACAGACATACCAATACATAAACATGCAGAGAGAAGTACCGCATTTGTTAGGTTAATTAAGTTAGTTTAGTTGACATTCGAAGGTGATATGATAGTAGTAGTGATGATGGTGGTAATATTAGTGATGATGGTGACAATTGTAGTGATGATGATAGTAGTAGTAATAATGGTGGTAATATTAGTGATGATGGTAACCCTTCGCAGAGTTGGGTATGCCGTTTTGATTTTGGGCGAAACGGCACGTCTACTTTATTGATTTTGTTTTACTGTCATCGTTTTTACATCATCACTGTCTTGTGTTCGTCCCCTTTTTCCAAATACGAAACACCACCACGACAACCACCATACGGATATATAAATTTAAACAGACTACATACACTGTTACACGTGTTTAGTAGGCCTGCATTATATTAACTTTTCAAACCAATAGGAACGCCATTTCATATGTTGTGACATTAACCCCTTCTGTACCGGGGCCGTCCTTTTCATTTTTAACTGGCTACTATTAGACGATGGTATTCAGTTTCAAAAAGGCATCCAGTAATTTACAGGCTTCGACTATCTCGCTTACCTATTTTTACTACCACAGATCCTTCATAATCTGCACAAAATCGTCAAGTATAGCTAGAAAAAAAATTATAAGACGTCGGCGGTACAGAAAGGGTTAATGATACAGTACCGATATATTGTATAATTGTGTTGCAAGTTAATGTTACCGTGTATTGTTGGGGGCATTCATAACAAGCTACAGTTGTATTGTAGTGTATCAGTTAATGTTACCGTGTATTGTTGGGGGCATTCATAACAAGCTACAGTTGTATTGTAGTGTATCAGTTAATGTTACCGTGTATTGTTGGGGGCATTCATAACAAGCTACAGTTGTATTGTAGTGTATCCGTTTTATATTAAGCATTGATATATACTGAGTAATTATCAACTCTGCGTAAGCAGAGTGGTATCTCCCCCCGTATAGTGGTACTGTACATGCCGGCAGAAATGTCTGTCTGTCTGTCTGTCCGATAACTCCTAGACCGTTTGACGGATTTTCACCAAACTTCACACGAACATTCGTTGCGTGAATGCGACGGTAATTAAAAAAACAAAATTTAATTTGTGCAATAGTTATGATTTTAGGTAAAAAAAAATGGTTAGCTGCTAAGGGATTCCATTCACCGTTCAGATGAAATGAAACGCATGATAGTATTGTTAATGAAGCCACTGAGGATTATGACGTGTTTGGACAGATAATTCTGACTATTGTTAGCCGATTATATTCAGTTTTGCAAGGCTCTAAAGCACTCAAAGGGGTAGAGACTGTCTCAATCATCCCTCTGAGTCCCACAATTCCTTCTTAAACTGAATATAATCGTTTACTAGCCGCCAGAATTAACTGTCAAAATGCGTCATAATCCTCAGGGGGTTAACACCAGAATGTGTGAATCACCTCACGTATGCAGTCTATAATGGGTCACTCTCTTAAGGGGAGGTATTTGTTGTTTTCTGAAACTCCTTCTCTCTCATGTTTAGCCCCATTAGTTATAAGACGCTCGGCACCCCATGCAGGTATCTGTTATTTCCGGGCGAGTGATAGCGAGCCAGCAATTTAGGAGAACTCGGCCCTTAGCTGGAATGAGACCGGCCAGTTACTGAAGAAATACGTCTTGAATGAACGGCCGGATATAACAACGAGGGGGTGGTGATGGAAAAGCAGAAATAATAGTCCATTGGAACAGAAGAGCAAGGCCAACGACCCCCTCCACCCTCCACCCTCCCCTGCGGATACATGAAGACACGTAAAATAATAACAATACAATACAAAGCTCGAGACAATAACATAATCCTTAGTAGGCTACACACAATATAAAAATACATCCGTAGAAATACGAACACAAAACAGAAAACCAACAAAACACAATATTAAGGGGGGGGGGGGGACCTGCTTTTTGTTATTTCTGTCCTTTTCTCTCTTTCTCTGGCTTGTATCCATTCGGACCCATTCAGCCAACTATTTTAAGACGTTTATCCCCATCTAGGTGTCGATTTCTTCCTGGCGAGCGATAGCGAGCCAGCATTAAATGAAGAAATCCGGCTTCGCCGGAGAAATTTTTCTATCGAAAAATTTACAAATTTAGCCTGCTGTCAAACAAAAGTAAAAAATATGCTGGCTCGCTACCGCTCACCAGTAAAAAATTGACACCTGGATGGGGATAAACTTCTTAAAACAGCAGGCTGAATGGGGCCAAATGGATACAAGCCAGATAAAGATAGAAAAGAACAGAACAAAAACAGGTCACCCCCCTTAAGATAAGGTAAACGAAACATAACTCTTAATCCGATCAATATATAAAATTATCCCTAATCTCGAGTGTACTCGAATGTTTGGCCGGCAAAGTTCTTGGGCCGTTTTCGTGATGCTGTTGACTGGGGATCTTCATTCCGCCGTTTCACCCCACGACCAAATTTGTCCATTTCGTCTTTGTAATCCGCATCCGTCCACATTATATCAGACTTTAAGGGCTGGACGTTGACCAGATCGCTAATATCCCACCACCCACCCAGGCCACCCTGTCCCCACTGGCACTCCATTCTTTCCATGGCGAACTTAATTTAATGGATTAGGCCTAGGCCTATACCTCCGAGAAGTAAAGTTCGATGTTGCTGCAAAACACACGATAAAACGAAGAACCCACTATGGGGTTTTTTTAGGAGATAAGTTCGCTGCACCTTCCTGGGCGATGGTTCACCAGACAATATACAACCCGGGCCAGGGAGTCTAGGCTATATTATAGACATCTTACTCAAAATAATTTAATCATGATTGTATAATATATCTTTAAAATATATTATATTAAATATTATTCCCACGTATATGACGTTGAATATTTCACAAAAATACTAACGTAACCATTTATATTAAGAAATTTAATGTCGACAAGACAAGACATTGTTAATACAAAAATGTTACCCATTTAACTTAATCATTTTCTATAGTGACATAGTTACAAAAGAAAATTGTAATAAATGGTAGACTATTATATTATTGGATTTAAATTTAACGCGTACACACACTCTTTCTCTCTTTCAAGATCACAGCTTCAGTATTAACTATCTGGTGCGACGCAGGTCTATTTGGGCCCTCTCTGTATCACTCTATTAGTTTGGAGACTTTCAAGACGTTTGACTTCATTAGTTTCGCGATGTTAAGCCGCTTCACCCCATTCAGTTGATTTTTTGTCAAGAGATAGCGAGCCTGCTATTTAAGAAAACTGGTCATTGGCCGGGAATGTAAACACTCGTAATCTGAATGCCATTCATCAACTCTGCGTAGCAGAGTTTGGTATCGCCCCCGTATAGTGGGTACCACCAGAATAAAATGTCTGTCGTCGTCGTCGTTGTCCGTCTGTCCCGAAACTCCTCCTAGACCGTTTGACGGATTTTCATCAAATTTCACACAAACATTTGTTGGGTGAATGTGAACGTCAGTCAAAACAGAATGTGTGCAATAGTTATGATTTTAGATCCAAAATACGGTTCCCCCCCCCCCCCCAGCCATCGTTCTGGGGGCGATACCAACTAGCCCCGCATTTGTTAGGTTAGGTTAGTTTAGTTGACATTAGAAGTGATGGTAGTAATAGTGGGGATGATGGTTTCAGTTGTATTGATGATGATGACAGTAGTGATGATGATGACAGTAGTGATGATGATGACAGTATTAGATAAGATGGTGATAATAATAATAATATTTATTCAGTTAGCAATTTACAGAGTTGGTACCACATAGTTTGTTATAAATATGACATGTACCAGCCTTGCATAATTCCAACTAAGGATAGCCCAATAAGGCCGTTAGGCGTATTGTCCTTGTGGGATTAGCTTAGCTGGGGAAATGGGGAGGATAAAGAAATAGATACTTTAGAGAAAGTATTTCTAGGGGGTTATTTTAAGATACCTTACATCCTATAGTATATATCAGTAATCCGTAATCAGTAATCAATTCAGTTTGGTTTGTCTATCTCTTATGTCGTATTTAGTAGTAGACATAAGCTTGGTGCTCCCTTCTCGCAGCTGTCCGGTTCAGGTGTTCCTTCAGGCTACGTCTGAAGGAATACAGTGTTCTCTTTTCACGGACTGACTGGGGTAGGTCGTTCCAGTCTTTGATGGCAGTGAAGAAGAATGTTTGCTTACCCTGTCCTTGGATTCTCGGGACCTTAAAATTAAACCATGTTTCTTGTATTATGTCCACTCCTCTCATTTGCTTTAACAAAATCATTCTTTAGATACTCTGGAGCTCTGTCATAGAAAATTTTGAAGGCATTAGTTAGCCTGATTTGTTTGGCCCTGTCAGAGACATTGAGCATACCTAGTTCAGTACTAGTTCAGATAGTACTAGTAGTATTGATGATGGTCATAATAGTAGTGATGATGGTGACAAGTAATGATGATAGTTGTAGTGATATCGATGACCTTAGTAATGATGGTAGTGATGATGGTGACTATTAGTGATGATGGTGAGTAGTAGTGATGATGGTGAACGTTGTAGTGATGATGACAGTAGTAGTGATGATGGTAAGAGCAGTAGTGATGACTATAATAATAATAGTAGTAGTGCTGATGATAGTAATGGTGATAGTGATTAATATTGATGGTGGTGACTCATCGCAGAGTTGGGTATGCCGTTTTGATTTTGGGCAAAACGGCACGTCTACTTTATTATTATTGTTTTATTAATTTACTTGTTAATGTATCTATTTATTTATGTATCTATTTCTCTTTTGCTACTTTCGGTTTCATTTTCTCCCAGGCATAAATGCTACTGACATAATTTCAGACAAACAGATAGACAGAAACAGACATGGATACGAACAAACACAGACAGAGAGAGAGAGAGTGTGCACTCGCCCTTATCTTCAACCTTACTTTTATTTCTAGCAAACTCCGCTTTCATATTTCTCCAGCATTTCATATGTCCATTCATATCCCCCCCCCCCTCTCTCTCTCTCTCTCTCTCTCTCTCTCTCTCTCTCTCTCTCTCACACAACATTCCGGACAGACAGAGATAGACACACTGGATATATACAGACGGATACACAGACGTCCATATGATCACACCAGACAGAAAGTAAGACAAGACTATGCACAGACAAATACACAGACGGCCATATAATCACACCAGACAGACAGAATATGTACAGACAAACACACAGACGTCCATATGATCACATCAGACAGACATAATATACACAGACAAGCACACAGACGTCCATATGAGCACATCAGACAGACAGACAGTACACAAACAGATACCGGTACTCTAAATTACAAGGTTGTTTTCCTATTTTACCTCTATTTTTCCCTGTCCAGATATGCATGATACTAACAGCATACCAGTGAGACATACAGACAGGCAGACTAATATCGAACAAATATCTTGCCTAGAGACGGACCACTGTCATATAATATTTTTAGTAAGTGTTATTCCCACATAGCGATTTTGATAAGTTATTTTACCTTTATCTTGTAGCGTCCCAGTTTTGGTTTGTTTAGTTTGCAAGTTTTGCATTAAAAAATGTATGTCTTATACCACTTATTTTTACCTCCGCCATCGAAGTTGAACGGATGTTATGTTTATGTTTTGCCTCCGTTTGTCTGATTGACTGTAAACAAGGTGTCTCACAAAGTTATGAACCGATTTTCACGAAGATTGGTGGGCATATAGGATATGCCCAAAGGAAGAAGCGTTTCAGGAGGCGATGCGGATCATATCCTAGAACCCAGATCTAGAACTTTTAGGCCTGTGATGATGATAAAGAACCAACCAGCGTAGGAGGAGGTATGCGCTCTCTACCGAGTGCCCTTTTAGTTATTATTACTGCATCTTTATCAATATGCAGTAATATTCCAGGACATTCACACACACAGGTACGTTTATAGATTAGAAAATAGACTCGCATGTGCACCAAAATTGTACCTTTTATTTCAGTGTTATTTCTATCAATTGAACAAGTGTTATGTCTGTTAGCTTGACCATTTCCCTCTTTCCCCACCAGACATGAACGCCACGGACAGCACCCCGGTCCGCCACCTGACAGCCGTACAGACACTCACCGTCATGGTCCACAGTGATGACAAGCTCCAGGACCTCCTACACCAGGTAATACCAATAACAATTACCCCACACACCTACAGGAATATTGCAAATACTTGAAAATAAAGAAAGAATTAATGAGTGAAAGTAGAATACAAAGGAATAAGGAACTCAAAGCCTCGTTTTAAGGTGGATGGGACTGTCAGCCTTGGTCAGCAACCCGTTAGTTAGTTAGTTGGTTAGAATAGGACTTTAGAGGCTATCGACCCATGAGGATCATTAAGCCCACCTGAAAGTCAGGAAGAACTTAAGACTGGAGTCCCTGAGACCCCCAAGTTTATACCCCCAGGTATACTTGGAATATAAACATGGAGGTTGTCCTCCTCGAGAACCCCAGAAGTCTTCCTCAATTGCAACCAGTACTGGAGCCTCTGTATGAGAACCCAAGTCCCTTGTGAGCAACCCATCTAGGGGAGTAAGCCTTATACAAATCCTTACTGCTTACCTAAGGGTGAAGCAGGTGGGTGGATGGACTAACCACCCATCACTGCTTAAAAATAGTGCTAAAAAGATACATATGGGGTCTCGGAGTCGGATGGCCCCTAAGTTGAGTGGGCAATCCTGTAAGTCCTTGAATAAACTGGCACAGGTTGTCCTTCTCACGGGGGACATGTTCGCTCGGGGGCATTTTGTGTATGGCCACCCTCAAAAGGAGAGTAAGGCATCCGACAATAGATAGATAAGAAAACTTCATTCGTCGCTTACTGGTATAGAAAGATTCAAATGTTTTTTTGTTTTTTTAGTTAGGTAATAAAGATTGAAGAAGAGAGACGCTTACTGTATAAGGCAAGGACGTTAAATCAAGGGAGGGATTGTCAGGTAGAGCGTACCCTATGCCAGTGTGAAGTGAGAGAAAAGACTGGTAAGGTACTGGTGTAGGATCTTTACAGCATGGACTCTCATGTCCGTGGTTCGAATCCCGGCTGAGGGTAGAATCAATTATATACTGTATATATATATATATATATATATATATATATATATATATATATATATATATATATATATATATATATATATATATATATATATATGTTCCCCAGGCTGTCTGACCGAGCAGCTCCAAAGTCCCGAGCAAGGCCAAGGCCATAACCGAGCGCCCCCACAAAATCCTACCTGCTTACCACTAATAAAGCTCAGGTGACCGAAGCCACTCCAAGCCGGGGAGGTGAGGAGGGTGCGGAAACGCCTCGGAAACCCAAGCCCCACCCAAGGCCCTGTGCCCCTCAGCAATTATGAAAGGAAAACTGAGGGGCCAAGGAAAAATGTGACGCTTTGATTCCCAATCTGCCAACCTCTACGTTGGCAGTAAGGAGGTCAATCCACAGAAGAGATGCCGTCACTTGAGATCTAGCAAATGTATAAGTAAAAGGAACAGTCAGAGTAAGCTATGGATATGGCAGAGATTGCTCAGCTCTCACTCTGATAGACCAGCTCATTACCACATGACTAGAACCCAATCCTCTCAGCATCGGCTAGGAAAGGCCCTAGAAAGCTGCCTTTGGCGGGGGGATAGCTCCCCTATTTCAACTTCTTTCGTGGTTGGGCACCCGCTGTGAGTGTGTTAATTATATGTTATGTACAGTATATTATGTAAAATGAAGCCCCTATAATAATCAATATTATTTGTGATTAAATTACAAGTCGAGTTCAGCTTTGTTTACATCATATCGGATGTGACGTCACATAATCCAAGATGGCCGCCACTGTCCAACATATATCCGCATATTTACCCTTCAAAATTGGGCTACCAATTGAAACACGTCCGACTCGAACAATATTGGCATCAGCGAGTTTATAGGAATGTATTTGAAGTGTATATACTGTATATGTGTTTATTTGGCAACAGTTATTGGGAGAATGGAATTAGCTTGTTTTGTTCCCGCCGGCATTTTTATTATAAGTCAATCATGGCCGTTTTTTATTCATATATGTATTTATTCATAGCGGGTGTAGATGGTGATGGCTGTGAGTGTTATTTTATTATAATTTATCGTAGTATGTGTGTGTGTGTGTGTAACTGTGTGTGTGTGTGTGTACATCAGTAACACCATACACCTACCCTCACCACACATACATATTGTGTGTGTGTGTGTGTGTGTGTGTGTGTGTACATCAGTAACACCATGCACCTACCCACACCACACATACATATTCATCCCCAATGCTGTCAGGGCGGATCAGTAGGCATAGGTAGATAGATAGGTAGACAGGCAGACAGATACAGACAGACAGAGAGAGAGAGATTTACATAGATTTACATAGATACACAGACACACAGAGCTTGCGGTCCCTACTAGGTAGTCCGGACTTAATGCTAGAATAGAATATGCTACAAAGTGGAAGGCAAGGATAGCAAAGAAGAAGGCTCTCACCCCACCCATCTCTCCCTCCGACCGTTGGTCGAGACAGACAGAGAGACACATAGAGAGAGACACAGACAGACAGACAGACACATAGCCAAATAGATAGAGAGAGAGAGAGAGAGACACACACAGAGAGAGACACAGAGACACATAGCCAAATAGATAGAGAGAGAGAGAGAGAGAGAGAGAGAGAGAGAGAGAGAGAGAGAGAGAGAGAACAAAATATACTCACATGAACTCACATATACTGTAATCATCATATTATTATTAAGAAGAGGGCTTCCCCATCTTTGTTAGCTTGTATTAACGGTGTGGAATACATATGGAATAATTAAATTACATCACTATGGTAGGGAGTGTCTATAGTTTCGAGTGTAGCTTGTACAGGTGTTATATATATATATATATATATATAAAGATATGTAATTTTATTTATACAGTATATAAATATACATTGTTGACACTATTAATGGTATCTCAAATTACATAATATTTCCGTTTCCTAGGACCCCGACTCCAACATCGCCCTCATTGACACAGGGTACGACGTGCCCGGGAACTCGTTGGCCTCACTCGAAGGAGAGGTAGTCGTAGGAGAAGAAGAACCCCAGGCCTTGGACAGGAAGAAGAGAGAAGTGAGTAATCGGACTTTGCGTTGGACTGTTACGCTGCTGGCTCGGGTTCGAAGCCCGACCTGGTGGTATGTCAATAATATTAGAATTATTAGGTTTGTGGGTATGTGTTATAGTCCATTCATTATAAGTAGGCCACAATTTGTAGTCACTAAGTTCTTAACTCAAAAAAGGCTAGAGCAAATGGGCTGTACATTTTCACATCTCTTCCCTGGCTCTGACTATCCAAATGGTAGAAATATTAGCTCTATTACTCTAGTAGTTTTTTATGTTATAGAGGTTAGTGGTCAACAACTATTGGCCTAATTATAATGAACAGACTATAGTATCTGGTGTTAGCTGTAGGTATCGATGAGTTAGCTGTTGATATCTAGGGAAGCTATAGGTGTATGTGGGGTAGCTGTAGGGTATCAGTGGGGTAGCTGTAGGGTATCAGTGGGGTAGCTGTAGGGTATCAGTGGGGTAGCTGTAGGGAATCAGTGGGGTAGCTGTAGGGTATCAGTGGGGTAGCTGTAGGGTATCAGTGGGGTAGCTGTAGGGTATATTTGGGGTAGCTGTAGGGTATCAGTGGGGTAGCTGTAGGGTAGCAGTGGGGTAGCTGTAGGGTAGCAGTGGGGTAGCAGTGGGGTAGCTGTAGGGTATCTCTGGGTAGCTGTAGGGTATATGTGGGGTAGCTGTAGGGTATCTCTGGGTAGCTGTAGGTGTCTTGAGACGGTCACCCCCAGTTATAGGGTAAGGCAGGGATTCCCAAACTCTTCAGCTCATTGACCCCTTAATGAAGTTTCAAATTATTCATCGACCCCCAAACATTTAAAAATAAGAATAATATATGTTATGAAAAAAGAAACGTATTACATTCATATTATGATAAAATAAATATGTGGAATTATAGTAGTACCTTAATATTAGTAGTACAGTAGTTGTTGTTGTTCCCCAAGCTGCCTGGCCGAACAGCCCCAAGGCCCCGAGCAAGGCCAAGGCCATAACCGAGCGCCCCCACAGAACCCTCCCCGCCGACCACAATAAAGCCTGGGTGACCGAAGCCACTCCATAGCGGGGAGCTGAGGAGGGTGCGGAAACGCCCGGGAAACCAAAGCCCCACCCAGGGCCCTGTGTCCCTCAGCAGTTATGAAGAGAAAGTTGAGGGGCAAGGGAAAAATGTGACGCTTTGGCTTCCAATCTTGGTAGATTGGGAGGTCAATCCACGTTAGAGACGCCGTCACTTGAGATCTAGAAAATATATAAGTAAAAGGAACAGTCAGAGTAAGCTATGGGTATGGCAGAGATTGCTCAGTTCTCACTCTGATAGACCAGCCCATCACCACAGTACAGAAGTAGAGTCAATGTCTGCATTTTGTATTTCCAAGTCAAATGATGTAAGAATCCATTCAGGCACTTGCATTTTCTCCAGGTCTTCAGCACTTTAAAGTCTTCAATCAATTTGTCCAGGTGTGCCATGTATGTTTCTATGTCACCATCTTTAAATGCTTTCACTTTCTCCCAACTGTTGTAAGTTCGAAAAGTACTGAAAATCTATATGTGCCATTGACGCTTTAAACAAGCCTGGTTAGCCTTGGAAGCCCAGTAGAATTGTCCTGGCCTGAATAATGGTAACATCTTTACCCTGCAGACGTTTCTGTACCTCATTAAACTTTGAATATAGGTCTGCCAAATAGAACAGAGTATTCTTACACCTTTTTAGCTTTTCACATAGAGATGGGTCTACATCTTTTGAAACGTTCCTCACCTAGCCATTCACAGACCCCCTAGCCATTTATCGACCCCCTTTCGACCCCTGGCGATTCACTGACCCCTTGGATGGTCGATATCGACCCCTGGGGGTCGATATCGACCACTTTGGGAACCCCTGGGGTAAGGTATGTGCCTGAGTATATACATTCATACATACAACATCAATTTTCTCCCCAGTCCGCAGGTCCAGACGGAGAAAAGGGCAGCACCAAGCTGATCTTCACCCGCGTGTCCGTCCCAACAATCCCCTTGAAGCCCGGGCACAGCATCGACTACAAGCTGGAGATCGTATTGCCCACGCTCTGTGAGTGTCTGTTGGTTTTTGTGATCGTCAGTATGTACAGTTGCCCACATAAGTTCTGTTTCTCATCGTACAGTTGCCCAAATAAGTAGTGTTTCTCGTTGTACTGTTTCCCACATAAGTTCTGTTTCTCATCGTACAGTTTCCCAAATAAGTAGTGTTTCTCGTTGTACTGTTTCCCACATAAGTTCTGTTTCTCGTCGTACAGTTGCCCAAATAAGTGTGTTTCTCGTTGTACTGTTTCCCACATAAATTCTGTTTCTCCTCGTACAGTTGCCCAAATAAGTAGTGTTTCTCGTTGTACTGTTGCCCACATAAGTTCTGTTTCTCATCGTACTCTTGTGCATGAGAGTTAAATGGTGTGAATGACTAGCGAGCAGGGTTTCTTTTGACTATCAGTTGACTAATCAGATGAGTCAACCACTGCATAAGAAACTAGACTCGTAATTCAATCATGCCCATTATATTTATATGTTTAAGATTACGGAGAGGAGCAGAACTCATGTTGGCAACTGTACAAATAGGCTGTAAGGAACTGTACCCATAAGTCTCTAACTGCTAACATTAACCATTAAACTTTAAGGGAGCCCACCTCACTTTTTTTTTCTCTTTCTCTCCCTCTCTCTTTGGCTTGTATCCATTCAGCCTACTGTTTTAAGACGTTTACCCCCATCCAGATGTCAATATTTTCCTGGTGAGCGGTAGCGAGCCAGCATATATATTTTTTTGTTTTGATAGCAAGCTAAATTTTTACATTTTTCGATAGAAAAATGTCTCCGGCAAAGCCGGATTTCTCCATACAATGCTGGCTCGCTATCGCTCGCCACGAAGAAATTGACACCTGGATGGGGATAAACGTCTTAAAACAGTTGTCTGAATGGGGCCGAATGGATACAAGCCAGAGAAGGAGAGAAAAGGAGAGAAAGATAACAAAAAGCAGGTGACCCCCCTTAACCATACTTCTCTAACTCTAAACACTGTAACAACTAACCTCTAAACTGTATCCATGATCCTCTAACCACTACAACAACAACTAACTTTTAACCAATACACTGTACAGTACCCTTATGCCTCTAACTGCGAACATTAACCAATAAACTTTAACCATGATTCTACTACATTAACCACTAATCACACTAACCACTAACTACTCTAACTGCTAACCACACTAACCACTAACCACATGTTCACATGTTCCTACACAAAAACAACAACAACAACAACCACTAACCATACACCACACTAACCACTATAACCACTAACCACACACCACACTAACCACTAACCACACTAACCACTAACCACACTAACCACTAACCACACTAACCACTAACCACACTAACCACTAACCACTAACCACACTAACCACTAACCACACTAACCACACTAACCACTAACCACACTAACCACTAACCC
The DNA here is from genome assembly GCA_032716605.1 of Paralithodes platypus. Lineage (NCBI taxonomy): Eukaryota > Metazoa > Arthropoda > Malacostraca > Decapoda > Lithodidae > Paralithodes > Paralithodes platypus. Next base: position 554,636 of record CM064552.1, on the reverse strand, counting down.
CGGCAGCCACGGCCATGGATCTGGATGTGGAGATCTTCGTGATGGACCCTGTGTCTGGTATTAGCCCCTTCGCCCTGTGTGACTTCACCGTGGTCAGCATCGGCCCTCTGATCACCGACTCTGGCGGCACGGCACTCAACCTCACCAAAATACAAGAAGATGCCATCAAGCAGGTCAACACGCAGTTCAAGACCTTCGTAAGTGCTCTGACTCATGATTAAGGGAGCCCACCTCACTTTTGTTTCTCTTTCTTTCCCTCTCTCTTTGGCTTGTATCCATTCGGCCCCAATCAGCCTACTGTTTTAAGACGTTTACCGACATCTAGGTGTGAATATTTTCCTGGCGAGCGGTAGTGTGCCAGCATTTTTTTTTTTTTTTTTTTTTTTGACAGCAAGCTAAAGTTGTACATTTTTCGATAGAAACATTTCTCCGGCAAAGCCGGATTTCTCCATACAATGCTGGCTCGCTATCGCTCGCGAGGAAGAAATTGACACCTGGATGGGGATACACGTCTTAATTAAAATGTAAAACTTGCAAACTAAACAAACCAAAATTGGGACAAGGACAATATAAAGTCAAATTAAATTATCAAAATCGCTATGTGGAAACAACGCTTACTAAAATGAAAATTATTAAATAAAAGAACACAATCCACCACATAGGGTGTACATTACTACTTGAGCAAGTTAATCTGTTTCCCAAGCAAACTAATCGCACATATAACAACGCACTATCGTCACGTTAAAGGAATTAGTCAAGTTTGGGAAGTCCGGGACGTTCTGGTAAATTTCACTAAACTCTGCATGAATAAAGAAACTACTGTACATGTTAAATGTCAAAATATTATTTAAAATCAAATTTGCAACATGACAAGACATTAACAATAGTACAAAATACAAATATTGATAAGATATCTATACTATTACAAAATAATATATAAAATACAGTACAGTACAGCACTCACTAACGATAGTGCTATCCGGTAGGTACCTGTAAGCATAGCATGCCTCAAGTGACCCCTATCAATAACTACCCTACAAATAATCTACATTTATCGCACAAATAAACTAAGGAAATCGCAAAAGCAAGCAATTGATACTATCGACAATGAATACATATAATATAAAGACAAATAATTGCAAAATATGAAGTAACAACAGATTTAAACAAAGAGTACTCTTTTAACAAGAACAATCAATTTAAAAAATCATCAATATTAATATTAATAATAGAAAAAGAAAAAGATAAACAATAAATACAGACAAAAAGTAAGCAGAGGTTATACAAGAAACTTCAAGATAAAAATGCTTGATTAAAATTATTGATGTCAAATTTTAGAATACAGTCACAATAATTGACCCTAAAAAGATTAAATTTATGGAACAATTTACTTGCCTCAAAACCTCTGTCCACTAAGAGTCTGTATAGTAACCTAGCTCTAGCCCAAAAGTCATCTACTTTAGTGCAGATTTTACAAAATCTTATTAACTGGGAATAAAAACAATTATAAGTTATTTTACTATCGATATTACTACTAGGGAAAGGAAAGTTTATTACGTTAAAATTAAAATCATCAACTTTGTGATATACTTTAAGTATGCACTGTTCATTAACAATCTCTATATTTATATCAATAAAATGTTCAACTTTATAATTTACGTTACATTGTGTGAGGGGAATAGAATTAGGGTAAATAAGTTTAGCAACTTGATTAAAATTTAACAAATTGTAAAACAGTTGGCTGAATGGGGCCGAATAGATACAAGCCAGAGAAAGAGAGAAAAGGAGATGAGGAGAAAAAAAAACAGGTGACCCCCCTCAAAATGTAAAACTTGCATAACAAACAGACCAAAACAGGAACTGCACAATACTGTATAAAGACAACGAACTAATCTAAGTCACTATGTGGAAATATCACATTGAAGATTTAGTAAAACAATATAATGAAATCAATAAAAAAAAAAAAAAGGGAAAAGTGGGGATTGGGCCGGAGTAAATAGATAGATAGATAGATAGATAGATAGATATACAGTATACACAAACTGATTATTGATTTTTGGATTCTTTGATCCTGGTCGATCGGTCAATCCTGATCGCACAGTGAATGCGATTGCTCTTAAATTGACTAATCAATTATCAGAGCAATTGCCACTGATTAGTCTGAATAATTAAACCCATAAATCAACCCTCTACTCCACCTCCTGCCACTATATTAAGAATAATATTAATAAATATATAAATAATCAATAATGTTCTGCCATTATTCTGATAATTATATATGCAAAGCTTTATTACTTTCACAAGAATAGTTTTCATCACTTCCATGGACAGTACCAAATTTGTTTTATATTGTTGGCAGAGTTAACTGAGGTGATCGACTGATCAATCCGAGACAGAACAAGAGTGTTTGGTAGAGTATGTTTTTCCTCCATGTGTTCAAACCTGACCAAGTATCGTCTGAATTTGTCCAAATTTGGCCGAGTTGTTGGCTTGAGAAAAAAATGTGAATTATACCGATTAGTCTAAATGATTCAAGCAGTCAAATTGGGCTGAGCAATTGAATTGGGCTGAAAAAATAAATTTGATTGATCAGTCATATTAGGCTGAGTCTGAATTGTGTTGAATGGAAAAATGTGACAAGCAAGAACTTCTCATAGTGGTAATCTACGGAGAGGGAGAGGGTCATTTGATGTTGACCAAAAGTTAATTGTTTCTACGGGTACCAATTGAAGGTAGTGTACTGTACTGATAAAGTTTCACCTAAACCCGTTCAGTTACTGTAGAACCTTTGTTTAGAAATACACACAAAGACAGTTATGTTATCTTTAAAAAAAAACTATGTAATCTCTACAAAGCTTCATTTTGACAGAGATAGTCAGTGATTAGCAGTTGTCATTCACCCTGAGCAAACAAAACCCTGATCGTTCACTTGACCACTTGCGAGTTTCATGCTTTAACCCTTCCTACCCGGTCTGCCTTAGGTAAGGACAGCACGAAAGAAGGGCCGCTACCCGGTATGCTTTATCTAAGGCATGAGCTTAATAGCCTAATTAAGCTTGGTCCGAACGCCGTGCATACGACGTATGTCAACAAACCCAAGCGTTCGTCACCGCACCTCCGAAAACAAGAAGGAGAAGACTCCTCAATGTTATTGTTCTGACGTCATGACGAAATTAGTGTCTAAAAAGCCCCCATATTGGCAACATCTCTGCAATATTGGCTCCACTGAAATCGTCATCACAACTGAACCAGTTGACTTACAGAGCTCTACTCAATGCCAAAATACAGATTGAAAACCGCACTACGATTATAGATGAGTGGGAAAGTTCTAGCAGTGAAAATAAACATAAATACGGTAGCCTAGGCCTAGACGTTTTTCAGCCATATCGCCCGGGTAGGGGCGACCGTCATTTGGTAAGACAGCCCGGGGAGGAAGGGTTAAGGAAGTTGGAACTGTAGACATTGATATTTAGCAGAATTACCAGCTTAAATACAATTGTAGTTCATTTATAAGCACATAAAATAAGATTATACATGCTCTATATCCATTAAAAACCTAAACTGTTATTGCACTTCTGTTTAACCCGTCCAATACCAGCGACGGCAGAGAGCCGTCGGTAGATAAATGACTACCCAGTCCCAGCGACGGCTGCCGGCCGTCAGTAATATACGATCCTTGTAACTGCCAGTATCAGGCAGTACCTGGTACCACGACGTTTGAGCACTGTTCTAAGACCTTGGCAACACTTCTCAGCTTATATACAAGCCCCCACAGGCTGGGAGAGGGAGTATTCCTCCATCTTTTGAGGTGGGAGGTTGTTATATCTTGCCTCTGAAGCCATTTTGGCCACATTGCTTGGGACTGGGGGTACATTTATGCTAGTACCCTATGGTACAGTAGGGGTTAATATCGATGTTAACGGCTGCAACTTCCGTATAGCCTGAAACTCGCAAGTGGTCAATTGCTATCAACTGAATCACCTGTCACCTGGTTGAATACACCCCTGATTAGCTGTAAGACCAGGTGTGGAATGTTGATGACTTTGATGAGCCCCAGGGGATTTTTGTTTTAGTGATAATAATAGTATATACAGGTACATATATCAATAATAATAATTAATATAATAATTTATTACAGATATGAGTGTCTGGTACATGATTGTGCATATAATAACCATCCATCACAACAACAGGACCACTAGTTTTGAGATTTTAAGACGTTTGGCCCATTAGTTTGGCGATTTTAACACCTTTCGCCCCATTTCGTTGTCAATTTTAAGACATTTCGTGCCATTTAGGTGTCGATTATTTCCTGGCAAGCGATAGTGAGCCTGCAATTTTAAGAGGATGGTTCTTTTCTCTACTGTGCATGGTTGTGCGTATATTAATAATAGTCCTATCTCTTTACAGACCGACCGTGTGGTGATCAACTTTGGTGACGTGAAGAACTCGGACGCCTCGGGTTCTACGGGTGTCTATAATGACAGCACCATCACCATCACCTTCACTGCCACTGTCATCAAGAATGAACAGTACACTAACACCAGTGTCATGGTCACAGCCGGCGCAGAGTATGATCAACAACAGTATGTCACTGTCAGCACCGATTCCATTGACGTCAATATGGCTCCAGTAAGTACAGTAGTGTCATTTCTATCTGGGAACTCGGTGGTCTGGTTAATTTAATTATAATGTAAAACTTGCAAAATAAACAAACCAAAACTGGGACGACACAAGATAAATGCAAAAGGACTTATCAAAATTGTATAAGAAAACAAAAAAAATAGTGTCATAATAGGGATAGTACTGTTACTACTACAACTAATACTACAGTACTACTATGTGTGGCCCAGAGTACGATAGTCAGCTTATGTCACAGTCACCGTCGATCAGCACCAAGTCAGCATGCTGCAGGTAAATAGGGTCGTAGTACAGATACTTCTACTATCAAGGGAGCCCACCTCGCTGTTTTTATCTTTCTCTCCCTATCTCTTTGGCTTGTATCCGTTCGGCCCCATTCAGCCTACTGTTATAAGACGTTTATCCCCATCCAGGTGTCAATATTTTCCTGGCGACCGGTAGCGAGCCAGCATATATTTTGACAGCAAGCTAAATTTGTAATTTTTTCGATAGAAAAATTTCTCCAGCGAAGCCGGATTTCTCCATACAATGCTGGCTCACGAAAATCGACACCTGGATGGGGATAAACGTCTTAAAACAGTTGGCTGAATGGGGCCGAATGAATACAAGCCAGGGAAAGAGAAAAAGAGAGAAAGATAAGAAAAAGCCGGTGAATACAACAGTCAGCAGTACATCATCGTCACTGCCAATCAACACATCGTCAACATAACACAGCTTTTAACCCTACTATTGTACGGTCGCGCTAATAAGTCATGTCCCAGCTGTCATTACGTTTGGCTCGCTCTGTGCTGTACAGTATTAATGTCTGCCGGATGTTGAATAAGCTAATAAGTCATGTCCCAGCTGTCATTACGTTTGGCTCGCTCTGTGCTTTATTAATGTATGTCAGATGTTTAATAGGGGGGGTAAGTGTAGGAACATATTTGTATATTTCACTCCATATGAAAAAATGAAGCTTAGATAGTGCTGATACCAATTATTGATCAAAACATACTTGGTGCCGAGACATCACTTATTAGCGTGATTGTACCTGTGTTACCTAATGATTGAGGTCTAGGGAGGAACTTTAAAAAAAAAGACAAATAAATATATTAGAGATAAAATAAATATGCCCATCCTCCCTTATCACCCTATTTTGCTATCAAATCTCACACACACACACGCACACGCACACGCGCACGCGCACGCACGCACGCACGCACGCACGCACGGAGGCTTCATTGCACCAGAAACCAATGAGATAGGTACAGAGGAAATGCCGGAAGTCACATTTAACAGACCAGAGCTCATAGACAAAATGAGTAAGGTGGATCCAAACAAAGCCGCTGGACTGGACGAAGTATCAGGCTGGATTATTAAAGAAAATGCTAAGGAACTGAGTATACCGTTATATGACATAATGACCAAATCATTGGACACAGGGATAGTACCTACAGAATGGAAAAGAGCAAACATTATTCCTATATTTAAGGGAGGAAGCAGAGATAAACCACTGAACTATAGACCTGTATCACTATTGAGCATCCTCATGAAGATTCTGGAAGGATTAATAAGGGACAAATGGGTGAACTACCTGGAATCCAAAAGATTAATTACTGACTGACAATTTGGATTCAGAGGAGGCAGATCATGTGTAAGCAACTTGTTGAGTTTTTACTCTAGAGTAATAGACACAGTGGACAAAAGGGAAGGATGGGTAGACTGTGCCTACCTAGACTTTAAAAAGGCATTTGACAAAGTTCCACACAAGAGATTGCTGCGGAAATTAAAACATGAGGGAAAAGTAGGAGACAAACTGCTGAAATGGATGGAGAGCTACCTTAGCGGAAGACAGATGAAAACAACAGTAAGGGGGAAATCGTCAAACTGGACTCAAATTACGAGTGGGGTACCACAAGGATCTGTCCTAGCCCCAATCATGTTTCTAATATTTGTAAATGACTTACCTGAGGGACTAACAAGCTACATGAGCATGTTTGCGGACGATGCTAAGCTGCTTAAAACGATCAGAACCCAGGAGGATTGCCTTGAGCTCCAAGCAGATTTGCAAAAGATCCATGAATGGAGCATCAAATGGAATATGGAGTTAAATGCAGGGAAATGTAAGACTCTAGAAATGGGTAAAAGCAAGTACAGACCTAGAAAAGATTATAAACTAGGAAACGAAGTGATTCCCAAAGCAGAAAAAGAAAAAGACTTGGGGATAGAATTTAAGGATAACATGTCTCCAGAAAGCCACGTAAATAAGATAGTGAGAGAATCACTAGCACTATTGGCAAATATCAGGATGTCTTTCAATTATCTTAATGAAAGCACCATGAAGCAAATAATAACGGCAATAATAAGACCCAGGATGGAATATGCATCTGTAGTGTGGTCCCCTCACATGAAGAAACATATCCACAAAATTGAGAGGGTACAGAGAGCAGCTACGAGGATGATCCCAGGTTTGGAAAATTTGGAGTACCAAGAGAGGCTCGAGAGATTGAATCTACCTACACTGGAACAGAGAAGGAAACGAGGACAGCAAATTCAGATATACAAATGTGTTAGAGGTATTGACAAAATCGACCAAGAAAACTTCATAGAGAGGGATGGAGGTGAGAGAACAAGAGGTCACAGCTACAAACTAAAAGTGCTTAATAGTAAATCTGATCTGAAAAGTAAAAGATTTCCTACCAACTCGATTAGTGGGTGGAACAAATTGCCAGCCGAAGTAGTGTCTGCACCATCAGTGCATAGTTTCAAAGCACGGTATGACAAACATATCTTAGGAGGCGGGAATTAACGAGCATGCTCACTCCCGCAAATACAACTAGTGTAAGTACAACTAGTGTAAGTACACACACACACACACACACACACACACACACACACACACACACACACACACACACACACACACACACACACACACACACACACACACACCTACATAACATATGGATGGGGTTATTTATAATATAGCCCGGCTACCCCTTAAAGGTAACCCAGAACCCTTATAGGTAACCCAGAACCCTTATAGGTAACCCAGAACCCTTATAGCTAAAACCAGAACCCTTATAACTAACCCAGAACCCTTATAGCTAACCCAGAGCTCTTATAACCAACCTATAACCAACCCCGGGTGCCCAACCCCGAAAAGGGTTGAAATAGGGGAGCTATCCCCCCGCCAAAGGCGGCTTTCTAGGGCCTTTCCTAGCTGATGCTGAGAGGATTGGGTTCTAGTCATGTGGTGATGGGCTGGTCTATCAGAGTGAGAACTGAGCAATCTCTGCCATACCCATAGCTTACTCTGAATGTTCCTTTTACTTATATATTTTCTAGATCTCAAGTGACGGCGTCTCTTGCGTGGATTGACCTCCTAATCTACCAAGATTGGAAGCCAAAGCGTCACATCTTTCCTTTGCCCCTCAACTTTCTCTTCATAATTGCTGAGGGGCACAGGGCCCTGGGTGGGGCTTTGGTTTCCCGGGCATTTCCGCACCCTCCTCAGCTCCCCGCCGTGGAGTGGCTTCGGTCACCCAGGCTTTATTGTGGTCGGTGGGGAGGGTTCTGTGGGGGCGCTCGGTTGTGGCCTTGGCCTTGCTCGGGGCCTTGGGGCTGTTCGGCCAGGCAGCTTGGGGAAAAACAACAACAACAACAACCTATAACCATCATAGCTAACTCAGAACTACTATAACACTACCTTGAACCTCATAACTAACCCAGAACCCCTTGCTTGTTTCCAGACTGAAGTTTATACCATAGGCGTGACTTCTGCTGGCCCGACCACAGTGGCCGAATACGCCGGCGCCACCTTCATCTTGGATGCCTACGTCACCGTGCCCTTCGACGAGCTTGTGTTCGAGGTTGCCTCTAAAGATCAGGAATATGTGAGTGCCATGAGTCATCCAGCTTTTAACCTTTTGAGTACCAGCGACGTGTGTTATATTATATCCTAGCTACTGTATATTTAGACGATATTTTGCAGCTTAGAAAAGGATCTGTGGCAGTTAAAAGGGTTGGTCGAGGTAGCTTGAAGCCTTTTTATTGCTAGAGGTCCTTCCTAAGCTGAATAAAGTTGCCAGAATATGATGAAAAGGACATCCCTGGTACTGAATGGGTTAATCCTCTAAGATTTTAGCCGTAGGGGGGTTTCAAAAAAGGCATTTATAGCTTGAAGGGATTCTTATACTCAGGCCTAGATGTGTGTGAATCTGTGTTTGGTTTTTGTGTGTTAATTGTTTTCTGTTGTGTTGTGTTGTCCCTATTCAGGCTCTGTCTCGAGTAGGCCACCCCCTGAAAAAAAAAGAAAAAACAAAAAAGGTGGGGAATGAGCCTGAGTACATACAGGATTCTTGGTTGGGGCAAATTTAGTCTATAAGCCGGTTTCACATGAGTGCTTTTCCCCTCAACATTTATCCTCAACACTGCAGCTTATGAGGTCAACATTTCAAATATTTATGTCACCTAAATTAATCTACCATCAGTCAAGTTCCTATACCAGCGCAAAATATCCCAGAAATGTTCAAAGAAAAATGTTGATGATCGAATGTTGAGTATAAAAGCTCTCGCCTGATACCGGCTTAAAGGATGATTCCCGGACATCTCGACCAGTAGCTCTCAACCAGTGCCAAATCAACCAAGACCAACCAAACAAGTGCCAAAATATAGTACAGTACTAACCTAACCTAACTTAACTGTATTGGTTGATTTGGTACTGGTTGAGAGCTACTGGTTGAAATGGTCTACTGGTTGAGTTGTCCGGTCACCTTAAAGGATACCTGGGGGGTTGGGGGAGGTTACTGCCCCTCGAGGAGATCATGTTCGAGGTCTCCGAGGATCGGGAATATGTGAGTGCCCGTGATTCGTCCAGGTATTATACCTTTCAGTACGATGTCACGCTTATAAATTGATTCTATTAGACGGTTTCCTTGAGCTTAGGATATACCTCTAGGAATTAAAGAGGTAAACTCTGTGTAATTTAACCCTTTTGACACCTTCAGATCCTTTCTAAGCTAAATAAACTCTTGTAAAGACAGCCAATATACAATTGACAACCTGCAAGTTTCAATCTATAAGGAAATTGGAGTCGTAAACATCGATATAAAACAAAAATTTAATAGTGATATACTGTAGGTTTCTGGTAGATAAAAAGTATGATGTATTTTGATTTATGTATTTTATATATTTACTATGATCTTATTTCAGCTGGTAATTCTGCTTAATATCTGCAGACTATCTCAATTAACCCCTTGAGGATGGCGGGTGCCCAACCCCGAAAGGGGTTGAAATAGGGGAGCTATCCTCCCGCCAAAGGCGGCTTTCTAGGGCCTTTCCTAGCTGATGCTGAGAGGATTGGGTTCTAGTCATGTGGTGATGGGCTGGTCTATCAGAGTGAGAGCTGAGCAATCTCTGCCATACCCATAGCTTACTCTGACTGTTCCTTTAACTTATATATTTTCTAGATCTCAAGTGACGGCGTCTCTTCCGTGGATTGACCTCCCAATCTACCAAGATTGGAAGCCAAAGCGTCACATTTTCCCCTTGCCCCTCAACTTTCTCTTCATAATTGCTGAGGGGCACAGGGCCCTGGGTGGGGCTTTGGTTTCCCGGGCGTTTGCGCACCCTCCTCAGCTCCCCGTCATGGAGTGGCTTCGGTCACCCAGGCTTTATTGTGGTCGGCGGGGAGGGTTCTGTGGGGGCACTCGGTTATGGCCTTGGAATTGCTCGGGGCCTTGGGGCTGTTCGGCCAGGCAGCTTGGGGAACAACAACAACAACAACAACCCCTTGAGGATTATGACGCGTTTTGACAGTTTATTCTGGCTATTATTAAACTATTTTTATTCAAGTTAGGAAGGGTATATG
>CM064552.1:501644-539144 GCA_032716605.1 Paralithodes platypus | reverse complement strand
TAAATTATAATCTTGATGGAGGTCTAGGGAACAATTAAAAACCTCCCCTTAAGATGATGGTAAATTGATGGGGGGGGGGGACTCAAGACAGAGCCCGAATAGGGACAACATAACAGAAACAATGAACACACAAAAACAAAATACAAATTCACACACATCTAGGTCATCCAGGAGAAGACATATATTTAATTAATTATATTTGTATTTACCTTTCTTTTCTTTCTTTTTTCAGCACATCTGGGAACGTCTACAGAAGTTGACTACCGTATTAAGTTCTATGTCAGCATCCTCTTGTATGGAGCTAAGGCCGGGGATTCAATAACGGTAACGTTGGGCGTCGCAGTTGGAATCAGCCTCACCTGGACCGAGGATAAGACGATCACTGTTTCCACGGGGAGTCTGACGCCCTCTGGTGCTCTGGCTGCGTTCACTGGGGTAGGTGGTAGTAGAGATCCTATAGTTGTTGTTGTTGTCGTTCCCTAAGCTGCCTGGCCGAACAGCCCCTATAGTAACTAACTATAGGATCTCTAGGTGGTAGTGGACCCGTAGAAGGCAGCTCTCGGGCAGTGTGAGGTATGGGGGAGGATTGGGAGAGATAGAGATGATGGGGTTGTCGCGGAAGGATTGGGAGAGATGGAATGATAGGGATGTGAAGGAAGGATTGGAAGGGGGTTTGGGATTGGGAGATAAAGAGATGATAGGGATGTAAAGGAAGGATTGGGAGAGATAGAGATGTGATGTAATGCCTGGATTGTGGCAAAGTATCTGTAACTGAATTAGATGCGGAAATCTGCTTGAGCTATCATGCCAAGTGGAGTACTTCTCTTGGTGTAGTGGTCAGAGCGCTCGCCTCCCACGTGGCGGGACCGAGATCGAATCTCGCCCGGGCTGCGCCCAAAAACATTTCGGGGCAAATTTCCGCATCAGACGCAGTTCGGATGTGATTGTAAAAATTGTAAATTGTAATTGTGAGTCATTGTTAAGTCGGCAAAAATAGTATGGTGCCGTTTCGAGGTCACTTCAGTGAAAGAAGGATTGGAAGGGGGTTTTTGTGGGCTTTATTATATTTTGGGAACGCATTTTTGTTAGCGTAGGGGATAAACTAAAATACAATGCTCAAAAATGGCAGAAGCAAGCAAAATCCTTAATATTAATTAAACAAAATATTAAATCATAAATAACCCCCAAGACAATGGAATAAATAGTGTTAAAGAAGGAAGAGAGGCATTGGGTATGGAGTTTTTAATGGCTTTTTTTTATCTTTCTCTCATTTTCTCTCTTTCCCTGGCTTGTATCCATTCGGCCCCATTCAGCCTACTGTTTTAAGACGTTTATCCCCATCCAGGTGGCGATTTCTTCCTGGCAAGCGATAGCGAGCCAGCATTGTATGGAGAAATCCGGCTATTGACACGTGGATGGGGGTAAACATCTTAAAACAGTAGGCTGAATGGGGCCGAATGGATGCAAGCCAAAGAGAGAGGGAGAGAAAGAGAAAAAAAGCGAGGTGGGCTCCCTTAACCCTCTCCATGTAGATGATGTTTATTATAAAAGCCCACCTTTGTGAATGAGAATCAGATGAGGTACTGTAGCCTATATGTCTGGTCCTTGTGGCTCAATAAACCCTCTTAGTAACATTGGTCCTTCATAAACTGCATAGAATCATCTAATTTTAGCCAGAATCAAAGGTAAAAAGGCATCATGGTGCTGAAGGGGTTAAAGGCAGATGGGGAGAGAAGATACAGCATTTGAAACTATCAAGGGTTACAAAATTACCCACTTATTTAAGGGGACACTAACTGCTTTTTTGGCCTATAAATTCATTCATTCATAAATTCTTAGTTTCCTCGCTAGACATCCCTCAAACTTAGAAAAACATCCCCTAGACCCCCACTCAAGATAAATTTGTAAATTTTTCGGTAGAAAAATGTGCCGGCCAAAGGCCGGTTCCTCTTACAATTACAGGTTCGCTATTGCTCGCCAGGAAAAATTCAACACCTAAATGGCACGATAGGTCTTAAAATTTATAACAAAATGGGACGAAAGGTATTAAAATCGCCAAACAAATGGGCCAAACGTCTAAAGATCTCAAAACTAATGGGACTAAACACGAGGGAGAAAGGGGACCAGAAAAACCACCGTCTCCCCTTAAACCCCTTCAACACGATGACGTAATGTTCGTCTTATTCCGGTTACCATACATGTCTTCCCCAGCCTGACGCCCTGACATCAACCCAAGTGGGAGCAGCAGGTACAGCAACTTGGGGCATCACGGCCGCAGTAACAGCAGGAGGAGGTGCACAACTAGCCTGTACCATCACTCCTGGCGCTGCTGATAGTAAGTACGGGATATGTAGGCCTATGTGTGTGTGTATGTGTGTACTGTATATGTGTATGTGTGTACCAACAGGAGTAGGTGGATAACTAGCCTGTACCAACACACTTGCTATCTGTTGTATATCCTTCTTATGGTCATGTTATAATTGTTATTAAACCTTTCAGTATATGTGTGCGTGTGTGTGTGTTAGTATTCTCATAACTTGCAGGCTCGCTTAGAAAAATTACACCTGACTAGGATGAAGCATCTTATAATTGCCAAATCTCCAAACTAATGGAGTGGAAGAGGGATGGTCCCCAAGATGTCAGACCAGATAGGGTCAGCCTAAAGTACTAACCCAACCTTACCATATTCTTCGGCCAGCTAATAATAATAATAATAATAATAATAATAATAATGATGATAATAATGACTCAGACAGTACAGAGGGGACCATACTGGGGTCCATATATATAGCTTACAATAGCCACCAAATATAGATAAATAAAAAAATATATATATATACAAAATTAATAATATATAATAGATAAAAAAATAAGGTAACATCTTGACCCCCCCCCCCAGGCGAGGTGTGCGGTGTGGTTTACGGGAAACTGGGGGCCAACATCGCCGGGCTGCCTGACCTCAACTCTGTGGTCACCTACACCGCAGGGGTCGCCTCCTTCGATTTCTTCGTCAACTCTACGGGGCAGGTCAGTACATACACATACATACATACATAAAATTTTAAAACTGAGTGCTCCACACATACGTGCAGTTGCAGTCTCTTGTCCTAATAGCGGCGTTCCAGGCAACCCTGTTAAGGGCTGCTTCACTTGTCAAGTTTTGGGATTTGAGATTGGCACGTATAGTCCGATCCCAGGTCTTCCTCGGTCCACCCCTTGGTGCAGCTCCCTCCACAATCACAGACCTGCATCTTTTCACCCAATTTTGTTCATCCGTTCTCTCCACATGTCCATACCATCCCAGTCTACTTGTACGCATCTCCTCGCTAATACTCTTTATACCTAAACGTCTCCTCAGCTCATCATTTGATATTCTATCCTGCAGCCTGGCCCCACACATCCATCTCACCATTCTCATCTCATTACGTTCCATTCTGTTGACATTACATTGTTATTCTACATACACTCGATGTCATTGATCTAATTTGATTAATTTCACGCCCAACACCAAACATCTCCCTATGAAATTAATGAAAGCATGTGATCGTCCCAGGATTCGAACTTGGGTTACCGCATACAGATCTTAAACACTCTAACCATTACACCATCAAGACAGTTATAAGTACAGCACATGATTACGATTAATATCCATTTATCGAATACTGTATATTAATCTAATCATGTACTACAGTACACTGTGAGGAGGTGTGTGGAGTAAGAAAAAGAGGGAGGGGAGTGAAGGGTACAGCATGGTGGACTGAAGAGGTAAAAATAGCTGTTGAAGACAAGAAGAAAGCGTATAGAGAGTGGTTGGGTAGTAGAGGGAATGAAGATTTGGAGAGACAGAAAAAAGCGAGGTACTTGGAGAAAAAGAGAGTAGTGAAGGAAAGTAAGAGAAGAGCAGATGAGGAATTTGGAAGGTATATAAGTGTAAAATAGAGGGAGTGTAAGAAACTTCTGGAAAGAGGTCAAGAAAGTTAGGGAGGGTAGCAAGGGAAATAGTAAGGGTGTGACTGAAAGATAAGAATGGGCAAGTGATAACTGAGAAACGAAAAAATCGAAAGATGGAAGGAGTACTTCAACGAATTGCTAAATGTAAGAAATAAAGCACCAGCAAACATAGTTGGATGGGGTATGAGAGGGAGAAGAAGAGAAGTAGTGGAGGAGGAGGAGGGGATCAGGAGGTCAGAAGTGTGTGAAGCCATGAATAGAGTGAAGATGGGGAAAGCATCAGGAATAGATGAATGAACTTTTCCCATCCACATCTAACTCTGGTGATAATGGTGGCTTTGGCCCCACTGGCGGCAGAGAAGGTATCCCCCAAGTACCAAAATTTACCCACCAGCTCCGACAACTCACTGTCAAAGTTCACAGTTTGTGCCGGTCATTCAGCATGAGCTCCCCCTTGCATATCACATATACAAATTTCTCAATTTTGTACTTCTTTTTCGCTTTACGATCCTGTAATCCTAGTACAATACTGCTTCCCAAGATGCACCCAACAATGACAGACGCTACACCTAATTGCATTTACGCCCAACCCTTTACTGCATTGTTCACATGGGTATACTGTATACCATTTTTTTTTACATTTCCTCACCCTAATCCACTGTGCATGATGTTGGTTTTATTCATGTTAACTCTAAATCCTGTATTTGCCATGCCCTCCCTCCAGCTCTTTAATTTGACCTCGGCATCCTGCGCATTATCTGCAATACGAATTAGGTCATCTGCATATAAGTTCCCAAGGGAACCCATTTCTAGAATCTCTGGATAGTGCCTCCAGAATCATCATATAGATAAGTGGAGTTCACACAGAGCCTTGGTGGGCTCCATCGCTAACTGTAAACTCCTCGCTCAAAACACCTTTCTCTCTCACTGCCGTTCATGAGTCCTCGTACATCTTCATTATCACACTAACCAGCCACACTTTTACATAATTATTATCCATTACCCACTACATGATATTCATGAACATTTTATCAATTTATTATTCTGAAAACTTATTGCCTAAAAACCTAAATGACCAGACCACTTTCCCTGGACAGGCTACGGGTGACACTAAGTACGACGCTGTGCAGCTGGAGATCTCGGTGACGTACAAATCCGCGGTGGGAGATACTACGGTAGACTGCGGGGGTACGCCTCTCACCCTCACATCCACATCCGGGGTAAGCTGGAGGAAATGATAGTTTGTTTTATTTCAGTTGACGGTATATTGCTATGTTCCCTTCTTGATTGTGTTCTTATATTAAAATTAAAATGTAAAACTTGCAAACTAAATAAACCAAAACTGGGACGATACAAGATAAAGGTAAAATAACTTATCAAAATAACTTAAAGGTAAATTTTTTTTATTTGAATAAAGCGTTATTTCCACATAGCGATTTTTCTCAGTTCTTTTGCCCTTATAGTGTGTCGTCCCAGTTTTGGTTTGTTTATTTTGCAAGTTTTACATTTTAATTGTAAAGGTATTATGACAAGTATGTAGCAAAATATGTTGTTTATTAGTTTGTTATGAAAACTGCATTAATATGATGTACAGTAGATACATATTAGTTTCATATTTTTCTAATAGAATATCGAGACATTAGCTACTAAGGTTGGACAAAATAGATTGTAGTCAATTAGTTTTGTTTTAAGGGGGAGGTAGTTACTTTTTCTGGACCCCCTTCTTCCTCATGTCTAGCATGTTAGTTTGACACTTTTAGCTGTTCTTTACGTTAGTTTGGCGATTTTGTGACCTTTCGTCCCATTTCTTTGTCAATATTAAGACCTTTTTTGCCATTTGGGTGTCTATTTTTTCCTGGCAAGCGATAGCGAGCCTGTAATTTTAGAAGGAATCGGCCTTTGGCCTGGACATTTTTCTACTGAAAAATGTACATATTTATCTTGAAAGGGGGTCTAGGGTTTTTTTTTAAAGCTTGATGGAGGTTCTAGCAAGGAAGCTCAAAAATAAATAAAAAAAATATATAGACAAAAACACAAGCACTACCCCCTTAAACTCTCAGTTGCTATGATGAGCTTTTAAACTGTACACTCCCTTGGTTGACAAAATGTTGAAAAATGTACAAATTTAGCTTGAAAGGTATCTGGGTGGGCCTTATTTAGTTTGAAAATCTGGGAGGCGTTTTTGTTAGCCTAGGGGACAAACTGAAACTACATTGCTCGAAAATGGCAAAAAGCAAGCAAATTCCTCAATGATATGTAGAAAGATAGATATATAGATAGATGGAGAGCTAGATGACTAAATAAGAAGTACAATTATAATGTAAAACTTGCAAAATAAACAAACCAAAGCTTATACGAACACAGTAAAAAGACAAAACAAACTAATCAAAATCGCTATGTGGAAACAACGCTTAAGTAAAATAATATTTTCGAAATAAAAGGATGTGTGAGAAAAGTAGAGAATGAACTAGACAGTGAATAATTAGTGACTCCTCCCTCAAAAGACAGATATATAGACAGATTGATAGATAGAATGAAAGACAGGGAACTAACAGTGAATCCCTCTACAAACAGATATATAGACAGCTTAACAGTTTCACGTACAGGATGCAATTTGTGCCCTTTCTGGGATACTTAAAAGCCTTTGTGACCATCATGGGTGTTTAGAAACCTTTAGTTTAGTTACTTCAACTCAGCATTTGTCTTTGAATGAGATGTGAGCAGAAAACTAATTTTGGAGAGGTAATTATGAGATTGAGAGAACTCTATTTCTGAAGGCTATACGGCAACCCCCAAGTCCACAGACAGATAGATAGGTACAGTAGATGGATAGATAGACAACGAGAAAGATAGCTATATAGTTTAGGTAGATAGAAAGATAGACAACTAGAAAGATAACTATTTAATTAGAAAAGATAGACTGACTGTGAACTAACAATGCCTCCTTCCTGACCAGACGGCCGGCACCAGTGACATGTCTGGCACGGTAGAGAGCTTGGTGACGGACACTACCTGGTACGCTGGATCACAGGCCGGGCTCGTCGTCACCACCAACTTCCCAGGTAGGTCCTTGGTGCATTGGTTACATCTCGTGATAGATACTTAAGGGGACGTTATTTTAATTATGTACATGGTGTCAACTTAGTGACTGAGTTGATAAACACCATTATTAACCCCTCTTTGGCGGCACCCGGCTATAGTCGGACAAGAGAACTGTGACGTTAACCACTCCGTTAGAACCGCATGGCTTGTCCTACAGTGACGCGCTAGGATCGCCAGGACAGTGGATGTGGCTACAGTTTGTGTATTGTTGTGTGCTTTATTTCATATGAAAGCTCGTGTCATGGGCGGTCCAGAAAGGCTCTTTGTTTTCACCCATGTCAAGGCTTTATATATTTAATTGTAAAGTATATGTTTTATCCTTAACTAGTAATGATAGGATCAGAGAGAGAGAGAGAGTAGAACAGAGTGAGAGGGGGTGCGTAGTGTTTTGCTATACTCGATGACGTCACAGCTGGCTGGCCTCGTGGGGATTGGTTGAGGGAGTTCTTTACCATGCTTGGTGACGTAATGTTTTGCTAGCTACTTTGGTAGTGGTTAGAGGACTTGTTACCGCTTTTTTCCCACGCGGCTCGAGCTAGTGCGAGTATATATACAGCTCCCTCGCCACTTTCTACCTCAGATCTGGTTTCTAGAACGCATCCCTCTTATCCCTTGATACCTGTTTTCCCCGCTCTGCACCTGAGAATCTTTTCCTCTGCCTACCTCTCTCTTTTTCCATATCTTTCACCACCTTTTATTAATACTATATCCCCTCTGGTTAACTCTGCAAAATCAGCTTCATGCTGGCCAGTTGTATTGTGCGTTAAGGTCTGATATAACCTATGTATGTTTAGTTGTTAAGATAAGTTGATCACGAAGCATTGGTTGGCTTTCATATTGCCGCTTCCTATAATTATTAGTGTTCTGCTGGATTAGATAATGCTAGACTAGGGGTCTGATATTATAAGGTATTGTTTCCTATGAGTTCTGGCTTTAGGTAAAAGCTGCACGACATACCTGAGAACTGGAGTTGATTGGGTAAATTCTAGTCTGTGTGCCATTGAGAGTAGAGCATGCACGAATGAGGGCTTTTTGCCTATACCATTCTGCACTGTTCTAAGCTCGGTTGTTTTTTCTTTGAGGTACGCCAGGAGAACGCTTGATACTTCGGTATTAAGGTTTCTCAAGAGAGCTACCCTTCACCATAACGTAATATTTGACGCACAGACTTGAGATTTACACTAGGCTATGCGGCATGCCATGCGCACCAGTATCTCGTATCATTGACTCTAGCTAGACTTTATCAATCATAGTAGACATTAAGTATATTAAACCAACTACTCTTTTTATGCATACCCACTTATGATTACACAAGCATTTCGCAGCCTAGTTTGATGTATTGAGACACAAACGACTTAGGCTCTTTTTGTTGATAGGAATACTGCATTGTTGTGGCGATCATTATTATTGTTGTAGTGTTTAGGATATTCTTGGCTCCGACGGCATTATATATTCTGCCTTTTTGTGTGCATAGCCTGCACGAGCATTGTTCCGCTGCCTGCCTTTTTGGGTTCCATTTCCAATACGAGCATCTTTATAGCATCTAACATTTAAAGAAGATTCCTTGTTGGTGTTGAAGGACTTTAGTGCACTTTCTTTCATGCAGGAGTGCCTGACATTTATTGATTAAAGTAACGTAAGCTGTAACTTCTCTTACCACCTTTTTTTTTTTTTTTTTTTTTTTTTTTTCTATATTCCAACTACTCCCTCTCGGGCATAGGCTGAGAGCCTGTACATGCCACCGCTCAACACGGTGAAGCCTGTGAGGTCTTGTTCCAGCCTGGGGAGTGAGACATGTGAAGCATCCATCATGGCTCGAAGCAGCTCCATCTCTGAAGCGGCCGGTTGCTTCGCTCAAGTGCTTCACCGTCTCACCCTCCAGACTCAGACCCTCACTCTCAGAACGCCACCTATTGAGCAGTGAACTCACTAGGCATTGTCCCCCTGTAACATATTTTGAATATGGGAATATTCATACAGTGTTATTTAATCAGGGAACAATGAGGGTATTTTTTTGGCATTTCGGTGGGCTTTGTGGTAATGCACTGACACTAGGTACAGCACAAATTCAATCCCAACAATATCTTCCCATTGACATATCGGGATTTGAACCCGGGTCCACTGGATTACCAACCCAGTGGCATGACCACTCCACCACACCTCCCCTTACCACACCACACCTTACTTTGCATACCATAACCAAGCACCTTCGGTTATAGGTAGTAATAGGCTGTTTTCACATAACATTAAGCCTAGAGTAGACGCACATTTATTGAGAGTTTAATAACCTATTATTACATATAGAACTCTGTAGAGTATTTGTGTTCTTTGTTCACTGGGAATATACATCAGAGGTTGGATCTAGCGCTTTCCGTTGTAGCATTTATGCCATTACTAGTCCAATGAATAAGAGCCCTGATATATTTAAACCTCAGGCGTAACAGAACCCCAACCTAAAGAGCGGGGCCCGGCTATAGTCGCATGCAATTTTGAGCATGTAATGTGCTCTGAGAGAGAGCCGAGCGGTGGGAGGAGCATAGGTTCCCTCTGACCGGTCGGCACGGCTCCCGCGCGACAACTGAGGCCCCCTCCACACTCATCCTTACTCATTACCTCGCTAGACAGGGAATTATGTCAGGAAATTACCGTATTTTAGCGATTTTGCCCTTCGGTTGCACGATCGTTGCAAGAGAACGCGTGGTCGTAGAAGGATGGTTCTGGTGTCCTTGGAAAGCTCAATTATCGCCCTTTCAGGAATACATAATTGTATTATGCTCTGGCTCTTGTTTATGCATGAAAAAGAGCACGGAAATCAGCTCGTTTAGGGTAAAACCCCCCGCTTGGCAGGTAGTAGAAGTTACCGCCTAGGCCGCTCGTAAGGTGTTAAAGATGAGAAAATCCCAGAGGATTGGTTCAAAAGTGTAATAGTAAATATATACAAAGGAAAAGGGGATGTGCTAGATAGAGGAAATTATAGGGGCCTGAAAATGCTTGACCAAATCATGAAGGTCTGTGAGAGAGTCTTTGAGGGTTTGATCAGGCAAAGCTCTCCATTGATGATATGCAGTTTGGTTTTATGCCAGGATGGGGTAAAACCGATGCTATCTTCATAGTCAGGCAGATACAGGAAAGATACTTACTAAAAGGCAGGGATCTTTACTTTGTGTTTGTAGACCTGGAGAAGGCCTTTGATAGGGTGCCTAGAGATGTTGTACAGTGGGCTATGAGGAAACCTGGTGTGGAAGAGTGGCTGGTGCATGTGATAATAAAGATGTATGAGGATTCGCGAAGTGCGGTGAGAGTGAAGGTTGTACTGAGTGATGAGTTCGCAGTCCGTGTTGGAGTCCATCAGGGTTCAGTGTTAAGCCCCCTCCTTTTTATTATGGGTCCTGGAGGCACTGTCTAGAGTTTTTAGAGGCGGACTCCTGTTGGAACTGTTTTATGCAGACGATTTAGTCCTAATAGCTGACGGTATGCAAGATGCTGAGGCCAAATTCAGGGAATGGAGAAAGGGCATGGCGAACAAGGGTTTAAGAGTCAATATTAACAAAACCAAGGTTATGCATTGTAGATTGAGACAAGGCAATGTGGAAAAGAGCGGTGCATACCCATGTGCAGTGTGTGGAAAGGGTGTGGGCGTTAATGCGATTCAATGTAGCATCTGTCGACGCTGGGTGCACCATGGGAGTAAGCGCTGTACTGGAATAAAGGGACCCCTGCCGAAGGATAAGTCAGAAATAGAGAACTTTGAGTGCGTAGTGTGCAACGGCGAGCTTGTGTTAAGTGATGATCCTGTGGCTGTGAATTTTGGAAATGAGTCATTGGAGCTGGTGAACAAGTTTTGTTACCTAGGAGATACCATCTCTGCCGGTGGTGGGGCCGAGACTGCCACTGTCGCTAGAATTAGATGTGGCTGGGGGAAGTTCAGAGAACTGCTGCCATTCCTGACCCTGAAAAGAATGCCTCTCTCCCTGAAGGGAAAGGTGTATGCCTCATGTGTTAGAAGTGCAATGACGTATGCCTCAGAAACATGGGCTGTTAAAGTAGAGGATGTCAATAGAATGGAACGTAATGAGATGAGAATGGTGAGATGAATGTGTGGGGCCAGGCTACAGGATAGAATAACAAATGTTGAGCTGAGGAGACGTTTAGGTATAAAGAGTATTAGCGAGGTGATGCGTACAAGTAGACTGGGATGGTATGGACATGTGGTGAGAATGGATGAACAAAATTGAGTGAAAAAATGCAGGTCTGTGATTGTGGAGGGAGCTGCACCAAGGGGTGGACCGAGGAAGACCTGGGATCGGACTATATGTGCCGATCTCAAATCCAAAAACTTGACAAGTGAAGCAGCCCTTAACAGGGTTGTCTGGAACGCCGCCATTAGGACAAGAGACTGAAACTGCACGTATGTGTGGAGCACTCAGTCTTAACATTTTATGTATTTTATGTATTGCTCCATAAATATCAGTCAAGCTTTAAAACATCTCAAAGACCCCCTTCGAAATATATTTATACATTTTTTGGTAGAAAAATGTCCCAGTCCAAGGCAGGTTACTCCTTAATTACAGGCTCGCTATTGCTCGCCAGGAAAAAATCAACAGAGTGTGACAAATATTACTTGACCTCCCTCTTTATAATACAGTATGTAGCTTCTACACATGACTTGATTTACCCGGTAGTTTAGGAAGAACTTCTGGTCTTTAATTTAACCCCACCTCCCTGACAGCCAACGGGTTCCCCTACGAGTCTCTGGAGATGGAAGGGACCGGGGACCTGGACCTGACCGGGTGGGGGGCCAGATTGTGTGCCGCCCGGGTGGTGTCGGCCGGGCGCGGGGTCCCCTGTATTGCTGGGAGCATGAACGATATCAACACCAACATCGTCACACAAAAGAGGTGGGCATTAACACTTTCAGGCTCCTAAGATGCTGCTTAGTATTTATTTATGACATTCTAATCTCATAATTAGCTCTCCAAAATTATTTTTCTGCCAATAGGCTTGCACAAAGACAAGTGCAGGGGTTGAAATAACTGGTGTGTTTGTTTTGCCAGTTTTATATTTTAATTCTAATATCTCCATAGCAAAACCGACTCTCCGTACCTGGACGGCTACAAGCTAACCATGGGCTCGGCATGCGGTACCAACCGACTGTCCGGTGGCCCCGCCTATGATAACCAGGTGGTGATCAAGATGTTCTACGAGCTGCCCCCGAGCCAAGCCATCTCCGGTTAGTTTACCACAGAGATATGTTTAATTAACCCCTCTCAGTATAAAAGAATACATTAAACAAAAATATTTTTCTAGGCTCAATTTTGCTCGCCAGGAAAAAAATCGACACCTAAATGGCACAACAAGTCTTAAAATTTCAGTAATGGGACATAAGGTCTTACGTTGCCAAACTAATGGAGCAAATGTTTTAAAGTTTCAAAACTAATATGGAGATAAACATGTGGGAGAAGGGGGTCCTGAAAAAAAAACACCTTATGTAAAAATATCCCCTTAAGCTAAAAGGGATCTGTGAGAGTAAGATATATTGAATCAATTAATCAACCACCATTGTCTCCTCTAGTTACTCAATAGTTTTCTATTGTACATTTTTCAGATACTCTTATTTTTATCAGTTATCATAATTATCATCTTCGCAGCTACATTTTGCCTTCGTAGCTTCTCATTATTAATTTAGTTTCTCATTTATTCTTCATTTTCCCCTGCTCTCATCCAACTTAACTTTTCTTTTGGCTTTAACTGTCTTGATGGTGTAATGGTTAGAGTGTTTAAGATCTGTATGTGGTAACCCAGTTCGAATCCCGGTAGGATCATATTATTTAATTAATTTCATAAACCAGTTGATCATTTATTAAGTTAATCACAGAAGACTCAATTATTTACTCAGTTACCGTTCATTAAATTGTAAAACTTGCAAAATAAACAAACCAAAACTGGGACGACACAAGATAAATGCTAAAGAACTAATCAAAATCGCTATGTGTAAATAACGCTTAATAAAAAAATAAAAAAAATAAAAGAACACAATAACTTAACTTTTCCATTTACTCACCATTTTCTCAGGACTCAACTGGTCAGGACTGTCATTTACCCAGATGGCCAGCCTATTAAGAGTCTCATTTTGTGACTCAAGGGCCTGATTAAAGTATACTTATTAATAATAAAATGTTTTCCCAGATACAGTTTTCACTATTCGGTCCTTTACCCACTTATTTACCCATTGCTTACTCGCCTCATTAAAAATCAAATATTTTCCCAGATACAGTTTTCACTATTCAGTCCTTTACCCACTTATTTACCCATTACCTACTCACCTCCTCAGCCGAAGAGTTCAACATGACAGCAGGAATGAAGCTGGGGACGTCTCTGATCTGGACTGGCTGGTCGGGTCTGAACGTGGCCATTTCGTCACCTGCCTACGATAGCACCAAGGCGCCCATTGTTGGCGTCATCGAGCCGGACACAACAGTGCTGGTGCCGGGTGTCCCTACCATTATCAAGGTGAGATAGATAGGTAGATAGATAGATAGAGGGATAGATTGATTGAGAAAGAGAGAGAGAGAGGCTATCCTTATCAGTTTTTCCATACGTAGGTAACGAACCCGCAGACTTATCAGTCATGGAGCGATAGGCCAAGAGACAAGGATGGGAGGGGGGGAGGGGGGGCTTTGTGTTTTATGTGAAAGAAGATGAATGTTAGGACCATTGGGGGAGAAATTTAGAGAGATTAGTACCCTCATCTTATAATATTTCCATATGCCAACAACATTCTGGCTCCGGATACCACTGAAACGGCTCTGGGAGTATCTATCCGTGTCATGGTGGGGAGAGACACAGAGAGAGAGAGAGAGAGAGGTTCTATATGCCAAGTATCAAATAACCAGCCATAATCGCAGTTTTCTCCAAGGAAGATGTTTCGTACAGAGAGATATACTGTATGAGTAACTTGTACCGGGACTCAAAGAAAATTGTAAGCCAATAAATGTTGATATTTATTGAATCCCGAAGAAGCTCCAATAAAAGGATTGTCCTTCTAGCCCACTGTTTTAGATAAGAGAGACCTGATTTGCTTCATAGTAGAATGACTTGCTTCTTTAGTATAAAGTTTCAGCCAGTGGATGATTTTATTGAAAAGTCTAGACAGTATATGTATGCATCCGTGAGTCTAGTGTGTACACTCCAAGACACACATTGTGGTTCTTTCTTACTCCGCGAACTACATACGTGAAATGATAAATTGCTTACCGTACAGTATATTGGCAAAGTATCAACTCTTTCAGTACCGGTGACAAGTTTATTTAATTGGTTTCAGCTATATTTATACAATTTTGTGCCGCTTAGGAAGGATCTATGCTAAAAAGATAAATAAATGAGGCAGTCTGTTGCTTTTTAATTGGTAAACGTCCTTCCTAAGCTGAATAAATCATCTAATTGTTGCCAGCATACAATAAGAAAGGCATCACCTTTACTGAATGGGTTAATACGGAGAATCAATTTAGTCCTAGATAGCTTTGAAAGGTTGAGGTCATGAATTAAGTAACACCCCGTTCTCAGAATTAATCATCAATTACAAACCCCAATGCACTTGAATAAACTAATGAAAGCATATGGTCCTCCTGGGATTCAAACTCGGGACACCACACCCAGAACATAAGCATCTAAACCATTACATCACCACCACAGTTAAAGGTTGAATACACCATCACGATTAACCCTCTCCGACATATGACGCGATTTTGAGCCTATTAGGGATACTTTAAAGCCTTTGTTACCATCAGGGGTATTTAGAAACCTTTAGTTTAGTTACTTCAACCTCTGCAGTTGTCTGAGTTAGCTGTGGGCAGAAAACTAATTTTGGAGAGGTAATTATAAGAGTGAGAGAACTCTATTTCTTATTGCTAATCTGGCAACCTCTGCGTCATATGTGCGTGGAAGGGTTAATATCCATTTTTGAATTTTGGATATCAATCTAATCATGTACTCAACCCAAATGCATTATGGAAAGCGTAATGTTTTAGTGAGTGGAAAGAACAATGAACAATTGTGTGAGTGTGTCAGTTCTCCAGCAGGTGCCTAGCTGTGATATACAGTATATACTACATTGTATTGCCTATGATCCTGTGGTATGGAGAACATCATTAGAAGAATCTTTTGATGTCATTAATTTGTTTTACCTTTCTCTATTACTGTATGTACAAAAAGATAACAACAAATATTGTTTTTATTTGTTTTTCTCCACATAGCGATTTTGATAATTTATTTTGCCTTTGTAATGTGTCCTCCCAGTTTTGGTTTATATTATGCAATGTTTACATTTTAATAATGTTTGAATAGTTATATAATGTGAGCATTATTCAATCTGGTGATGTGGAGAACTTCCATTTATGACAATATAATATACCAGCTGAGTGGCAAAGATGGTAAAGCATGCAACTGGTGAACTAACTCCACAGGAGTGTGCAGGTATAAGTCTCAGCAAGGGATATGACACCCACCCACCCAGTATGTGACCTGACTGAATCCGACAGACCAAATTCGAACCTGCTCTCATAATGGGAATACTGTATACATACATGCTATATGTATGTATGTACAGTATATACTCAGGCCCAATCCCCACTTTTCTTTTCTTTTTTTTTTGGGGGGGGGGGGGGGCTGACTCAAGACAGAGTAGTCCTATGAATAGAAAAAAAAATATGTATATCGAAAGGCGATGAACAATTATAATAATTTGTCTCTCCCCTATGCCAGGTGGTGGTGAAGTTCCACCCCGGATCGGTCCACAGTTACACAGTCAAGGCCTCCGTCGATGCCACCACCGGTATCAGCATCTGCCGCCTCTTTATCTTAGAAGCTGGTGGGTACTGTTATCTCCACGTTCTAGGGAATTACTTTAAGGGAGCACACCTTGCTTTTTTTCTCTTTCTTTCCCTCTCTCTTTGGTTTGTATCCATTCGGCCCCATTCAGCCTACTGTTTTAAGATGTTTACCCCCATCCAGGTGTCAATATATTCCTGGCGAGTGGTAGCGAGCCACCATATATATATATTTTTGTTTTGACAGCAAGCTAAATGTGTACATTTTTCGATAGAAAAATTTCTCCGGCGAAGCCGGATTTCTCTATAGCCTACAATGCTGGTTCGCTATCGCTCGCCAGGAAGAAATCGACACCTGGATGGGGATAAACGTCTTTTAACAGTTGGCTGAATGTTGCCGAATGGATACAAGCCAGGGAAAGAGAGAAAAGTAGAAAAAGATAAAAAAAAAGCCGGTGACCCCCCCTTTACACTAGCTAATCTCACATTTTAGATATTTTGGAGAGTGATTTACAGTGTACAGTATATTAGTTTTGATGGATTTTCAGTTTCCCCCCCCCCCTCCCCCCTTTCACTCTAGACACCCTTCAATAAACAAAATAATAATAATTAAAAATTAAAATTAAACACAAAATTAATAATAGAATCTCTCCCTCGACCTCCATTGAAGCTAATGCGATGCCCCTTGATCCCCCTTCGAGCTAGATTTTTACTTACCAGTAATTTGATAAGAAATTATCTGGCAACAACATAAACAAATAATTCTTCCTCCTTTTCCCCTTAACTTTTTTAGACAGTACTATATGTCTTATCTACTGTACTGTATATGCAATCCTCACTTCCCAATACCGTAACTCCTCAAATTAACCATTACCTCCCAATTCTCTGTAGGCTTCAACTACTTGTGCGTGGACAAAGATCTTTATGACAACTAGGGATTTTAAAGAGGGGATTTCAACTACATTAAAATTATCCCCTCCTCCTCTTACTTCTGACTGAATAAATACAAACGTAGATCATATATCCTCCAATACACCAATCCCAGATAACCACTCATAATCTCCATGAATTAACTTCATAATTTTCCGCAGGCCCTAACTTCCCGTGCATCGACAAGGAGCCATATGACAAGGAGAACCTGCCAGACCAGGTGACCAAGATCACCCACACTGATGCAACCGACTATGGCAAAGAGATCACGCTTGACCTTGGTATTCTCAGGAACCTAGGTCAGTAAGGGAGGGAGGGAGGGAGGGAGGATGGAAGTGAGGAAGGGTGGGTGAGTAAATAATAATGAAAAACTTGCACTATCGTTAGTGAGTGCTGTTTGTACGTTGTACTAATGTTGAAGTCTTGTGAAATTGCAAATTTAGTCAAATATTAAATTTATATATTAACTTTAGTTTCTTTATTCATACAGAATTTAGTAAAATTTACCTGAACTTCCCGGACTTCCCAAATTGACTAATTCCTTGAACGTGACGATAATGTGTTGTATGTGCGATTAGTTTGCTTGGGAAACAGATTAACTTGCTCATGTATTAATGTACACCCTATGTGGTGGATTGTGTTCTTTTATTTATAAAGAATTATTATTTTGCTTAAGCGTTGTTTCCACATAGCGATTTTGATTAGTTGTTTTGTCTTTTTACTGTGTTCGTCAAAGTTTTGGTTTGTTTATTTTGCAAGTTTTACATTATAATAAAATAAAAAAAAATGAGACGATACAATATTAACCCTTCTGACCCGGGGTCGTCCTCCTAAGGACAGTGTCAGGTACCCGGGCGATTTGGACGAAAAATGTCTAGGCCTTGGCTACCGTATCTTTGTTATTTTAACTGCTAGAAGTTTCCCACACATCTCTAAACGTAGTGTGGTTTCCAATCTGTAGACTGGCATTGAGTAGAGCTCTGTAAGTCAACTGGTTCAGTTGTGATGACGATTTCCGTGGAGCAAATTTTTCCGCGATGTTGACAATATCGGAGCTTTTCAGACACTAATTTCGTCATACCATACAACAACAACATTGATCCGACGTCTCCTTCTTGTTTTCGGAGGTGCGGTGACGCAATGACCGGCTTTGTTTACATGCGTCGGACGCACGCGTTCAGACCAAGCTGAATAGGCTTTCAAGCTTACTGCCTGTTATAAGGACACCCGGGGTCCTGCCCAACTGCCGCGGTGTCCTTATAACAGGACACCTGGGCTGGAAGGGTTAAGGCAAAATAACTTATCAAAATACAAAAAAGCATTAAAAATGGGAATGTGAAATGAATCAAAATAAATAACAGGTGACAAAGATTGTCTATGATGATCCTACCGACCGGGGCAAGGAGGCCACCCTCAGCCTCGGTGTTCTCAGGAATCTGGGCCATCGGGGGAAGGAGGGAACGATGCAGGGAGGAAGAGTGTGCAAGTGGAAGAAAGGAAAGGAGAGACAAAGAGAGAGTGTGAGGATGGATGAGAAAAAGAAAGAAAGATAAGAAAAAGAGAATGAAAACAAAATACTAAAAATCTAAAATATAAGTAGAGGTTGATGGACCAGATGGCTAAGATTCAACTCGTCTCACTGGGGCAAGGAGGCCACGCTTCACCTCCATATTCTTAGGAATCTGTGTCAGTAAGAGAGAGTGAGAGAGAGAGTGTGTGTGTGTGTGTGTGTGTGTGTGTGTGTGTGAAGGAAGAAAGGAAAGATGGAAAGGATGGTAAGTGACTGGAAGGAAGGAGTATGGAAAGAAGGGAGGGAGGATGGAAGGAACGGAGTGAGGATAGAAGGAATGGAGAAAGTGAGGGATGAAAGGAATAATAGAGAAAGAAAGGAACACATGAGGGAAGAGGGAAACAAATAAATACAATAAGATAGAGTGAAATCAAAATATGGGGTAGTACCAAATCAGAATATTGACTGTATTTGTCTGAACTTAAAACAAAAAAATACTGATTGTGTAGGGGATAACATAAAAAAGAAATACTGATTGTGTAGGGGATAACATGTTTGGTTATCATACGAAAATACCAGGTTAAATGACGACGACGACGACTATTATTATTATTATTATTATTATTTACTATGGATGATCTGCATATAAGCTGTATCCCACTCACTCCAATACTTTCCCCAACTCCTACTGATTCCCTTCTTGAACTCTGCAGCTACTAGGTCGATGTACAGCCAACTGATCGCTGATGAGGATAGCATAGTGTTGGGAGTGCTGATGAAGGGTGTGGAGACAGGGGGTACCCTCACCATCGATGTGGTGGCTTCTGGTACTGCTCAGACTCCGGTAACCAAGGCCTTCACCGTCTCCACTGCTCTGCCCACTGTTAGTTGTGATTGATTTTCTTTGTGTAGTTATATATTTTTATGTATTTTATTTGGGTGTATTGGCTCTGTCTCGAGTAGGCCACCCGCAGCTAAAGACAAAAAAATGGGGGATGTGCCTGAGTATATAGATAGACAGATTAATAATGCCACCCATATAATCAAAGTGAACGTATCTTGCAATAATTAAATCTCTATATTCCAAACCTGCAGATATCACTATACCTATATACCCAATTCAGTTAACTCCCATCTGTATGATTATTCTATATTGATCTTAATTTTATTAGCGTGTGTATTTATTTATATTGTTTTATACTCATGGCACCTCTTGCAATAACTGTGGTGATTGAGAGTTGAATCAGTTGCTGTTTGCGGATGATATACTGTAGCGCTGTTGGCGAATTCTGAGGAGAAGCTGCAGCGAATAGTAGTTGTTGTTGTTTTTCCCCAAGCTGCCTGGCCGAACAGCCCCAAGGCCCGAGCAAGGCCAAGGCCACAACCGAGCGCCCCCACAGAACCCTCCCTGCCGACCACAATAAAGCCTGGGTGACCGAAGCCACTCCATGGCGGGGAGCTGAGGAGGGCGCGGAAACGCCCGGGAAACCAAAGCCCCACCCAGGGCCCTGTGCCCCTCAGCAATTATGAAGAGAAAGTTGAGGGGCAAAGGAAAGATGTGACACTTTGGCTTCCAATCTTGGTAGATTAGGAGGTCAATCCACGCAAGAGACGCCGTCACTTGAGATCTAGAAAATATATAAGTAAAAGGAACAGTCGGAGTAAGCTATGGGTATGGCAGAGATCGCTCAGTTCTCACTCTGATAGACCAGCCCATCACCACATGACTAGAACCCAATCCTCTCAGCATCAGCTAGGAAAGGCCCTAGAAAGCCGCCTTTGGCGGGGGGATAGCTTCCCTATTTCAACCCCGAAACCGCCCAATAGTAGCGAATAGTAAAAGAGTTTGGTGTGGTATGTGGGAGGAGGAAGCTGAGGGTGAATGTCAATAAAAGTAAAGTGATGGTGTGTAATAGATATGCTCATAGGGTAAATCTAAATGTACGACTGGATGGGGAAATGCTGGAACAAGTAGTGTTTTAAATATCTAGGAGGAGTGATAATTAAGCAGTTATGCAGGTGTAGGAATGGAAGTAAGACAGAGTTTGTGGAGAAAGGAAGGTTTTCGGAGCAATGGGAAGTGTTTGGAAGGTGAGAAGTCTCGGAATGAAGGCTGAAGTGCAATGTATCAAGGAATAGTTGTACCAACAGTGATGTGTGGGGCTGAGACATGGGGTCTGAATGTATGGGAGAAGAGAAGGTTGGATGTGATGGAGATCAGCTGCTTGAGGAGTGTGTGGAGTGGGGCATAGAGACGGATTGAGGAGTGAAGTATGAGAGTGGGACAACAGGAACCCTTATCGGCCAGAGTGAAAGGAGGGGTGCTGTGCTGGTATGAACATGTTGAACGAATGGGAGATGAAAGGCTTACAAAGAGAATATATGAGTCATAAACAAGGGGAAATAGATTGAGAGGAGGACCTTGGAGGAGATGGAGAGATGGTGTAATAAAAACTTTGGAAGATAGAGAGATGACTGAAGAACAGGCAAGAGAAGTGGTGATGAAGAGGAATGAATGAAGAATGCTGGTGAATAGATAAGTGATAATGCAGTTGTAGGGAGAGGGGTCAGGCACCCACCAGTTGGACTAGATAATAGTACAGTATGTCAAGCACCTGGCCCGAGACTGTGTGGAATTTGTTAGTTGGTGTTTGATATATTTATTAAGGGCCATGCCTGGAAGTAATGTGGTGTGGTTCCGCTGCATGTCCGCCTGCTGAGACTGGAACTTCAGGAGGTCTGGGACCTAGGTGTTGATGGAGGCCCCTAGTGATCCTTGGTCTCTGGGTTATCCCGTAGCATCTTTCATTGTTTCTATCATCATGCTCAGTGATAGTTGTTTTTCTTATCTTGAGTTATCATAAGTTAGCCGTTAACCCTTTCAGTACCGGTGCTGTCCTTTTAACTTAAGTCTGGCTACTAGTAGACGGTTTTATTCACTTTAAAAAGAGCCTCCAGGAATTAACAGGCTTTAAACTATCTCACTTAATAATTTTTACTACCACTGATCCTTCTTAATTAAACAGCACAATATCGTCTAATTATAACTAGATAAAATTAGTAAGACGTTGCCTTTACAGAAGGGGTTAATGCCTGTCTCTCTCTCCCCAGGGCACGAACAACCTGCCGGCGGTGGTGCCCGTGGGAATAGACGGGACCCTGAACGCCTTCGAGGGCACGATGAAGCTGATCAACGTGCCACTGGTTGTTCCCGAGGACTATGCCAAGAGTGTTAAGGTCACTATCTCCACCACCGCCATCACTGATATCACCGTCTGCTACGCGGCGGTCATCTCGGTATGTCGTTTATGGAGATACAGATCTCCGTCACTGTCCGTTGCCCTGATTTGCAATATTATTATAGGTTTTTAGGTGTTTGTATTTGGGTTTTGGCTGGTCCAAGAACGCATCCCCATTTACCCCATTAATTTTAGGATTCAGCTACAGTAGGGTCCCGCATAAAACGTGTTCGCATAAAACGAGTCTCGATTAAAACGACCGACCTAAAATATTAATATTTAATTTTCGATCAGAATGAATGTGATCACATAAAACGAGTCCGCCGCCAAAGTGGGGCAAATCCGAGGAGTTTTCATATAGAGCGCCGAAATATCGTCGCTTTGTACGAAATATCATCGCTTTGTATGAAATATCGTTCGCTTTGTACGAAATATCGTTCGCTTTGTACGAAAATTTTCGCTTACAGTGAACATTGACGATATTGCGCCACCAAAATGCTGTGTTCACATAAAACGAAATCGCATAAAACGCCCTCGTTTATCGACCATAAACTCGTTTTATGTGAGACCCTACTGTATATGATTTTTTATTTAAGAGAGGATTTTCAGAAACGTAGCCCAATTGTAAATCGAGGGAGACTTGTACAACGACCTAATATACCAAAACATAATCATACTGTTATTGTTGTAGCCCCAGATGCCCTTCGTGTAA
Organism: Paralithodes platypus; assembly: GCA_032716605.1. Taxonomy (NCBI): domain Eukaryota; kingdom Metazoa; phylum Arthropoda; class Malacostraca; order Decapoda; family Lithodidae; genus Paralithodes; species Paralithodes platypus. Next base: position 516,875 of record CM064552.1, on the reverse strand, counting down.
TCCCACGGCATCCAGGTAGTCCCAGGGGCCGCACATAACATGGCTGCTTGTCTTTGGTTTTCCTTCCTCTACTTGTTGTCTCTTGGGAAAAAAAAAATAAAAAATCTGTCTATCTATCATTAATTTATTCAAGTACATTGGGGTTTGTAATTGATGATTAATGTTAAGAACGGGGTGTTACTTATATCTATTTAGATAGATAATAATAATTAAATAATAAACTGCCCCACCACACAAGCCACACCACCTAGAGTATGGAGAAACACTAGGTAAAATTGGCTACTACCTTGCTGCCAATATGGATACAGGGGGAAGAAATACCTACAGTGTATTGTATAATGCCTACTTGGATATCATGAATTTGATCAACGTATGTGAGGTTTATGCCAAGAATGTTAAGGTCTCCATCTGCTTAGCGGCGATCAAATAGGGATTTTTTTTTTTTTTTTTAAAGAGACAATGAACGGAGGAAGGAAAAACACAGATAAAACAAAAAGGTCCATGTGCCTAAAGGCATCCTCCATTCATAAAATGTTTGTAACAACTGGATTTAAACATTTGTAGATTGTAAGTTTGTGGAAAGCAATTCGAGGGAAGTGAATTCCAAAGAGTAGTAGCTCTGGGGATAAATGAATTCTGATAAGCAGAAGTTCTGCATTGTGGGGGAGAAAGTGTAAATTCATGGGCGCTCTCAGCTGCCCTAGTTCTACGGGGAAAGATGTGGAGAGGCGGCACAATTGAAGCAAGTTCCTCGGAACAATTGCTATGAAAATATCTGTAGAATAATGCAAGGGACGCAACGTTTCTTCGTATGGATAATGTAGGAAGGTCCTGTGTAATTGCAGGGTTATTGATTAATCTAATAGCTTTATTTTGAATTTTGTCCAACTGCCTCAATGCAACCACTCCACTTCCACCCCACAGAGGTGAACAGTAATCCATCTGAGAACGCACATGACTTTTATATATTACGGCCAACTGCTCGTCAGTTAAGAATTCTCGAACTCTGTACAGGAGTCCCAGTTTTTTAGAGGCATTCTTAGCAATGCTTCTAACATAATGTGTCCAGCTCAAGTTAGTAGTTAATGTTACACCGAGAATGTCAATACTAGGGGAAGTGGGAATATTTACATCATTAAAAAATATATGGGAGTCAGTGAGATTCTGTCGGTTAGAAAATTTAATGTACTTGGTTTTCTGTGCATTAAAGGAAACTAGATTCTTTTGTCCCCATTCATTAATTCTAGAAAGGTCCTGGTTCAGAGAAATTGCAGTGTTTATTTTTGAATTTATAAGATCGGGTTGGGTGACAGAATTGGTAAATGTGAAGGAGCTGTGGAGTGTTGAGTCATCTGTGTAGGAATGTATTGGATTATGAGTGGTAGATATGAGATCATTGATATGAATGAGGAACAGAGTTGGGGCCAAAACTGATCCCTGCGGAACACCAGCATTTACTGAGTGAAATTGAGAATAAAGGCCATCTACCATTACACATATTTTTCTGTTATGAAGATAAGAAGAAATTAGTGGAACTAATGATGCAAGGCCGTAGTGTGACATCTTCGACAATAAGGATTGATGCCAGACTCTATCAAATGCCTTTGATATATCCAGTGCTATTGTATGTGTTTCACCATGTTGGTCTGTAGCTTGGTTGATTTGATGCGTAAGAAGGCAAAGAATGTCTGCAGTTGATCGACATCGTCTAAAACCATATTGCCTATCACTGATTAATTTATTATTCTCAAGATGCTTAATTATGTGATTATTTAATATAATTTCAAAGACTTTACCAAGAGTGGAAGTTATAGCTATTGGTCTGTAGTTTGATGGATCTGAAGAGGCACCTCTTTTAGGAACTGGATGGATGTTTGCTTCTTTCCAGGGTACTGGGAAGCATGAGGTATGAGTACACAGACGGAAATTTTTTGCCAATACAGGAGCGAGCACCAAGGAGCAATTCTTATGTACTATTGGAGGAATTTCATCTGGACCAGGAGCCTTATCTACTGAGAGATTCTGCAAAATAGTTTTGACATGTCTGGTGTGGATCTTAAGTGAGGGAATTTCAAGCGAATTAAAATTAAGTACAGGGACATCTTGATTTATTTCATCTAAGTTTGAGTTGGTGGAAAAAATATCCGCAAGAAGGTTAGCTTTACCTCGTGGGTCACTTACAAGATTGCCAGTCGGAGATTTTAATGGTGGAATGGATGAAGCAGTAGTGAAGTTGGATTTGAATGAGTTAAGAGTAGACCAAAATATTTTGTCATCATTTGGATTATTTAGAAGTTTATTTGCCTGCTTGTGGAGAAAGTTTAATTTAGTTAGGTTTAATACAGTTTTGGCATGATTTCTGATCTTTCTAAAGTAATTAAAGGCTTCATGTGTTTTTGATCTTGTGTATGCATTGTAGGCTATTGTTTTTTGTTCAGTTACTCTAGCACAATTATGGTCAAACCATTTAGGTGAATTAGATCTTTTACTGTACTTTTGATGAGGAATAAAAGTTTCCATTCCAATTTTTACAAAATCTTCTATGTGGCTCAAGGTGGAGTGTGCATCATTAGAAAAGAAAGAGGTCCAGGGAATATCAATAAAGAAACCTTGAAGACCCTCCCAGTCTGCCCTATCATAATGCCATTTAGTCACCAAAACAGGTTCAGAGTGGGAAGGTGTGGTAGGTGATAGACAGGTGGCCTGTATCAGACAGTGATCAGAAGATTCAAGCGGGGACCTCACTGTAACATCATCATTTTCTGAATTGGTTGTTAAAAATAAGTCCAGTAGGTGGATTGATTGACATAGATACACAGACACGGACACAGAGCTACGGCCACAGGCCGTAGCTCGATTGGTAGAGCGTTAGCCTGCTAACCGTGAGGTTGACGGTTCGAGCCTCGGGCCAGCCAGTGAGTTATTGGCAGGCGTCAGTGCTGTTGGTGAACGGTGCGGTCTAGCAATCTGTGGCAACTATTCACTAAGTCTCTGATTCATCAGGGCACCCACCCTAGCCTTGCTATTCAGCAGGGAGTGTATGGTGGTAAAAACTGCATCATCATCATCATCATCACATACCGGTATCATAGCATTAGTGATGTAGATGAGATATGTATTGAATAACCTAGATACATAGATATACGGTAGTATAAAGTACGGTAACATGGAGAAAGAGAGAGAGTAGCATTGCATTGTCTCAAGGTGGTGTCACAGGCAGTATTATAGCGGAGAGAGGGAGAGAATAGCATTGCATTGTCTAAAGGTAGTGTCACAGGCAGTAGTTCGTGCGTGCACTTGTTACAGGGACTTTATTGGATATTTGTCATGAATCGCTAGACCTGAGCGTCCAAACTCTTGACGTCTAGCAAAGGCACGGGGTGGGATTGAACTGCTGACCCTGTAATCCACAGTCAGACGTGCTACCAAACTTGCCACAGCCAGCGGTATATTGGAAACTTAGTGGAGGATATTGGAAACTGTTCGTGCTTGTCACATTATGCAGAGTTCTTAGGGTCAGATTTATCAGAGCATGCACCACTACGCTTTTCATAAAGTATTGGTATGGTGATATATTGATGATTCCAGGCACAGAATTGCTTGAAAGAAGTAGATAATGAGTATAATCTTAAATCTTTGTTAACTAATTCTTCGACAATTCTTTTCTTTACTTATTGCAATCACGATCAGACGATGTTATCTCCTATCAGGCTGGCAAGCGATACACTATTCTAACCAAGTCCTAAAATAGTCTTTGCTTTATAGTTTTTATTAAAGATACTAAGTTGAAGTTATGCTTTAGAATTGGTAAATGACCCAAACCATGCAATTGTTTAGTGTTTCCTGTATTCCGTGTCACATTAATTCCAGTCTTAAGGGGACATGGCTCGTTTTTCTGGTCACTTTTCTCCCTCATGTTTAGCCCCATTAGTTTTCAGATGTTAAGATGTTTGCCCCATTAGTTAGTAAAAAAAAATCCCTGGCGAATGATAATGAGCCTGTAATGTTGGAAGAAATGGCCTTCGGCCGGGACATTTTCTACCGAAAAATGTACAAATTAATCTAAAAGGGGGATCTAATGGATGTTTTTTTTTTAAATTTGATGGAGGTCTAGGGAAGAAACTAGAAAAATAATGAATACATGGAAAAATCGCCCAAAAGTTAACCATCCACCCTTAAAACCTAATTGCCTCCTAACATCTTTATTCCCTTGCAGGCCGGCTTGAACACCCCCTGCGTAATCCCAGCCCAGTTAGACAGTGTAGATGAATCCGTTGCTGGCTCCATGGCTAAATATGTGGTGGATTTGAAGGGCGTCTGCTTCTACAAGGTGTCTGCTAATGCCACGGAGAACGAGGTAAGAGAGAGATAGAGATATACAGATAAATAGATAATAAAGGAAGATAGAATAGCAGAGACAGAACAAAAATGGTTGCTATGGAACAGAGGTGATAATCATGCAGTTCCATAATAAACAAATAAACAATTAAATGGAGTTGTTGTTGTTGTTGTTGTTGTTCCCCAAGCTGCCTGGCCGAACAGCCCCAAGGCCCCGAGCAATTCCAAGGCCATAACCGAGCACCCCCACAGAACCCTCCCTGCCGACCACAATAAAGCCTGGGTGACCGAAGCCACTCCATGGCGGGGAGCTGAGGAGGGTGCGGAAACGCCCGGGAAACCAAAGCCCCACCCATTGCCCTGTGCCCCTCAGCAATTATGAAGAGAAAGTTAAGGGGCAAGGGAAAAAATGTGACGCTTTGGCTTCCAATCTTGGTAGATTGGGAGGTCAATCCACGGAAAAGACGCCGTCACTTGAGATCTAGAAAATATATAAGTTAAAGGAACAGTCAGAGTAAGCTATGGGTATGGCAGAGATCGCTCAGTTCTCACTCTGATAGACCAACCCATCACCACATGACTAGAACCCAATCCTCTCAGCATCAGCTAGGAAAGGCCTTAGAAAGCCGCCTTTGGCGGGGGGATAGCTCACCTATTTCAACCCCTTTCGGGGTCGGGCACCCGCCCATTTAAATGGAGTTGGCAGCACCACTGTTTGTTACACTTATAAAAATAAATCCAATGTTATTCTATAGATTTTGACATATGGAACTTCTATCCAAATGTACCATTAGATTGTGACCCCTCCCTCTCCCTTCCCCTATATAATCACCATCATGATCTTTATACAGTTTTAAAACAAAATAATTAATGAGATAGTATTGATGCCTAATTTAAGTTAATATCAACAATTCTGGTGTGTAGTAATATTTAGTGCAAAATAATGTGTTGTCCATCAAAAAACTTTTTCGATCATAGTTTTCATGGATTTTTTTTTTTTAGAAAACTACTGTATTAGCAAATACCAGTAATTTATATTAAAGGCCTTATAATTTGTTCACTTGCCCAGACATCTGGGGCGTCGACTTACTTGTCTACTTGTAGAAGTTTAGAGGGCAATGCCTCAGAGATGTGGTGCTCCACTATGCTCGAATCCGTCGTTCCTCAGTAGCCGGTCCAGGATTCAGTTAGTGTGTGCTCTGCTATGTAGCCAGGGACAGGTGATTCATCTGGCATCCCTCCCAGGAAGTTGGGCTTTTGGGCTTTTGACTTCTCTACATTGCAACCAGTAATGTTTCTTATGTTTCTTGGCAGGTAGTTGAATAATCGAGCCCCATTGTTGACAAGAGGAGAGTTTTGGTTCTGGCAGATCCTTGGGGTGGCACAATGCTACTTCACATGGCACTTGCTTCAATCTCTTATCCACCATTATAGTGGAGTTTTGTAGAATGCAGATGGTCATCTTTTTTGCCCCACCTTAGCAGCTTTTTTGTGTGTGTGTGTATGAAGGAGACAATAGGCAGGTTGCCTATACGAGTGCCTCTCCCAAAGCCCAAAGAGTGACAGAGAGCCAAATTCAAGGGACGCTGGGAAATGCCTGGATACACAAAGTTTAAAGCAGATTAATTTATAGGATGAAGGAAAGATTGATTGAAGGAGAGTTCCAGAGTTCAATTGTTGAGTAGAAGAAAGACTGAGAAAATTTGCCAATTCTTGGGTTGGAGAGTTGGACAGTATAGGAGTGGAACTGTGTTGAAAGTCAGGTGCCTCACTCTTGCCACAAGGGATGCACTGAGAGAGCTCTGAAGAACATTGATTGTTGTAATAGCAATAAAAGATTGAAAGAAATGCAACATTGCGGTGTGTAGAAAGAGATTGTGGGGAACTAGTAAGAGGAAGTGAGTTGATGAAGCAAAATATTTTTGATTCTACTCGTTCGAGAAGTGCAGTATGGGTGAAGCCTCCCCACACATGCGAACAATACTCAATACAGGTGCATACTGTGCCCCGATACAGAGCAAGAAGCTATGCGTGGGTGAAGAACCCACGGAAACGGTTGAGCACACCTAACTTTTGGGGAGCTGTTATAGCAAGAGTGGTAATATAAACTTTCCAAGAAAGGTCGGAAGAAAAAGATACTTCTAGAATGTTGAGAGAAGATGAAGGGTTGATTTGTGTGTTGTTGAAGAATAATTGATAGTCTTCCGGAAGATTGCGATGGAGGGATAGTGGGAGAAATTGGGTCTTGGAGGTGTTGAAAGTAACAAGATTTTCTCTGCCCAAATCAGAAATAATTGATAGATCAGAAGATAGGCGTGCTATGGTACTTTTAGCTGCAGATAAATTTGAGTTATCATCGACCTTACCAACTACATCATGGTGGTAAATGTGTTAATTGAATCCTGTGCAAGGTTTGTACCAATTTCTTACCCATCATCAATATTCAAGTATTGTTTTTAATGTCCTTGCTAGCATCTTTCTATGATCCTCGGTAATTCACTCTCGTCAGATTATGAACCAATTAAGAGATGCCTTTTAAACTAGACATTTTATGGTCTGCAATAGGGATGTTCCATGGTCTTCTTTTTGTCACTGTTGAAGCTGTACCTATGGATCATTCAGTCTTTGAAGTATAAACCCATGTATGTGTATTTATTTAACCAGTTCACAGTCACCTTCCATGGCCTTCACAACATTCACTTTCTACAGATTGGTGTTCAATTGGGTACCATTTTTCTGTATTGCTCCTCATAACCCTGATTTTTCCTACTCTCTGCCAAGCGTCATCTAATTCAGAACCACTTATTACATTCTCTGTTAGCGATTGTCTCCAATATAGTAATAATATTTTTTTTGTTTTTTATTGTCATAAACACAAGTCACTCTCCGCAGGTTGTGGTTTATTTTTGAGCCACATTAAGTATTAAGATTATGGTGTCCGATATCGATGTTTCATGGCTCTAATTGCTATCATTCTCTTCAGGTTATCATTCATCTCGGAGCCACCTTTAAGTATTAACATTATGGGTCTCCAATATCGATACTGCATGGCTCTAATTGCTATCCTCCTCCGCAGATTGTCGTTCAGTTTGGCGCCACCTTCCTGCCAAATAGTGCCGGGTCAACCGCCAATATCGACATCTTGGTGACTGAGAACGACGTAGACCAGAGCCCCGTCACCATAGCCCTGACCAAGGACACCGGCACCTACACCCCCGGCACCATCAACACCACCCTAATGGCCGTGGACCTCATCGACGATGCTGCTCTCACAGCCAAGCCTGGAGAACGGGTGTGGATAGGGATCAAACTCACTGTTCCCAGGGATGAAACTATACCCGTTGAGGTGAGGATAGGTTAAGGGGACATGGGCAGAAGACTATACCCGTTGAGGTGAGGATAGGGTTAAGGGGACATGGGCCGATTTTCTGGACCACTTTCTCCCTCATGTTTAGCCCCATTAGTTTTCAGATGTAAAGATGTTTGCTCCATTGTTAGTCGATTTTAAGACCTTTCGCCTCATTTCTTCGTCAATATTTAGATCTTTCGTGCTATTTAGGTGTCGTTTTTTTGCCCTGGCGAACGATAGTGAGCCTGTAATGTTGGAAGAACCGGCCTTTGGCCGCGAAATTTTTCTACCGAAAAATTTACAAATTAATCTAGAATCTAATGGATGTTTTTTTAAATTTGATGGAGGTCTAGGGAGGAAACTAGAAAAATAGCGAATACATGCAAAAATCGCCCAAAAAGTGAACCATCATCATTAAGATGATTTTGGTTAGTTTAGGTTAGGTATGGTTTGGTTAGGATGAGCAAGGATCTTGTTAGGTTAGGCAAGGTATGGTGAGGTTAGGTATACGTAGTTAAGTTTAATTTAATTTTGTTATCCTAGTTAAGGTTGTTATTTTATGTTAAGCAAAGGACTATCAACGCTACTTTACTGACTGTGGATATCATTAATCCTTTCAAGATCCGACTATGCATATTTGTTTCTGGCTATTATTCGACAATTTTATTCAGAATAGGAAGGGTATATGGAAGTCAGAGGGTTAATTGAGATAGTCTTTACCCATAGAGCCTTCCTAAATTGTATAACATCGTCTAATAATAGCCAGAATAAACTGTCAAAATGCGTCCTTATCTTCAAAGGGTTAATAGACAGCAGTCACGGTTAACCCCTTCAGTACCAGTGACATTCTTTTCATTACCTTCTGGCAAGTATTAGATGATTTTATGCAACTTAGGAAGGACGTCTACCTATTAAAAGACTACAGACTGTATACATATAGTACATACATAAATAAATTTAAAGACCGAGTGCTCCATACGAAGTGTGGGTCCGGTCTCACATCCTAATGGCGGCGCTCCAGGCAGCCCTATTCAGAGCTGCCTCACTTGTCATGTTTTTCAATTCAAGATCAGACCGTAAGTTCTGATCCCACATCTTTCTTGGTATACCCCTTGGTGCAGCTCTCTCCACGTTCATGGACTTGCATCTTTTCACCTAACTTAGTTCATCCATCCTCTCCACATGTCCAAACATTCCAAGCCTACTTAAAGTATTTGAAGAGGGTATGAATGGCCATTATTTAGTTTGAAGGAAGTCTAGGAAGGCATTTTTGTTAGCCTAGGGGACAAACTGATATACATTGTTCGAAAAGGCAAAAGCAAGCAAAACACTGGAGATAAGATGTTAGACCAGATAGTTTTAAGCAGTAACCCCTGTGTCTTAACCTGGATAACTGACTCGTCACAAGTTCCAGAGACCGAAGACGGAGATGAGTTCCGCGGTAACGTGCAGCTAAGAAAACTTGTATAAAATTGTGCACATGGAGGTACCTGTATACTGTATATACAGTTTCCTCATGCGATGCTTGCGGAAATAAGGGTTGATTGGCAAGACATTACCAATAAAGGATAGTCATTATTATTATAATGTAAAACTTGCAAAATAAACAAACCAAAACTTATACGAACATATTATAACCCTCGGGCACTCTCTTTCGGACATAGGCCCGTACTCCTAGACCCATCATTGTCGTTGATAATTACTTTAGATTTGACATATGCTAAGCCAGTCTATAGTGAGCTCAGGTTAAGTGTCTCGTCACAATTAACTCTTTAAATGCCTCCGCCAACACCGTGAACGACCGCAGCAGTGCAAGTACTGGCACTGAGTTGGATACACAGGCCTAGTTTGCCTTTTTCCAGAGGATCTACTGTAAGAAAAAAAAAAATGCGGGTGACGTCTTTTCTCTATTATTCTAGCTACATTTAGACAATTTTATGCAGCTTAGGAAGCATCTGTGCTAGCTATAAGGGTTAATTTCGATAGTCTGTAGCCTTTTATTCGCTAGAGGTCCTTCGTAAACTGAACCAAATCGTCAAAAAGTGGCCACCTGGCTTATGTGGTGTGTATTTGCAGATCGGTGTGATGACCCCTTCAGCCACCAATAGAGCAATGGCTACGCTACATGACTTCAGGTCAGTCTACATTACTCTCTCTCTCTCTCTCTCTCTCTCTCTCTCTCTCTCTCTCTCTCTCTCTCTCTCTCTCTCTCTCTCTCTCTCTCTCATCTCTCTCTCTCTCTCTCCTCTCGCTCTCTCTCTCTCTCTCCTCTCTCTCTCTCTCTCTCTCTCTCTCTCTCTCTCTCTCTCTCTCTCTCTCTCTCTCTCTCTCTCTCTCTCTCTCTCTCTCTCTCTCTCTCTCTCTCTCTCTCTCTCTCTCTCTCTCTCTCTCTCTCTCTCTCTCTCTCTCTCTCACTCTCTCTCTCTCAACATTAAATAACCACAGATTTAGAAGTAATTCATGCTATCTTATACAGTACAGGGGGTGGTCTTTTTCAACCCTTACCTGTTTTGCTGCATTAGTTTGATAATAATAAGTTGTATCGCCCCAAGTAGGTGTTTATATTTTCTGGCGAGTGATAAATTTCGCAAAATGTCAAAATACTGTATATACAATTTAGCTCGTAGAGGGATCTGGGGAAAGCATAATATCTTAGCTTGGAGAGGCTTTTTTATATATTTTAGGAAGTAAACGCAAAATAAATTGCATAAAAATTGCAAAAAAAAAAATTAATACCATCAACAGTCTTATTAATAATAATAGCCTAATAATAAAATAAAAAAAACACCGCCACATTACCTATAGTTAAGGGGGTAGTGGCTATTTTTTGGGTCTATTAATTAATTTATTCCTATATTTTTTAGTTTCCTCCCTAGACCTCCATCAAACTTTAAAAAAAATCCATCAGATCCCCCTTCTACATTAATTTGTACATTTTTCGGTAGAAAAATGTCCCGGCCTTTACTCTTAAGATTACAGGCTTGCTATCGCTCGCCAGGAAAATATTGACACCTAAATGGCACGAAAGGTCTTAAAATTTACAACGAAATGGGGCAAAAGGTATTAAAATCGCCAAACTAATGGGCCGAACGTCATAAAATCTGAAAACTAATGGGGCTAAACATGAGGGAGAAAGTGGTACAGAAAACCGGCCCATGTCCCCTTAAAATCCCCCCTCCTGAACCCCCAGATTGAGCAACACTGGTACGCAGGGACAGAATTTGGGTTGCCTGTTGGACAGCGTCACGATGTACGAGAGCGAACTGACCCAGAACGCCTCCCTGGCCAAGCCACTGGCCCACGAGTCGCAGAAGGACACGCTTATCGTTGACTTGAAATACATCACTAACCATGGTAAAAGAGAGAGAGAGAGAGAGAGAGAGAGAGAGAGAGAGAGAGAGAGAGAGAGAGAGAGAGGAAAAATAGAGACACCGGTAGAGAGTTACACAGATTAAAATGTAAAACTTGCAAACTAAACAAACCTAAACTTGGACAAAGACAATATAAAGGCAAAATAACTTATAAAAATCGCTATGTGGAAATAACGCTTACTAAAATAAAATTTGTAAAATAAAAGAACACAATCCACCACATAGTGGTTGTGTGGTCTTGGGTACATTTCAAGTAAAATAATGAAGTCTAAGTGTCGAAGAGAGAGAGGTATGATGGGAGGGAGAAAATGTGGTGGATTGTGTTCTTTTATTTCAAAAATTTATTTTATTAAGCGTTGTTTCCACATGGCGATTTTGATTAGGGGTAAGGGAATAGAATATGCCCCACGTGCCTTCTGTGTGTCGTAAGAGGCGACTTAAGAGGTTGGGTCGGTGGGCTTGCGACCCCCACCTGGAAAAAATACCTAAGCAAAGAAAAACGGACGAACAGCCTCGGATTGGGGGCGTTTCGTTCGTGGCCACCCCTTCGGGGATCACGGCGTCAGGCAATAGATAGATAGATAGATTTTGATTAGCTCCTTTGCGTTTATCTTGTTTTGGTTTGTTTATTTTGCAAGTTTTACATTATAATTACTTACACTTAAAAATGATATCACATTGTACAAAAGTAAATTGGTCATAGTATTTAACTATTTCTTAAGAAAATAAACTTCTAATGTAATAATACTAAATTTCCTACCATGCATAAAAACAAGGAGTGTGTACAAATTTATGTGGCCGACAGTACATCCCGAAGCATCAACAGGTTGGGTGTCAAACGAAAACGGTATCCTTTCTTTTTGGTCTTTATTTTTGTTTCCGTAGAGATAATAGTCCGATGGGAGTATGAACATGATTAGATTAATATCCAGTATTCGAGAATGGATAATAAGTCGTAGGCATGTGCATAAACCTTTAACCGTCTTGGTGGTGTAATGGTTAAGGTGTCAAAAATCTGTGTGTGATAACCCGGGTTCGAATCCTGGTGGATCGCACATATGCTTTCATTAATTTCATTGGAGGTGTTTGGTGTTGTGGTGAAGTTAATAAAAAATAGATTATCAGTAGGTTCAGGGATATTTCGTAGCGAGGCCGGTCTATATGATCTGTGCCCCATGAATATTCTTTCCTCTCACTTAAACATTAGGCTACCATGGTGCGGTGAGAGTATGAACATGATTAGATTAATATCCAGTATTCGAGAATGGATAATATGTCGTGGACATGTGCATAAACCTTTAACCGTCTTGGTGGTGTAATGGTTAAGGTGTCTAAAATCTGTGTGTGATAACCCGGGTTCGAATCCTGGTGGATCGCACATGTGCTTTCATTAATTTCACTGGAGGTGTTTGGTGTTGTGGTGAAGTTAATAAAAAATAGATTATAGTTCAAATTATGTCTTTGGAAGTGATATCATGGCCAAAACAATGCTATATCAGGTTAAATTTATCGTATTCCTTATCATATTCATTCAAATCGTCCCCCAGAATTGCTCCAGTTTGACGCCCTGTTAGCTGACAATAGATACATGCATACAATGGTTTAGTATTGTTTACCATTAACCCCTTCAGCACGATGATGTATTGTTACCTTTGATTCTGGCTAATTATAATGTAAAACTTGCAAAATAAACAAACCAAAACTTGGACGAACACATTAAAAAGACAAAACGATTTATCGGGGCTGTTCAGCCAGGCAGCTTAGGGAACAACAACAACAACAACGACTTATCTAAGATTCTACTGTACGGTTGGCCAAATAAGTCATGTCTCCGCTGTTATTACGTTTTGCTCACTGTGTGCTGTATTAATGTCTGTCAGATGTTGAATAGGGTGTGTAAAGATAGGAACATGTTTGTATATCTCACTCGAAAAGATGAATTAAAACTTAGATAGTGCTGATACCAATTATTGATCAATATATACTAGGTGCCTCGACATAACTTATTTGGCCAACTGTACATTAGGATACTTGGACTATAGAAGAACAATATAATCCTGCCACAACACTTCTCTACATATACAGTATCAGTGTATCAATTTATCTATAATTTCATATATATATATATATATATATATATATATATATATATATATATATATATATATATATATATATATATATATATATATATATATATATATATATATACCGGTATATATATATATTATATATCAATGTATCTATCTATCTCCCTATATATCAGTGTATCTATCTATCATTCCCAATATATCAGTGTATCTATCATTCCCTATATATCAGTGTATCTATCATTCCCTATATATCAGTGTACAGTCAGTCCCCCTAATACACGTATCCTCAGTCCGCGTTTACCCTATTCCGCGCCGAGGGGTAAAACAGGTACTCAAAATCCCTAAAACACGTATTGACCCCATAAAACACGAATCACAGTTGAAGAGTGGTGTAAAAATGCTGTGTTTTGTATTCCGCACCACCCCCCCTCCCTACTCCGCGCGCACACCCCTCGGAGGCCTAGGCTTTCCCGGCCCCGTCACTGTCACTGGCCCTGTCCCCGTCTCCGGATATACCCATAGATTTCCCGATCGCAGTAGTGCCTTCACCAGTTTATTCTTCCTAGGCATGTTTAAGTTGTTGAAGGGTGTAGGAAGGCGGTTGTTACACAATAAATGGGTCAAGTCTCAGCGCACGGACACTTAAGGATATTGGGACTGGGAAGGAAGCACACACACACACACATACGCACACACACATAACCACACGTACGCTTCCTTCTCAGTCCCAATATCCTTAGGTGTCCGTTCGCTGAGACTTGACCCATTTATTGTGTAACAACCGCCTTCCTACACCCTTCAACAACTTAAAAATGCCTAGGAAGAATAAACTGGTGAAGGCACTACTGCGATCGGGAAATCTATGGGTATATCCGGAGACGGGGCCAGTGACAGTGACGGGGCCAGGGAAGCCTACGCCTAGGCTATATGAACTCGCCTGTCGCAGGGGTCTGCTTCGGAGCCCCCACTATTCTCACCTACTTATAGCATTTATTTTTAATGTAAGGAATGACTTGTTTATGTTTCTATTATTGTGTATGCTTGGTTGTCCAATTAGTATTGATTTTTATCAAAAATTACCATCAAATGTGGGTGGAAATGCGGGCTGACGTCCATATGTATTTTTCTCCATAAGTTATGTTATCCCCAATGCGCGAATTCCCAATACCCGTCGTGTTATACCGCCCATATAGGCGCAGATTGGGGGGACTGACTGTATCTATCTATCATTCCCTATATATCAGTGTATCTATCTATCTACCATTCCCTATATATCAGTCTATCTATCTATCCATCTATCATTCCATATATATCTATCATTGAATCTACTGTATCTCGCTCCAGGCAAGACGTACATGCAGAAAGCCGAAGTACCCGAGGATGACCAGCTGTTCTTCGAGGCCGATGTCATGATAGCCGACCATCCCGACGTGACCAACGGGGGCACCATAGAAGTCAGCTTTGCGGTTAAGGTATATATATATATATATTATTAAAGAATACTAGATATATATTATATATTTATATATAGATATATTTATATATATATTATAATATTATATATAATATATATCTATATTAATATAGGAGAGAGAGAGAGAGAGAGAGTAAATTAGGAGGTCCATGCTTTAAAGTAAGGGAAAGAGAGCGAAACCCGAAAGAACAAAAATGGGTGAAGGCGGCTTAGTCTATTGGTAACATGATTGAAAAGGGGAGATCAAATAAGAAAAAATTAAGAGGCATATAATTAGACAGAAATATTTAAGAGATATAAAATACTCATATATTGATTCGGTTTGAGCAAAAAGGTGGGTAATATAGGTGGATAGGGGAAAAAATTGGGGTCCTAGAACCAAACTAATTAATCCCATAAAGCTGTCTTTTCGTGCAACGTAATTTCGGTCTGCGTATCCTGTACACCGGCCCTCCCGATTTTCGGAACCGGAAACCTGTGTCGATAACCAGAGGGTACAAAATAAAAAAAAAAACCACTGTATATAGATAGAGAGAGAGAGAGAGAGAGAGAGAGCTGTTGTTCGAGGCAGCTCATAAACCAGACCGTCCCGACATGACTGACCAA
>CM064552.1:218420-501544 GCA_032716605.1 Paralithodes platypus | reverse complement strand
ACCAGCAGTGCTCCTGGCATGGCAAAAGCTGGTTCTGGTTCAGGTGGGTGCTGGAGTTTAACTTGTGGTATTATAAATTAAAATTTATAATGTAAAACTTGCAAATTAACAAACCAAAACTTAGACGAACACAGTAAAAAGACAAAAGAATATTATTATTGCAAGTTTTCAGAAGTGTAGGACTGGGGTTTCTTTCCTCCAATAGATTTTCCACAAACAACAGCTGGTAGTGAAGAAATTGTTTTAACACTGTTTTATGCTCATATGACTGATCTCAACCAGGTGGTTGAAGTTTTTTTATTTTGTTCTATGTGTATAAGGGAGGTAAAAGGCAAAGCTGCCTGTAACAAGTGTCTCCCCTAAAGTTGAAAGAGTGACAGAGCCAAATTAAGGGCTGTTTGTGATCATCTTAAAATATTTGTTTTTGTGGTGTATGGGAAAGAATTGTAGTGTAGTGAAATGAATAGGAGGAGGAGGTGTTTGTGAGAGCTAGCTGGATTACTCTCTGTGTTGGTGAGACACAAATAGAAGTTGTTTGAAAAAAAACAAAATATTGTTTTATTATTTTTGTTACACTATCAAAGCAAAGAGACATCATAACACATTATAATAGTTCAGGACACTATACTACTTTTCGTGATCGTACTTTGTAGACTGCCTACTTTTCGAGCTCCACCATGAAAAATAATACTTACAGTAAAGAATGCTCGATTATTGCGAACATACTCCATTCTTACGGAAATGGCTGTATGGAAGTGGACCAAAAACGGCAAAGATGCGCACTACGTCTACTATGTGAGACGGAGGCGTGACATCACGTGACGTCATTATTTCTTCTCCATGTGCGTTTATTTTACTTATATGATGAACATATGAACGTTGAAGAGCGATAAAACAAGTGGGAAAAGCATTTGGGTGGTGAAAAATGTATATTTTTGCTGCCCGGTCGTAAAAAATAACAAATTATGAAAATAAGAGGAAAAATAGGTGATAATTGAGGAGGGGGGAACAGTTGGGGAAGGAGGGGAAGAGGTGGGGTGGAAACATATGGATGAGTGCAGTACTAGAGGGGAATTATCTCACCTAATGACTATTCCTTTGTTTTGAGAGCCCCTGGAGCGTTTTTGAAGAGATTGTTCATGGGACTCGTCAGCCCTGGTCAGGGACCCATCTAGGGGAGACACCTTATACAAATCCAGGTGGATGGGACTCGTCAGCCTTGGTCACGGCTTATCGCACTTTTCGGGTTAAAGATTTCCATCCTTACTCAACACACTGCCTAGAATCCCTAGATACTTAAAAGATCTTACATTCTCCATCTCTTGACCGTTCAGCCCTATCTCACAATGTCCTCAGCAATGGTGATAATGTTAATAGTTGTAGCCATTCTTTAACTTTTTAGACATACATACATACATACACGTTTAAAGACCGCTTCATCCACAGAGTGTGGTTTTGTCCTTTTACTTTAGTACAGTACAATAAAGTCTAGCCGTAACACTACTGCCTCATCATGTCATCATTGTGGCTGATGTTAGTATAGGCTATAGCACTAACAGTACCTCAACAAGACTCACCCTGCAGCACTTGCAGTATCCGCATCACACCAGTCTTAACCAGGCTATGACAAAGCAATAACAAGAAATCACTGTACAGTAACTGCAACAATAAACTGCTATAATAAATCAAGACTGATATACCTATAGGGTATCCTGGTTTGAGATTCATATTTGTAATTACTCAAGCAATGACTGACAAACTGATTCTCTCTCTCTCTCTCTCTCTCTCAACTTAATAAAATTGTCTAACACTAGCTATCTCACCCTCTCTAGGCTGGAGTCCTGGGGTGCGGTCTGGGTCATCCATGAAACACCACTTCACCATCGACTTCACCGCCAGGACCCGCGTCACCAAGCTGACTTTCGAGGAAGTCACCGGTGCGTTCTCTGTCAAGACCTTCAAGATGCAGTCCTCGCAGAATGGTTACATCTTTAAGGATACATGTACGGTGAGTAATAGCTTGATTAGGTTTGTAATTATAAGATATTTTGCCCTTACATGTTTAAGGATTCATGTGCGGTGAGTAATAACTTGATTAGTTTTTAGTTTTAAAATTGTAAGATATTTTGCGCCTATTCAGTTACCCAATATTTTCCTTGGAACAGACTTTGGCGAAGACATTTTTTATCTACCAAAAAATATGCAAATTAAGCTTGATGGGGAATTGAGGGCCATTTAGATTAGAAGGGAGGTCTGGGGAGGCATTTTTTAGCTTGAAGATGGGCTAAGGAACAAACAAATGAGACATATGTGCAGTTTCCTTACAAGCAATACTATACCTCTGTTTTAGCAATAAAGGAACCTGTAGTTTGCGGACATTTGTGACATTAATTATAGAAGCTTGGCAACTTAACCTCCTCTGTACAGGTGATGTTTTTTATTTTTTGTTTTTCTTGGTATATTTAGAAGTTTTTGTGCAGTTTAAGAAGGATCTGTGGTAGCATAATAAAGGGTTTAAGTGAGATAGTTCGAACCCTGTTAATTGCTGCAGGCGCTTTTTAACTGAATATAATCGTCTAATAGTAGCCATAATAAAGTGAAAAAGACGTCACCGGTACAGAAAGGGTTATCTGAAATGCCTGCCAAACTCTGTAACCAAAAATTATGACAATAATCGCAAATTCGCAATATAAATATTAGCCAACGTACGGTTTCGCTAATAAGTCATGTCCCAGCTATCATTATGTTTGGCTTGGTCTGTGCTGTATTTATGTCTGTCAGATGTTGAATAGGGTGGGTAAGTGTAGGAACATGTTTGTATATTTCACTCGATATAAAGAAATGAATCTTAGATATTGCTGATACCAATTATTGATCAAAACATACTTGGTGCCGAGACATCACTTATTAGCACGACCGTACATCCTATATGGGGAGGTACCGTACAATAAACCTGAATGATACGCAGAACCCTTGTGTACCAGGCTTAAGGGGAGGCAGACCGTCTTTCTGGACCCCCTTCTCCCTAATGTTTAGCCCCACTAGTTTTGAGATTATAAGACGTTCAACCCATTAGTTTGGCAATTTTAACACCTTTTGCCCCATTTCGTTGTCAATTTTAAGACCTTTCGTGCCATTTAGGTGTCGATTATTTCCTGGCGAGCGATAGCGAGCCTGCAATTTTAAGAGGAATCGGCCTTCGGCCGGGCCATTTTTTTACCGAAAAATATACAAATTTATCTTGAAGGGGGTCTAGGGGGTGTTTTTCTAAGCTTGATGGAGGTCTAGGGAGGAAACTAAAAAAATATATGAATAAATGAATTAATAGACCAAACAAATGGTCAGTCTCCCCTTAATAACTCACTCACCAAAGGACAAAGATACAGAGATGAGCGTCTAGGCAAAGTACAGTACAGCCTATAGTCTATTCGCAGTAAGTAGGCGAGAAATCATGACCTCTAACCTCTGTAACTCAAAAATTACTAGAGTAATCGAGCTCATATTTCTACCATTTGGGAAGAGTCAGTCAAGGAATAGATGTGGAAATTTACAGCCAATTTGCTCTAGCCCTTTTTGAGTTACAGAGGATAGAGGGTATGATTTCTTGCCTACTTACACATACACATACATACATAAAATTTTAAGACTGAATGTTCCACACATACGTGCAGTTTCAGTCTCTTGTCCTAATGGCGGCATTCCAGGCAACCCTGTTAAGTGCTGTTTCGCTTGTCAAGTTCTTGGAATTGAGATCGGCACGTATAGTGTCCGATCCCAGGTCTTTATCGGTCCACCCCTTGGTGCTGCTCCCTCCACAATCACAGACCTGCATTTTTTCACCCAATTTTGTTCATCCATTCTCTCCACATGTCCATACCATCCCAGTCTACTTGTACGCATCTCCTCGCTAATACTCTTTATACCTAAACGTCTCCTCAGCTCAACATTTGTTATTCTATCCTGTAGCCTGGCCCCACACATCCATCTCACCATTTTCATCTCATTACGTTCCATTCTGTTGACTTACAGCGAATAGACTATAGTGTAAGCCCCTCTAACTCTACCATCACTGTATTGGTGGTGGGGTAGTTGAGTGTACCGATAAGGTGGATTGATGGATATATTAATTGGTAAGTATAACCTGATGGATGAATAGTTGACAAGGTTAACCCTTTGAGTACCAGCGACGTGTGTTATATTGTATTCTAGCTATATGTAGACGATATTATGCAGCTTAGGAAGGATCTGTGGTAGTTAAAAGGGTTGGTTGAGATAGATTGAAGCCTTAGCATTGCTGGAGGTCATTCCTAAGCTGAATACAAATTGTCCAATAGTTGCCAGAATATGATGAAAAGGACATACCTGGTACTGAATGGGTTAATTGATAGATGGATGGGCTCCATGATGACTCACACCACCAAGATGACCATTGAGGAGGCCACCAGTCCACCACTGCTCTTAATACCCTTAACCCGGGAGCTGCGGGGAGACTCTTAAGAGTTCCCCCGGCGCACTGCGGGAAGACTCTTAAGAGTCAGAGAAAATAAAAATCAACTTTTGACATCGAAAAAAAAAAAAAAATTTAAATTTTTTTTTTTTTTTTTTTTATTTTTTTTTTGGCCCCTGGGCCATGCAAAATCTCAGTCCTCTACCTCCCCTCCTTCCCCACTTTCCTCCTCTCCTTCAGTTATCACCTATTTTCCCTGTTATTCCCTTATTCTGAGGTATATTTTCGTGCTAACATTAGAAATCCGATTGGAGGGTGTGGTCATCACTGATAGCAAGCGAGTGCAAGAGAGAGAGAGAGAGTATCGATCGACTGTGTCTCAGTGGCCTTGGGGGAAATTGGCGGGAAAGCAGATTGCCTCACCCATACATTATACAACTCGCGGGCTATATCTCCGATTTTGACCATCCAAACGCTGTTTTCACTCGTTTTATTGTTGTTTCAGGTTAATACCTTTATAATCAACCCATAATAGGCGCATATGGATAAATATTAATGCTATTAATGGCACAATGAATATTTTAGTGACGGAAACACCTCAAATACGTCAGCACAGGGGGACGTTTCCAATTACCCCCATGCGCACTTCAGAGGTTAAGGGGGGATGGACTGGTTTTCTGGACCACTTTCTCCCTCATGTTTAGCCCCATTAGTTTTCAGATGTTAAGATGTTTGCCCCATTAGTTAGTCGATTTTAAGACCTTTCACCCCATTTCTTCGTCAATATTTAGACCTTTCGTGCTATATTTAGGAGTTGATTTTTTCCCTGGCGAACGATAGTGAGCCTGTAATGTTTCTACCGAAAAATGCACAAATTAATCTAGAAGGGGGATCTAATGGATGTTTTTTTTTTAATTTGATGGAGGTGATGATGATGATGCAGTTTTTACCACCATACACACCCTGCTGAATAGCAAGGCTAGGGTGGGTGCCCTGATGAATCAGGGACTTAGTGAATAGTTGCCACAGATTGCTAGACCGCACCGTTCACCAACAGCACTGATGTCTGCCAATAACTCACTGGCTGGCCCGAGGCTCGAACCGTCAACCTCGCAGTTAGCAGGCGAACGCTCTACCAATCGAGCTACGGCCTGTGACAGGGAGGAAAGGGAGGAAACTAGAAAAATAATGAATACATGCAAAAATCGCCCACAAAGTGAACCATCTCCCCTTAAAATGTAATTTTCATAAAATGGCTATATGTGCGGTGAGTAGCTAAATCACTAATCAGTGAATAGTCTGCTTTCTCTGAGTCTTTTCTATCAGCCATCACATCCCCAATAATGATTTTTCTCAATTCAGGATTTATTTTCTTTTTAACTATCCATTATCTTTTTGCATCTCTATGATATATCTGTAAATGCGTATTATCCAACCTGACCTGCCGTTGACCTTGACCCGGTAGACGGTGATTGATGTGCCTGCTGATGGTATAGTAATTCTGCCAGGAGAGTGCCGGTTCAACGCTCGCTATGGCCGCATCCTCATTGCCTCAGTCAGCGATGGTTTGGGAGCGACTGCCGTTACTGACACGTCCACCAAGAAGATTGGTGTCAGGTCAGTTGTTAATTCTAGTTTGTTTGTTTTTTCACAATACTGTAGAACCTTAGATTATGTTTGAATATCCATATACAGTAGAAGCTAGGGTAGCAAGAGGCAGACAGAAGAAGACTTGTAATGAGGTACTGTATCCTACTGTACACAGGCCGCATGATTGTGTGGTCCTCGTACCTATTCCAGTGTCATGGACAATTCTTAAATATATTCCAGATTCACTGACTGGTATGGATGCTCCCTGGATACGGCTGGTACCTGTTCCAACCTGTTGACGACCCCATTAACCAACGACCCCACCAAGTATCGCCACGCCAGCTACGACGCCACCAATGACCAAGTCTACTTCTGCGATGTTAATGTCAAGCGGGGCGATGGGTTGGCTTGCTTCTGTGGTTCTGATGGTGCCACATGGAACGGTGAGAGATTATTAGATAGACAGATAGAGATGGGTAGATGTACTGTATAAAGAGAGAGGCAATGTTGTAAGGGAGAGAAGGACAGTGTTTTTAAGACCTCAATAATGTTTTCTTTACTGTTTACAATTTTACAATAGCAGCCAAGCTTTGTTAGATGCTGAAATCGCCTTCCAAAGATGTTTTTGTGGAGCTATCCCGAGCCGGGAATTGAAACTGGGACCTCCCGCATACGAGGTGAGTACTGTAACCGCAAGACCAATAAAGGTACCTCACTTGGGCTGGTAGCTCAAGTTTGTTTCCACATTTAGTGTTCCGTTTAGGCTTTTGCCACAGCTTTACTGGCATTACATCATTTCATCATCCGGGTAGCGAAGAACCCAAATTAATAGAGAATGAATAAAGGCTGGGCGAAGTGACATGAGTTCGATGGATGGAGAGGGGTTGGGGAGGTGACGTCACAGCACCTGGGGATCACACACGTACACGCTGTACTTCCCCAAGCTACCCCTTGTAGGGTAAGGACTGACCACTCTGGTCCAGCAACAACACACATCCATACGTGGTTTACACTACCAAGGCCTCTTCCTCTCTTTGCTACTTTTAACTTCCCAAAATACAGAGAATCCCACAGCATTTTCCACCAGTGTAAATTGGGAAGGACAGTGTTTTTAAAACCTTCAATTATTTTTTCCTTACTATTTACAATTTTACCATAGCAGCTAGATGCCAAAATCGCCTCCCAAAAATGTTTTTGCGGAGCTATCCCAGGCCGGGATTTGAACGCGGAACCCCTCCGCATACGAGGCGAGTACTCTAACCGCATGACCAATAAAAGTACCTCGCTTCTGCTGGCAGCTCAAGTATATTTTCACATCTAGTTTTCCGTTTAGGCTATTGCCACAATTTTACTGGCATTACATTGTAAAGAAGAGTGAGAGAGTATGAAACCAGGGCCAATGTCTACTTCTACAATAGTAATGTGCAGCAGAGCAAAGTAGTTAGCTTGCTTTTGTGGTTCTGATGGGAGCCACTTGGAACAATAAGAGAGAGAGGGCGGGTGCCCAACTCCGAAAGGAGTTGAAGTAGGGGAGCAATCCCCCCGCCAAAGGCGGCTTTCTAGGGCCTTTCCTAGCTGATGCTGAGAGGATTGGGTTCTAGTCATGTGGTGATGGGCTGGTCTATCAGAGTGAGAGCTGAGCGATCTCTGCCATACCCATAGCTTACTCTGGCTGTTCCTTTTACTTATATATCTTCTAGATCTCAAGTGACGGCGTCTTTTCCGTGGATCGACCTCCATACTGCCAACCTAAAAGTTGGCAGATTGGGAGCCAAAGCGTCACATTTTTCCCTTGCCCCTCAACTTTCCCTTCATAATTGCTGAGGGGCACAGGGCCTTGGGTGGGGCTTTGGTTTCTCGGGCGTTTCCGCGCCCTCCTCAGCTCCCTGCCTTAGAGTGGCTTCGGTCACCTGGGTTTTGTTAGTGATAAGCAGGGAGGGTTTTGTGGGGGTGCTCTATGGCCTTGGCCTTGCTCGGGACCTTGGGGCTGTTCGGCCAGGCAGCCTGGGGAACAACAACAACAACAACAATAAGAGAGAGAGCGAGAAAAAAAAATATATATACAGTATACATATTTACATAGATGCACCCACAAGACCAACCTAACAATTCAAGAGAAGTCTAAAGCTAGCTAAACCTTAACCAAAGTAAAGTGATGTAAAGGATTGCAAAGCAGAAGAGACTGAATGAGTGAGTAAAAGAGAGATAGAGACACCAGGACAAATATACTGTATATATTCTATCTATCTATTGCCCGACGCCTAACTCCCGTTAAGGGAGGCTATACACAAAACGCCCCAAGTGGACCTATTCCCCATGAGGACAATCCGTGCCAGTTTATGAAGGACATACAGAACTGAACACTCAACTTAGGGACCTATGTATTTTTAGCACATTTTCTACAGTGGTGGGTGGCTAGTTCATCAACCAACCTGCTTCACCCTTAGGTAAGCAGTAAGGGTTTATTTAAGGTTGTTTTCCCTAGATGGGTTGCCGACCAAGGCTGACGAGTCCCATCCACCCGGATTTGTAGGTTGTCTCCCCTAGATGGGTTGCCAACCAGGGCTGACGAGTCCCATCCACCCCATATATATTTATGCAACATTGATATCAAGCATTGCAATGTGCTGGCCTGCTTCTGCTCTTAGGATGAGGACACTTGCATATTTTGTATCTATCTACAGTGTATCTATATCTGACTGTCTATTTATAATCAGAGCCAAAGTTCATTTCCAAACTGAGGCTATGGAAAGATTGAAAACCTAAGAAGCTGTAGCCCTCTCTACCCTCCTTCTCACAATTATTCTGTTGCTCAGATGTTCAAGCTTTCATATAGACTGGGCTTTGATTTCACACAGAGCAAAAAGGTGGAAAGAAATTTTGGCCTTTGACTGGACATTTATCTATCTATCAGACAAATTATACTGTATTTATATCTATCTTGTTTTCTTCTAGCTGTGCCCTCCTATGTGAGATACCTGGTAGGCCATGACAGGGCGACGATCAATGATTATGGGAGGGACTAATATTTCTTGGTCGTCTGTCTTTCTGTTAAACTTGTATCTATCCATTTACAGTATATTGCCTCCTGCTAGCATACCTAATGTCCAACCTACATAATTTCATCTTTATCACTTTATCAATCTTTCCACCCATCTATATACCGGTACAGTATATGTCTCTTGATACAGTTATTAACTCTTTGCATTCCCTTGATTGCCAGGGCTAGGGCAAGCCCATGTTACAGGGACTTAACTGGGCATTTACCATGAATCACTAGACCGAGCTGCCCAAACTATTTCCGTCTACCAATGGTACGTCGTGGGATCGAACTGCAGACCCTTCGATCAGCAGTCAGACGCGCTATTGAACGTGCCATGACCTGTCTTTTAAAACTCTTAATTTATAACTCTCAATCTTGTCATATGCCGTAGCGCGGTTGATAAAACACTCGTCTGCAAACCGAGAGGTCGACTGTTCGAGGCTCCGTCCAGCCAGTTTTCGTTGTTGGCAGATGACAGTGCTGTTGGTGAACAGTGATGTCTATATTTCAATCTGTGGCAATTGTCCACTGAAATCCCTGAAACATCAGGGCACCCACCCTAGCCCTGCTCTTGAGCAGGGAGTACATGGTGGTAAAAACTGCATCTTCTTCATCTTGACTTGTTAATTTTTCTTTCAATCTACAGTACTGTATATATGTCTTTCAATTTTTCAATCAATCTCTATATCTATTAATTCTTCTGTTTTTTTCTTCCAGCTGTACCTTCCTACGTGGGGTACATGGTCGGCTTCGATAGCGGGTCAGCCAAGATGTACGCCAAGGACCGCAAGGGCACGGCCATGGTCAGCACCAGCGACTGTGTCAACTGGTCCATCGTTGACGACGCCACCGCCACCGCCATCCAGACCTCTGCCACAGCGCCCATACCCATCCCTGGCAAGACACAGACCGACTTGGGCACCGTTACTGTCGGGGGAGGATGGACAGGTATGTTAGATTGGGTTATATTAATGTCAAATTTAGGTTATCTTGGGTAAGATAGATTAGGTTTGCTTGGGTTTGGTTATTATGGTTAGCTAAATTTAGGTTATCATTGATAATTAGGTTAGGTTAGCATAGGTTAGGATTCAACACCATGGCTACCAGCATCAGCTATAACCATCAAGACTCTGGCTGACCTAGTTTAATGTTATTGTAAGGAGAGGATGAACAGGTGCATAATAGTGGGCTAAGTTAAAGTTAAGGTTACAGTAGGTTAAGTTAGTCCCCTATTTCACTTAGATTGCTTTGTTTTTCTCCATTCCATGAATATCACATCTCCACTTGGTGACCAGGGGCACTTGCCTGTAGTGGTACCTCTCGAGAAATAATCATCAAATGGAAACCCCTATCCAGAGTGAGGTTTGGCATCCTCTACCCTACCTTAGCTATCTCTGTCTCTTTTACTGTTCTACTTCTCCTTCTAGGTGCTGGTGAGATCGCCCAATTGGGTGGCACTGTAAGAGGGGTTGCAGACGGTGGGGGCATTGGCCCGGGGGTGCAAGCCCGTGGGCTGATGATCCCCTCCCCCGCTGCCCTCTCAGAGACTGATCTCATCTCTCCCTGGCCCTTTTGGGGACCAGAGCATCTGGAGCGGCTTTGGTCTACCACACTCGGGACTGATCGGCCAGACAGTCTGGGGAACAACAACAACCTCCCCAAGTGACGGCGTCTCTTCCGTGGATTGACCTCCCAATCTACCAAGATTGGAAGCCAAAGTGTCAAATTTTTTTCCTTTGCCCCTCAGCTTTCTCTTCATAATTGCTGAGGGGCACAGGGCCCTGGGTGGGGCTTTGGTTTCCCGGGTGTTTCTGTCGCCCTCCTCAGCTCCCCGCCATGGAGTGGCTTCGGTCACCCAGGCTTTATTGTGGTCGGCAGGGAGGGTTCTGTGGGGGCGCTCGGTTATGGCCTTGGCCTTGCTCGGGGCCTTGGGGCTGTTCGGCCAGGCAGCTTGGGGAACAACAACAACAACAACAACCTCCCAACAAAGCTCCTCTCATTTCCTTACTCCCAAAGAGGGTTCAGCCCAGATACTGAATCCCGGTCCTCACCTCCAGGGGGATTATGGGTCTGCTCATTAGCTGGAATCTGATGGGTTCACTTAAATATTTATAATTTTCATTCGTAACCCAAGAACTATGATAAGCCTTTCGAAAGGCATGGTATATAAATGTGTAAAACATACCCTTCAAATACCGTGCCAGTGCCGGGAAATGTCTCAAAATTGGGTGACACATAGAAAGTAGTGGCATCTCTCCATACCACATACACCACTCCTCCCTCCCTCCCTCAACTTGACCTTCTATATTTTGTTTTGCACAGTTTTGCGTAATTCAGGGGTTAACATCAATCACCCCCAAAAGAAATTAATGAAAACATAGTCAGTAAATAGAGTAATAACATAACATCATTGTCTAATCGAGACTTTAGAAATGGTGATAAATGATAAAGATGATAGATTGTGTAACTGTGACTGCTTCTCTTTCCAGCGGACTTCACTGGTTTGATGAAGAGTGGCGCTTACAAGGCCAAGTGGGCAGACTGCTGTACTTAAGCCCTCTACCGTAACTATCACAGCAACCACACAACCATCTAAACTACAACACTATACTACCACCACAACCACTGCAGCAACCACATAACCATCTTAGCTACAACACTATACTACCACCAAACCACTGCAGCAACCACACAACCATCTTAGCTATAACACTGTACTACCACCAAACCACTGCAGCAACCACACAACCATCTTAGCTACAATATGCTACTATACTACCACCACAACCACTGCGGCAACTACACAACCATCTTAACTACAACACTATACTACCACCACAACCACTGCATCAACCACACAACCATCTTAGCAACACCCGACCCGACCGTGGCCATGGCCTTCCTTAGGGACTCGGGGCTGTTCGGCCAGGCAGCTTAGGGAACAACAACAACTGCGGCAACCACACAACCATCTTAGCTACACCATTATAGTACCGCAGCAACCACACAGCCATCTAAACCACAGCACTAGACTCACACAATCATCTAAACTACGACACTTTAACCACTACAGCCACACAACCATCTAAACTACAACATGACACAACCACAATCATCACAATGACCACACAATCATCTCACATACAATACAACTAGAACAACCATATCAATAGCATGACAGAGCCATTAAAAGACTATAATGTCCAGATTCATATAGCAGTACACAACCAATACAACCACATTAATAGTACTCCGTAGCAATACAACTTATACAACCATATTCGTAGCACTACACTACAGATACAGCATTACAATCCTAACGCCGTTATGTTAAATCAACAAATTCCTCAACAATTACAATCCTAACATCTCTAAGTTAAATCAACAAATTCTTCAACATTACCCATCTGTTAGTGTGTGCAACACATATCCCCAACAGTTGTAATAATAACCTTGGACATAAGTTCACATAACCCACCACTGCCACAACCACAGACCCACTACAACCAATCCCAGCTAACAACCTGCACTGTCTCCTACCAAAACTGTTAGTATTTCAGCCTCATTACTACTACTACTACTGCTGCTACAACTTGTCTTATGCCTTTCCTTTTTTCAATTTCTACTACTACTATTCAATTTTAGTTATTTACTAATACTTCTGCTATATCAACTCCTCAATTATATTTCTCTATTGCTACTTTTACTACTGTTCTACTACTAATATTTGTTTACTATTACTACTACTACTACTACTACTACTACTGCTACAGTTACCAGCACCACTACCGTTCTTATTCCAATTGCGAAACACAAGAGATAATTACATAAGTTTTGCATCAAGTTCCTATCACCCATTTTTGTGAAGTCTGGAAAACCGTTTGCGTAGGATTCCAAAGATCTAGCATGCCTCTTTTTAGGAGTTACTTGCATATCACAAGAGAAATAGACATATCAGGTTGAACTCTTCAGGGTTTGGGTTTGCTAAGGAAAATGTATTGGAACTTCATTAATTTTATGCAAAGTTAAATTATATTAGATGCTTTTGGAAGCCCATTGTTGGAGAAAAACTTTTACAGTTTATGATATCATTAAAACTAACTTGTGAAATAGATATATCATTAGACATAATTCATGAGTTGGTAAGTGAAAAGTGACTATTTGAAACTTACACTGAATATGTAAATAATAGAGATTCAAGTGTAAGAAAGCATTATTAATGTTTAGAATGTATATTCGTAATTATTTACTAGAAAAAGGAATATTTGTTTGTAAAAATATGTGATGAACCTTTGTATAAACTTCCTATCCCCCAGTCATTGTACATTTCTTGATAAATTAATCTTAAAGGCCCACTAACATCGGATAATTGAAATGGGTTTTGTTGCATTAATTATTTTTGTCATTAGATAAGTCAATACTGTGTACAAAACCTAGTTATGTATGTGGTAACCCATGTTCGAATCCCGGTAGGATCACATGCTTTCATTAATTTTTATTGGGAGGTGTTTTGTGTTGGGAGTGAAATGAATAAATTAGATTATACATTCGTTTTTAAAAATGTATATGCGACTCTGGTTTGGTAACGTTCGGCAGAAGTCCACAGTGTATGTATCAAAGCTAGGAATATTGAAATAGCATAGTAGTAGAACAAATAACAAAAGCCTAAAGCCTAAATTTGTTTCATTAGTTTGAAGAACTTAGGTTTCAATCACTCCTCCCTAATTTGATATGACAAGCAAGAAAATGGTGCACAAATCTCTCAGTAATAAACTTTTGTATTCAAAATGCTGTATTTCCATAGTACAATTATATATAGTAAATATACATCATTATTAACCATTCCCTTTTATGATATAATTTATATTTCCAGTTTAGCTAGCGAGATGTTTTTATATACCATATGTATATAGGCCAAAATTGTCTATATACAGTTTTGGGAATTATATTAAAATATAAAAAAACTTGCAAAACAAACAAACCAAAACCAGACGAAACACTATACAGTATAAAGAAAACACAAACTTATAAAAATCTCTATTATGTGGAATACCACATTGAAGATTTAGCAAAGCAATTGTATGAAACTAAAATAAACATCGTATACAATAAATATTCAATGAATTTGTATCTGAATAAGGTAAAAGTAATTATTTAATTTGATCGGTGTCAGTGGGCTTTTGAATGTCAGATGTGCTTAGATCAAAAACATACTTTTCAAACTAAGGTGCTTAGAAACTTTTGCAAGAAGCAATAGGTGTTTAGATTTTGCAATATCAGATACGTAGACGTGTGTAGTTTATTGTATAGTTGGGAATACTTACATGTACAAAGCAGATGATATAGAACACTGACTCACATGCTGTGTATAACAAATAAGTTGGATTCTATAACCAGTATTAATCTCTCTCTCTCTCTCTCTCTCTCTCTCTCTCTCTCTCTCTCTCTCTCTCTCTCTCTCTCTCTCTCTCTCTCTCATTAATGTTGTCAGATGTTAACGTAACTTTTGAGATATATACATTATAAGCCGCACTGAGAGGAGAGATACGACAAACAAATTTTTTTTTTTTTTTTTTTTTTTAAATATCGTCTTTTATTAGTAGTTGAATAAATTTACCTAATTTACTATTAACAAAATACTATTCATAGATATCGAGTGTGGGGAATATATCGTCTACAGTAGCCTATATATATTTGCATTATATCATATATGTATTAATTTTAAGAGTGCCGTATACAACAGAAGCGTATTTTATTATGATAACTTAATAATACTCTTAAGTGATAAAAGAAACTATATACACATCATTATTATTTACAATGCACGTCTCCGACTGGATAGATCTTATGATTTTAATTACTGTATTTTTATCATATTGGTCAGAATAAATCTTAAAATAAATTGTCCCGTGATATGAATACAATCAAGTAATTATGAATGAATATAAACATTATACTGTATATGTAAGAAAGCATCTTTTGGAATTACTGTACTGATATAATTTGGTTACAAAATACTGTCTTAATTATCACTTAAGCTAAAAAGTAATTATTTGTAGGTGTTTTTTGTATTGATGCTTAAATTGCAATATGTTAAAGCAGTACATTATTTTCTCTGCTCTCCTAACTAGACCTTGTTTATAATCCAGAGTGACTCGTATAATAACAGTATATAGGAACACAATATATATTCATAAGAAATTTACTTCATTAATTTGTGAGCTTCAAGATAGACCTTCAGTATAATAACTTGACAAGAAAATAATGTCACTGAAATTCAATGTACAGCCAGGATAATGATCATAAGTTAATCACCAGTAACCTGTAATAAAATAGGCCTACTAGGTTATCCGCTCTAAGTTTGATTGAACTTAAACTACCATAATACAGTATAATGATTTTTCTATAAGTAACAACTGCTTATCCAAATAAACTTGTATACTGTACGGTACTCAAAAAAGGAACTTTATAAAGTACTTGAAGAAAAATCTGAATGATAAGTTAATGCATTCTATGATAGTGCATAAATACCATGAACATTTAACTAGATATCATAATAGTAACACATAATAAAGCTAGGCAGTAACAAATCCGTTGCGTAACACAACAGGGATATTATAAATTTCCTAATATATTTTGTTGGGGGAAAATCTTCACATAAGAAATTAATTTTATGAATAGGAATTAACTTAGATCATATTTAAGATCCTTTCGATACTGACGACCATTTTCAGTAATATTAAAGATGAGGGTAAACTATAATAGCATTCCCAAAGTACATCAGACACAGGATTACAAATATATTTATCCATTTTTACCAGCTTAATTTTTGAAAAATACATACGTTAGCGGTAAACTAATGTAAATGTTTCATAAGAAAAAACATTAATTTCAAATTTCCTGAGAAACGTAGAGTACAGTAGGCTATTACACAAAGGCTAACTTTTATTGGTATATATTTCGTAACCATCTTGAAATAGTGATGCCCAGATCTTCAAAGAAGTAATTGCTTAGATTCACATACAATAATCATTAGTAACATCCCGGTACATTTTAAACAATTTGGTTGATAAAATAACTGACGTGATAATATGTGATAACTCGCTTGCTGACATGATGCATATCTTTTGACCAACACTTAGAGCAGTTTGTTGTAGCATGCAGAATATAAATTTAATTGACAGACTACTTGAGTTTTATTTACCCAACCCTGTTAAGAGCTGCCTTACTTGTCAGGTTCTTTGATTTAAGATCAGATTGCAAAGTTCGATCCCACGTCTTTCTTGGTCCGCCCCTTGGTGCAGTTCCCTCCACATTCATGGACTTGCATCTTTTCACCCAACTTTGTTCATCCATGCTCTCCACATGTCTAAACCATCCAAGCCTGCTACTCTGCTAGTATGCATCACATCACTGATACTCTTGATACCTAACCTTCTCCTTAGCTCTTAATTTTATATCCTATCTTGCAGTTTGGCACCACACATCCATCTCACCATTCTCATTTCCAAAAGGGCCTAGAGTAAACTGGCTGTAAATATCAACACCTAGCCTATTTACTCTATTTACTGGTGGGCTCTTCCCAAATGATATAAATGTCAGCTCAATTGCTTTAATTCATTTTGAGCTTGAGAAGTTAAGGGATCAAGATTATTGTCAAGTTCGTTGGCGCTACCTATAGTGACGATGGTGACCGTATTAGTGATAAACTGATAATGGTGACAGTAATAGTGATAATTAGAATAGTAGTAGTAATGATGAAAATGGTGATAGTGACTGTAGTAGTGATTGGTTAGTTATGTTGAGCAGATTAATGTAGTAGTGATAATGGTGACAGTTGTAGTGAGGATGATAGTAGTTGTGATGATATGGTGGTAATAGTAGTGATGCCCTAACCCATCGCAGAGTTGGGTATGCCATTTGATTTTGGACAAACCGGCACTTCTACTATATTATGTGTGACTAAGAGGGTGTACGAGAGCGAGGTGGAAGGACAGAGAGGGAGAGATGCACCGAAGGAGAGGTGGAAGGATGGAATGAGGAAGTATATGGATGAAGGCGGTGCTGGTTGGGAGGAAGGGCGTCGACTGACTGGGGACAGAGGTGCATGGGGGTGGTTCGTTCGTGGCCACCCCTTCGGGGATCACGGCGTCAGGCAATAGATAGTGTATGTGTGTCCAAATATGCTAGTTCTGTATAGGCTAATAATGGTAGGATGCTCAAACATCTTTCCTCGCAAGCTCTTGTCTTCTTGTTAGCTCTCTATAACAAGATTTGGTCTTCTGGTGTTTTCCCTCTCTCTTGGAGTACTGCCCTGACCATACCTTTTCTTAAACCTGGCAAGTCTGGGTTCTCCCCACAGGACTATCGCCCTACTGTCCTTACCAGTTGCCTGTGTAAACTCTTTGAACGTATGATTAACGCTCGTCTCATGTGGATTCTTGA
Organism: Paralithodes platypus; assembly: GCA_032716605.1. Taxonomy (NCBI): domain Eukaryota; kingdom Metazoa; phylum Arthropoda; class Malacostraca; order Decapoda; family Lithodidae; genus Paralithodes; species Paralithodes platypus. The sequence continues at coordinate 484,019 of CM064552.1, read as the reverse complement.
GTCGCGCCATTTGTTGTCTTCTTCCCAGTTCGGGTTCCGACGTGCTCGTAGTACGCTTGACCCCCTCATTCGCTTGGAATCTTATATCAGGACAGCTTTTGCTCGTCGTCAAACTGTCATTGCTGTTTTTTTCGATCTCGAAAAAGCCTATGATTCTACCTGGAAGTACCACATTTTGCGTCAGCTCCGTTCTTGTGGCATTTACGGTAATCTAGGAGTCTTTATTCAGAATTTTCTTTCTTCTCGGTCCTTTCGTGTCAGAGTCGCTTCCCACTTATCCCGTCTTTACCCTCAGTTGGAAGGTGTCCCTCAGGGTTGTGTCCTGAGTACCGTCCTTTTTCTCATTGCTATCAACGGTATCGTGTCTTCTCTTCCTGTCGGGGTTCGGTCTTCCTTGTATGTCGACGACTTTGCGATTTACGCAGCCGACTCAGATATTGCCGCTTTACATCTTCTTATCCAATCCGCTATTCTGGCTGTTTCTTCATGGGCAACCCGCCACGGGTTCCGTTTTTCCACCTCCAAATCCTGCGCGATGTCCTTTACTCGTTGCTATTCTATTCCTCATCCTCCTCTTACTCTTTATGGTACTGCCCTCCCTTATCGTTCCTCTACTACTTTTTTGGGTCTTACTTTTGATTCTCGTCTTAATTGGTCCGCTCATGTTTCTTCTCTCAAGGTTGCTGCCTTACTCCGCCTCCGCCTTCTTCAGTCCTTGTCCCACCTCACTTGGGGTGCTGATCGAGCGCTTCTTCTTCGGCTTCATACGGTTCTTGTCCTCTCTAAGTTGGATTATGGCTGTCAAGTTTACTCTTCAGCCTCTGATTCTGTTCTCCATGCTCTTGATTCTGTTCATCACTCTGGTCTTCGTCTTGCCCTTGGTGCTTTTTGTTCCTCTCCTGTTGAAAGCCTCTATGCTGAGTCTGGTTTCCCTTCTCTTTATCGCCGTCGGGCTCTCCTGTCCCTTCATTCTTACGCTCGCCTTCAACAATTCCCATCTTCACATCTTTCCCTTCCCCCTTCGGTCGTTGCTACTTTTTCGTCTCATCCCCGTCTTGGTTCTCCGTTTTCTGTCCGCATGCTCTCGCTGCTCGCATCGTGCTCTTTCCCTGTTTCTAACGTCCTCCCTTTCCGCTTTTGCTCTTTTCCCCCCTGGCTTTTCCCTCGTCCTTCGGTTTGCCCTTCCATCCTCCCTTGTTCCAAGTCCTCTACTTCTCCCCTCGTTCTTCGGTCTCGTTTCTTAGATCACCTCTCTCTTCACGCTACAACCACTCCTGTGGTGATGGGCTGGTCTATCAGAGTGAGAACTGAGCAATCTCTGCCATACCCATAGCTTACTCTGACTGTTCCTTTTACTTATATATTTTCTAGATCTCAAGTGACGGCGTCTCTAACGTGGATTGACCTCCCAATCTACCAAGATTGGAAGCCAAAGCGTCACATTTTTCCCTTGCCCCTCAACTTTCTCTTCATAATTGCTGAGGGGCACAGGGCCCTGGGTGGGGCTTTGGTTTCCCGGGCGTTTCCGCACCCTCCTCAAGCTCCCCGCCATGGAGTGGCTTCGGTCACCCCTTTATTGTGGTCGGCGGGGAGGGTTCTGTGGGGGCGCTCGGTTATGGCCTTGGCCTTGCTCGGGGCCTTGGGGCTGTTCGGCCAGGCAGCTTGGGGAACAACAACAACAACAACAACAACCACTCCTGTGTTTACTGATGGCTCCAAGACGTCGGTAGGCGTGGGGTTTGCCGTCCTTTTTCCCACTTGCTCGTATCAATATTCTTTACCTCCCGTTGCCAGTATTTTAACTGCTGAACTTTATGCTATTTTTATTGCCCTCCGTTTTATGTGTTCCTTCCCCTCCACGTCCTTTACTTTGTTCTCTGATTCTCTCAGTGCTCTACTTATCTTACAGTCCTCCCCTGCTCTACACCCTTTAGTTCTTTCCATTCAGGAATGGCTTTTCCGCCTTTCCGTCCGCAAAAAGCTTGTACACTGTTGCTGGATTCCCGGTCACGTTGGCGTTTGCGGTAATGAGCGGGTTGATTGCCTTGCTCGTTCTGCTGCCGTGCGGGGTACCCGCTCCTCACTTGCTGTCCCGGCCTCTGATTTCTTCCCTGCCTTGTCCAGGTTTCTTTGGTCGAGGTGGCAGACTCAGTGGTCCACTATCTCCGTTAATAAACTTCGTTCTGTCAAACCGTCCGTTTCTGGGTGGTCTGATCCCTCCCACCGTAATCGCCGATGGGAGACGGCTTTGGCCCGTCTCCGCATTGGCCACACCAGACTTACCCATTCGTTTTTAATGTCCCGTTCTCCTCCGACTCTTTGCTCGCGCTGTACCGTTCAGCTTTCTGTCTCCCATCTTTTCCTCGATTGCCCCTTATTTTCCGTTGCCCGCACGCGTTTCTTCCCTTTTCTGGCTTTCCTCCGCCGGCCGCCATGTCTTGCAGATTTTCTTTCTGAATCTCCCTCGTTTTCTATCTCCCGTATTATGTCCTTCCTTCATCATGTTCGAGTTCTCGATGATATTTAGTTAACTTCCTTCCCGTCTTTAATTATTTCGTGCCATATGGCCTTTGTCGCCTGGTGCGTTGACTTCATTAATGTAATGTAATGTAATAATGGTAAGCTAATAGGCTATCCTCCAGAAACTTTTTCTATTAATACTTTATTACGGCTTTGGACAATTATTGTTGGGCATGTAAAGTTTTCCTTTTGTAGGCCTGCAGCTTGCTCCCGTGCATTTACATTTTAGATTGTAAAACAAAAAAAATTGTGTGCAATATTGATGCGTAAAAATTTGATTACCCGAGTTACGTCTGTCTCTCATATATATATATATATATATATATATATATATATATATATATATATATATATATAGGTAACCCATCGCAGAGTTGGGTATGCCGTGTTGATTTTGGGCAAAACGGCACGTCTACTTTATTATTATTATTATTATTATTATTATTATTATTTTGTATATACAGTACTGAGGCACATACCCCATAGCTTGGGGTGGCTGAAAGTTGGTTGGTGGAGATAACATAATAATGAACACTTTACATGAAACTACTTGAACCCCTTCAGGCTCTTGATGCATTTTGACAGTTTTTTCTGGCTAGAATTAGACACTTTTATGCAGCTTAGGAAGGATCTGTGGGATTTAAAAGGGTAAACACCATTTATATTAACCCTCTGATTTCCATATACCCTTCCGAATCTGAATAAAATCGTCAAATAATAGCCAGAAAATATAAATAAAATGCGTCATCGGGGTCTGAGAGGGTTAAGTGAACAGGGTTGCCTAGAGCAGCCTCCATTAGGACGTGAGACAGGCACCACACTTCCTGTGGAGCACTCAGGCTATAAATGTATGTATGTATGTATGGGCTCGATCCGCTGACCCTTTGATCAGCTGCCGTATGTATGTAATTAGTGCCCTCCTCCTACTACGCTCCTTGACGCAGTTGGGGGGCTTAGGGGCCGGCGACTGGAGCTTGGTGGGGGAAGGTTATGGATATTTCCTTCTCCCCTCAAGCTTTCGTCGTCGGCTTGACTAATTTTGCGTAGTTTTTCTTTCAGTTATCCTTCGGGCGGCCTATACCATGTGCCACCCTGCCCTGGCTAGGTTGTAGGCTCCTGACTTGATTTGGCTCTTCGGTCGCTGATACAGTCGAGCTGACTCGATTCCCCTCAGTAGTGCATTTTTTTGCATCTCGCTGTGATTTTATTTTATTAAGCGTTATTTCCACAAAGCAATTTTGATAAGTTCTTTTGCATTCATCTTGTGTCGTCCCAGTTTTGGTTTGTTTATTTTGCAAGTTTTACATTATAATTGCTGTAGTCGTGATCTCATGCTTCGCCCTTGATCACTTCTTGGTTAGTGCTGCAGTGTAGCAGTTCTTGCCTCATCCTTCGGCCCTGCCCTATAAGAGCTCTGCTGTGGAGCTCATGTGGTCCGGCTGAACTGATGAAATGGCGAGAAATGTCTGCGTGTCTTCACCTTCCTAGATTTGTTCACCTCCTGCCCTTCCCTATCTATCTTGACTTGATTAGTTGTCCATCTTAATCTGTTTTGATAGCATAATGCATAAGTACGCTGAATTTCGATGTGAGTATCCTAGGTTCGAGTCCTTGGAGTGCCACATGTAATTGTTGATTTAATTAATTGAGTTTAGAAGTAAAGTTGGTTGATGAAAAAATATGAATCTAATCGTTCGGGTCAGCCCTATGAGAGTTCTTTTGTGGAACTCAGTGGTCTGGTTAAACTATTATATAATTTTTTTGTTTTTTAATAAGTGTCGGTCTATTTTCTTGCAATGTCGGAGTGGCAGAATTACCAACTAAAATAAATTTTCTTGCAATGTCGGACTAGCAGAATTACCAACTAAAATACGGTTGTAGTACATTTATAAATACATAAAATATAGTTCAGCATACTTTTTATCCATGGGGCCGTGGTGGTCAAGTGGTGAGCACGCTCGCGTGTGAATCTGAAAGACCCGGGATCGAATCCCTGCCACGGCGGACATTTAGTGGGTACGGTAGTACGTCCTAGCATGTTTCACATGCTTGCACCCAGTCCGGGGACATCCTGATGACGTATACAGACAAAACACACATAACAAAGCCACTCCAACACCTTCCTCTCTCTCCAACACCCCTTCTCCCCTCTCAATACACTTCTCTGAGCTATTGCCGATAAAAATGGCATGTTCAGTCCTGTAAAGAGTCGTAAAGATTCCAGGACGAGCTCATTAGCGGCGGATCCCCAGATCGACTGTGGTGATTGTCACCTAAACATCTACAAAACAAATTACAAACCAAAAATGTTGTATGAATGTATAATACTGTATATAAACTCGGGTATAATTATGAAAAATTAGAAGACAATCCATAATGATATAATATATTCTGTCTGTCTATCTTTGCTCAGGTTCTTTCCCCATTTTTTTATCTTTTTATTTTATTTTTTATTTTTTTACTGGGGGTGGTCGACTCGAGACAGAGCCCGAATAGGGACAATACAAAATAATATAAATTGGGGCATGGAATAGCGAGGGTGATTTGCACACCGTAGTATTACCATTGTACATTTTCTTTATCATTTATTTACAGGAAATTTTTATATTAAAACACTCAGATTTTGTGATGTTTCTTTATTCATGTACAGTCGCGCTAATAAGTCATGTCCCGGCTGTCATTATGTTTGGCTCGCTCTGCGCTGTATTAATGTCTGTCAGATGTTGAATAGGATGGGTAAGTGTAGGAACATGTTTGGAACACTCGATATGAAGAAATGAAGCTTCGATATTGCTGATACCAATTATTGATCAAAACATACTTGGTGCCGAGACATCACTTATTAGCGCAACTGTACTGTATTTATGTATATACTCTAGCTGCCTAGCACTTACCCCAGTTTTCCTTTTGTATTTATTTTTGTTTTTTTAATTTATTTATTTATTTATTTGTTTTTTATGGGGGTGGCCGACTCTATACAGAGCCCGAACAGGGACATCACAACATATCAAAAAAACAATGTACTGTACAGTATGTATCTCTATACAGTACTGTACTCTGGTACTTACCCCAGTTTACTTTTTTTTTTTTTTTTTTTTTTTTTTTTTTTTATGGGGGTTGCCGATTCGAGACAGAACCTGAATAGGGACATCACAACACAGAAAAAAAAAATCACGCACATCTAGGTCGTCAAGGAGAAATACCCAGAGAACCAGACCCATTTGGGGTCCCCAGCAAAAGATAATTCCCAGGTCCCAGATCCCCTGGAGAGACGCCGATTTCCGCAGGCAGACTTGCAGCGAAGCTGTACCACCACAAGCCCGCCCACCATGCTTCCAGGCGCAACCTTCACTACCACCGGCTCCCCAGGCCAGACGCCTAACGGACTATTATCTAGTCCAACTGGCGCATGACCCTCTCTCCCAAATGACCGCGTTTACATTAATATATTCACTAGCATTCTCCATTCATTCCTATTTATTACCACTTCTCTTGCCTGATCTATAGTCATTCCTTTATCTTTCAACGCTTGTCCTACACAGTCCCTCCATCTCAATGGAGGTCATCCTGCCCTTCTATCTCCCCTTGTATCTGACTCGCATATTCTCTTTGTAAGCCTTTCCTCTTCCATTTGTTCAACATGACCATACCAGCTCAGCACCCTTCTGTCCACTCTGGCTGACAAACGTTCCAACTTCGGCTCCAACTTCCTTATGGCCTGAAACTATTGTTTTGGGCCACACCCCTCCCTCTAGTCAGAATGTTGGCTGGACGTCGAATTGGATGTCCCACCAGATAAAGTAACCAGAAAGAATGAGATATACTTTACCTCTTTGGTTCTTTGCGTTGCTTCCCAAGCTGAATAAGATCGTCTAATTACCATAGTGGAAATACTGTACAGTATAGTACAGTCAGGGTAAAAATATCTAGTTCCACCTTCATAACTAATTCACTCCCTTGATGTTCACACAATAATATCACTTGTGTTGTCCTCATAAGCTGCCAGACCAGTGTTAAGGATAAACGTTGAGGGAAAAAGCGCTCGTGTGATACCGGCTTTAGTGAGAGGGAAGAACAATGAATTAATGGAATAATAAGCTTAATAAGGTAGGACTAAATCTTATGTATGTATGTATACTGTAAGCTATATACTCAGGCACATATCCCATTGCTGAGAGTGGCCGACTCGAGACAGAGCCCAAACAGAAACCTTGACCGAGACCACTTTCGCATTCCCTCTCCCCTCTCTGTCTCGTCGAGTAGGAGAATTTTACAAGGGGAGGAGGATTCCTAGCCTCCTGCCCATAGAAGGGAAAGTAGGACAGTAAAAGAGACAGACAGAAACGGCTAAAGCTGGGTAGAGTATGCCAAACATCACATTTTGATTAGGACCAACCCTCCTAAAACAAACTACCAATCTCCCTCGATATATGATTGGGTTACGTTCCTGAAAACCCGATCTTGAATAGAAAAATCACGTAGCGAACCTTAAAATGTATGGGGTAAATGGGGTTGTGTTCTCGGGCCAGCCAAAACCCAAACCCTAACACCTAAAAACCTATAGTAATATAGTAAATCAGGGCTCCGTATAGTGAGGGAGACCTGCCACATGTATTTGTTGATTTCATTAATTGAGTTTAGGAGTAAATTCGGTTGGTGGAGGTAACATAATAATATAGGAATAGGTTTTTACACCATACCCGAAGGAGGATTTATGGAGCTCCGATCTTACTCTCAACCATCTTAACAATTTTACCAACACACCTAAGCTTCGTTAGATGCTGAAATAGCCTCACGAAAATATGCCAGGGACTGGGATTGAACCCGGGACCCTTGGGCTATAAGGCGAACACTTTACCAGTGACACCAAGAAAGATTGGCATGGTCGGCTCGAGTTATTTCCGCATCTGGGTCTGTTTAGGCTAACCTATTTTCACTGACTTTACATTTAGTATAGTTGGCCCAGCTGCCCTACGAGGAGAGATGTCGACGCCTAGATCTCCAGACACTGCAGGACAGAAGAATCGGGGGTGACATGATCGAGACGTACAAATTGCTACACGAGTTTGAGGACATCCCCTATTCTCATGTCTTTCAGATAAATCGGCGCTCTGCAGACCCCCGTTTTTTGACCTCTGACCGTTTTGGTGAGGTCAGTCCTCATGGTATTAGTGAGCTGGGCCTATAATTAGGCCTTGTAATTGGGATTGGGTGTGAGAGGGATCTGCCTTGTGTGGGCCAATCGGCTTTCTGGAGACTCCCATTTTCTTATGTTCTTAGAGGTGTGGGACACCACAAAGAAGCCTGCTCCTAAATTCCCCACTATATATTCATAGGTAGGCCTAAGTAAGCAATTGACCACTTGCGAGTTTCAGGTTATAAGGAAGTTGAAGCCGAAAACATTGATATGTCAATAATGCAATAATAAATGTAGGTTTCTGATGGATAGAGAGTATGGTTAATTTAATTTACTGGGTTTATTAATGCACTACAACCAAATTTTCGCTGGTAATTTGCTAAATATCGATGGCTAAAATTCCCACTTCCTTACAGCCTGAAACTCGTAAGTGGTCAATGAATTTTTTATCTCTATTCATACTGTGAAATTATGTATGTGTTTTGCGAAATGTGACCACTTACAAGTTTCGGGCTATAAGGAAGTTGGAGGTGTAGACATCGATAGTAATTCTAAATGCAATAATGTAAGTTTCTGATGACTAAAGAGTATGTAAATATATTGAAAAATTTACTACAATCGTATTTTAGCAGGTAAATTAGTGAATATCGATAACTACAGCTCCAACTTCCTTATAGTAGAATCACATACATTTATATTAGTTTACGGTGAAACGTTTTCTGTAAATTGCGTGTTTTCTGTGAATTTGCGTATAGCAACAGGTCATTAGTTATCGTTAATTAGGTTATTACATTAATTAGTACACTTCTACGGTTCAAGACAATGCTAAAGTATATATATATGATCTTTTCCATACAAAATACCAGTAATAAAAGTATATAAACCTATGAAACTAATAACTGCCTTACGATTCGTTACGAATCGGTTTAAAAGACAAAGCGACCTCCATTATTGAGTATGTCACCGGCGAATCCAAGAACCTCATCGAAAATATGAGAAAATCGACGTCTATAGGCATTAGAACAGGTAAATATAGTGCTCAGAGGTTTCTATGTATATATATCTTTCTTTTCAGAGAGTAGGAGGCCCAGATTTTCCATATATTTCCATAGGCCTAGCCTATATGAGGATTCTAGCTGTGGCGACACCTTGATTTGGGTAAGATTGTTTCTTTAAAAATTGAAGCATTTTTAGTATATATATATCTTATTTTGTCCGTTTTTTCTGCGATATATAGAGTTGTTTCATACCAAGGACCAGTGGAAAGTAGTATTTATCCATGAGGTATATCCAACAATCTAAAAATGCCCCCCTCTAGCCTAGGCCATGTGGCCGATGTGGGGGCAGTGGGGAGCTGAAAATGTGGGGTTAAAATTAAGAAATTGCGATGAAAAACGTAATAAAATAAGGAAAACTGCCCTAGGCCTATAGCCTAGGCTAGGCCTATAGGGATTTTCTATGAAAATTGTCCAAAAGTAGGATAAATCTACAGTTATACTAACCCTATTTTGTCGCTATTCTGTTGGTACTAATGGGTTAATATTATTAGTAGTAGACTTAGTATGGTTTGATGATGCGCGGAAATGTATATTTGACTTGAAATAGATACATTGAAGTATTACAAACCTTCGCAAACTCATAAACAGGGAACGTGAGCAGGGTTTAGACCGTCACACACCCATAAACAGGGAACGTGAGGGGGAGTTTAGACCGTCGCGGAGACAGGTTACTTTTCGGTTAGGTTCGGTTAAGTTGGGTTAGGCTAATGTTAAAAATACTAAAATGCGACGGTCCTCGGTATTAAACAACATTGTAGGCCTATATCAAAGAAAACATTAAAAACAACAACAAATTACCTGAAAAACTCTTATCTGGTTGGTGATAATTTTTTATCAAAATACGTTTTTTTCCAGTTTCCGCGTCTGCTGAACCATCCAAAAACACGCTAAAAGGCATGTTTTGAAGGGGGGAGGTAGTGGGGGTGGGGTAGTATAACTGTAGATTTACCTTTTTCTTTGATATACAGTGTTGTTTAAACAGTTTAATACCGAGGACCGTCGCATTTTAGTATTTTCAACATTAGCCTAGCCTAACCTAACCGAACCGAAAATTAACCGACGGTCTAAACCCAGCACACGTTCCCTGTTTATGGGTGCACGACGGTCTAACCCCAGCTCCCGTTCCCTGTTTATGGGTACGCGACGGTCTAAACCCAGCTCATGTTCCCTGTTTAGTTTTCGGTTAAGTTAGGTTAGGCTAATGTTGAAAATACTAAAATGCGACGGTCCTCGGTATTAAACAACACTGTATATCAAAGAAAAATAAACAAAACACTAGAATTAGGCCTAACTAGTAAAAAGGCTGTCCGGGGTCTTCAATTTTTACCAAAATTACCTTTTATAGGGAGAATTTCTTGAAAAATAGTGTAAAAAGTTGAATAGGCCTAACTATATATCCTCTATGGGGAGAAATTATTTAAAAGTATCGTTTGGTGTGTAAAATTAACTTGTATCCTATGGGGAGAATTTTGAAAAAATTACTGTAAAAATTGAACAGGTGGAAATTAGGCTAGGCCTATCCAACAATCTAAAAATGGGAGGGCTAGGCTATGACAATTAAGGAAAATGTGAGGTTAAAGTAAAGAATTTACGATGAAAAAACAATAAAATTAGGAAACTGCCCTCCATCTATAGGGAGAGTGAAAAAGCATTAGGGAGAGTATGAAAAAGCATTGTTAAAAAATTACCATTTATAGGGAGAATTTCATAAATACTGTACAAAATACATATTTAGCCTCTATGGGGAGGTGGTATTTAAAACTTGTTTGGTGTATAAAATGAACTTTTATGGGGAGAATGTTTTGGAAAAATTAGGCCTAGGCCTACTGTAAAAAATGAATTATCTTTAGGGAGAGTTTTGGAAAACAGGTACGGTACGGCTAATCAGGATTGCTGTGGGATCCATGATGGGGTGAAGGGGGGCCCCCCCCCCCCCATGATGCTTAGAAATCATATATGTTGCCAGTACAGTATAGTAGGGGGCCTAGAGGTACAGTTTTTAAAGGGTTTCATATTTCACTTACAGTGGAGGACTGAATTTGGCGCCGTCTAAGTTGGCGAAATTAAACATTACACCATACCCCAAATATTTCAAAATTCCAGGTTTGCGCAAAAATATTCTATCTTGGTGCAAAAATCGCAGTCGAAACCCGAAAAGAGAGCAACAATTATGAAGGACTCAATATTAACCCGGGAACTGCGGGAAGACTCTTAAGAGTTCCCCCGGCGGACTGCGGGAAGACTCTTAAGAGTTCCCCCGGCGGACTGCGGGAAGACTCTTAAGAGTCAGGGGGAAAAAAAAGTCCATTTAACCCGTACAGCCCCAGCGACGCGTCTGACGCGTCGGCGATGTATGTAACGCACAGCCCCAGAGACGCGTCTGACGCGTCACCCTAATTGCGCCGACCATAACCTCAGGTGTAGCCACTCAAGAGGGCTCAGATTTGTATGGGAACTGTGTACGTATCCCACGCAACCGTGCCGATGGTTGAAAAAAATTGCCCCTGGACCATGCCAAATATCACTCCTCCACCTCCCCTCCTTCCCCACTTTCCTCACCTTCAGTTATCACCTATTTTCCCTTATTCTGTGGTATATTTTCGTGCTAACATTAGCAAGTTGCAAGCAGGGCATTGTCATCACTGTTAGCGAGAGAGAGAGAGAGAGAGAGTATCGATCGACAGTCTCTCCAGACGTGGAGAAAAGTGGTGGGAAGGGAGGTTGCCTCAGCCATACATTATGTAACTCCCGGCCTGTATCGCCGATTTTGACCATCCAAACGCTGTTTCCACTTGTTTTATTGTTGTAACAGGTTAATACCTTTATAATCAACCTATAATAGGCGCATATGGATAAGTATTAATGCTATTTATGGTAAAATAACGATGTTAGTGATGGGAACAGCTCAAATACGTCAGCACAGCAGTGTGGTGTCTCATACCCCCCATGCGCATTTCAGAGGTTAAACTAGAAAACGCCAAAAAAAACAGTGAACTGAACTCCAGGAATCTGTCATTGTCAAGGTGTTTGCTGCTTGGAGGCCAAATCTGAGTGAATTCGACATCCAGATTCCGGGCGTCACTTTTGCAAGTTGCTGCCGTGTCGCCGCCATATTGACCCACCCTACTTAAAGTACGGTAAATTTGTGGGTGCGTTTGGCAAGGATGCAGTATTCCGGTGTACCGCCCGTCTTTTTTACATTATGCGGACGCTCACGTTCATGTTCTCGTCTATTTTGAATGCTGTGGGATACAATAATATGTTGAGGGACCCCGCCGTGGCTTATTATCATCATTATCATATATATTGCCAGCAGGGGGAAAATAACAGAAAAAACATCCGTCAAAATAGACGGGAACTCCGCGAGCGATCGACCTACGCAAACATGACGACCGTACGCCCAAATATACATCCTTCCCATGCGTTTTTAAGTTTTATTAGTTTTTAACGAGATTTACTAGTTTAACCCTCCAGCCCCGGCTATGTATTCCATATATATTCCAAAAACCCGGGGGTTTTGGCCGAAAAACGTCTACGCCTAGGCTACCGTATCTTTGTTTTTTTACTGCTTCCGCATTCCCGCGCATCCCCAAGCGTAGATGTGTTTCGTACCTGTAGAATGGCGTTGTGATGACGATTTCATTGGAGATAACTTTGTGGCAAAAACAGCCACTTTACACTACTTTTCGCTACTTAACAATAACATACAGGCACACACGAACAAGCGACGCACTCCTTCTTGTGGTCGGAGATGCGCGGCGTCGGTCCAGCCGGCTGTTGTTTACATGCGTCGGACGGACGCCTCGCACACCAAGCTTACAGGCTTTCAAGCTGCCAGAGCCTCAGAGCCCTACAGGGTAGTGCGGGGTGTGTTTTTTATGGGTTTCTCAGAGCCCAGCCGGGTCTGGAGGGTTAACACTACTGTATTATAAAAATACAGTGTATCCCAGACGTCCGACGACGACGGTATCATGTAAGATTTGTTAAATAACGGACATTTTGACGGTGTACGGTTCGTAAGTTTCCTTTGTAAACTGTTCTCTCTGTGTGTGTTTTTTTTTAGCCTACAGACGTGCGGGTAGTGGGGGTATGGGGGTGGCAGCCCTCAGGTTAGGTAAGGTTGTTTGGTTAGGTTAATGACAATATTGTCGTCGAAAGTGCTGGCGTCATGTGAAACCCGTCCACCGCCAGCCGGCGAGGCTGCCCTTGCGGCGGACGTGTCACATGACGCCAGCATTTTTAATGACGACCTTACCTAACCTTGGGGCTGCCACCCCCAGACCCCCACTTCTCTTAAAAATTATGTAGACGTCAAAATACTGCAAGAGAACATAAAACGCACCCGAAACCGCCGCCATCGTACGAAAATGGGTCAACAGAAAACGGATGTCCGGAGGTAAATTCGTCGGCGATAGCATCGCTGGACGTCTTGAAATAGTGTTTAAAAATAGTAAATCTTGTTAATAACTAACAAAATTTCGAAACGCACCCACAAATTTACCGTACCGTACTTTAAGTAGGATGAGTCACTATTTCGGTATTGTGTAAGCGCTTTTTATAGGAGGTGGGGATTATTAGTGCAGGTATGACAACAGGGGTCTTCAAGAGGGAACTGGACAAGTTTCTGGCTACCATCCCGGACCAATCATGAGTTCCGGGAAATACCTCATCACGCCCAGCAGCAGCGAAATTATGCTATGAGGCTAGGCTATATATGACTGATTTCAAATGAAGTCTGTGTGGTAAGTAATCTCCTTATAATATGTATTTATAAGTATTCTCCTCTAATAATATGTATTTATTGGATGTATTTTGGGTGAAATAGGTACTTTTGGGATGGCTGGACGAATTTTTGAACCAATAGTGTGGTACACCGTATCCGTTTAATCATTTGGTACATATTAATGTCATGGAAGTGAGGTATACCTGTATGCGGATGACACTAAGCTGTATAGAAGAGTGAGGAGTAAGGAAGATGTGGGTTTGCTTCAAGGAGATGTGGAGGGCATGAAGGGATGGTCTGAGCATTGGTTAATGCCTTTTCATCCAAAAAAATGCAAGTACTGTACATGCGGATTGGGACAAGCAAGATAGACAAGGTAGGATACAGTATGTATGAAGCAATGGAGGAAGTGAATGCAGAAAAGGATATAGGAGTAGTGATAGACAATAAGTTAAATTTCTCAGAACATTTAGCGGAATAGATAAACAAAGCCAATAGAATTGTAGGGCTGATAAGGACATTTGTGTCACTTGACGAAGAAATCTTCAGGAATCTCTATACAGCGCTGGTTAGACCGCATCTGGAATATGCAAACCAGGTGTGGGCTCCATATATGGTAAAGGGTATAGAAGCAGTGGAGAAAGTGCAGAGGAGAGCTAGCAAGCTAGTACCAACGTCGAAGAACGCGGGCTATGAGCAGAGGTTGAGGACACTGGCATATAGGAGAAAGAGAGGGGATATGATAGAGACTTTTAAGATAGTGTCAGGAAAGTATGATGAGGATGTGTGTGAAGGTATCTTCATGATGCGGGAGGGAACAAGAACGAGAGGACACTCAAAGAAAATTTACAAAGAAAGAAATAGGCTTGAGAAGGCAAAGAACTCATTTTGTGATAGTGGTAAATGAGTGGAACGCACTACCCCAGTATGTAGTCGATTCCGAATCAATAAGGGAGTTTGAAAGTAATCTTGATAAAGCATGGGGAAGACAAGATTTGAAGTTTGATTATAAAGCAAAATTACAGATTAGTAAAAATGTTGCGTCTGCCACCGCCAACACCGTGAACGACCGCAGCAGTGCAAGTACTGGTACTGAGCTGGATACACAGGCCTAGTTTGCGTTTTTCCAGAGGATCTACTGTAAGAAACTGTAAGAAACTGTAAGAAAATAAGGTAGGTCAAAATAATAGTGAAGTGATGCACACATACAGACTTGGTTGGTTTGGACATGTGGAGAGAGTGAATGATCAGAACTGGATGAAGAAATGCCGGACTGTGAACGTGGGGGGAGCTGCGCATAGGGGTAGACCTAGAAATACTTGGGATCAGGTACAGTACTCTGGTCCGATCAAAACAGAGCCAGAATAGGGACAATAAAAAACAATATAATTACCTGTGATTTAATTTATGTTCAACATTTGACTTGATTTGTGTGTACTGTAGTTCGAGTAATATTAGGTGCCTTAACCCTTCTGGCCCGGGCTCGCCCTCCTAAGGACGTTGAGATCCGGACGATTTGGCCGAAAAACGTCTACGCCTAGGCTACCGTATTTTTGTTATTTTAACTGCTAGAAAATTCCCACGCATCTTTAAACGTACTGCGGTTTCCAATCTGTAGACTGGCGTGGAGTAGAGCTCTCTAAGTCAACTGGTTCAGTTGTGATGACGATTTCCGTGGAAAGAGTTTCGAGGCGATGTTAGCAATATGACACAATTTTCAACACTAAATCTGTCTTACCAGACCACACAACAACAAAGCTCTGACGTCTGCTTGCTTTCGGAGTTGCGCGCGTTGCCTCCGACCAGCTGTGTTTACATATGTCGGACGCGCGGCTTTCAAAACAAGCCTAATAGGCTTTCAAGCTTACGGATTACAAGGGGACTCCCGGGCTCCTGCCCATCTGCCGCGGTGTCCTTTTAAAATGCTGCCCGGGCGGGAAGGGTTAAGGAGAATTACTCTCATAAGGCTCAGCCAGATATGTTTTTTTTCTTGTGTGTCCATTGTTTTCTGTTGTGTTGTCCCTATTCTGGCTCTGTCTTGAGCCCCCCTCCTCCCTCCCCCCCCTCCCCACAAAAAAAAGAATAGAAAAAAAATAGGAGAAGTGGGGATTGGGCCTTAGTATATACAATAGAACATAAAACTATTGTAATCCGCAGGCTTACCAACCCACCAATTAACTTACAAATAAACCTAATTAATGCATTGTGGGACCAGCTAAAACCCAAATACAAACACCTAAAAACCTATAATTATATCGTAAATCAAGGCATCGGATAGTGAGGGAGACCTGTATGTGGTACTCGATGGATTCAAACCTTGGAAACTAGGACCAAAATTTTGCGCACTACACTATTACGCTATCAAGACAGCATATCAGACGATTAACCCCTTCTATACCGGCAACGTCTTTTTAACTTTAATCTGGCTTCTATTAGACAAAGTTAATCAGTTTCAAAAGGGCCTGCAGCAATTAATAGGCTTCAAACTACTCACTTAACCCTTTTTACTACCACAGTTCCTTCTTAACCCGCTGAGTGCCAGCCAATTTTGACGGTGTGCTTCTGCCAGTGCCAGATTTTTTTTTTTTTTTTTTTTGGCTAAATCTATCAAGTTGGGAGAGAAAGGAAGGATAATGGTAAAAAAAACACTCCCCTTGTCCATTATTGACAGAAATCAGGTCCCCGATGGTCCCCAAAGTAGCTGAAAAGACACTATAGACTACAGAGACTTTTATGGTATCGGAATGTATGGGTGGGAGGGTGGTTTTGGGGTTGGTGGGGGGAAGGTAGAAGGGTAATTGACTTGTGTTACACATATGAAGCCGATTGGTGAGGTAGTTTCGTCACCACGGATTTTCCTTTTTTTTTCCTTTTTTTCCTTTCTACGCTGGAAGTGGTTAGTGAGAGGTGGTTGGGGGTGTGGTGGAGGGAAGGCAGAAGGGTAAGAGACTTTTCACACAAATATGGAACCAATTGGTCCAATTGTTTTGCCGCCACAGATTTTCCTTTTTTTTCCTTCTGACGGGACCGACAGTCAGTGAGTGGGTGGGAGGAGGGATTTGGGATTTTGTGGTGGGTAGCCAAAAGGGTAAGGTACATGTGGTAAAAATATGAAAGCCATAGGTGCAGTCGTTTCGCTGCTACAATTTTTTTTCGGCGAGGACGTATATATACGTCCCTGGCACTGGGCGTGACAACACCCTAGGACGTATATATACGTCCCTGGCACTCAGCGGGTTAAACTACACAAAATCGTCTAAATATAGCTAGAATAAAATACGAAATACGTCATCGGTACAGAAGGGGTTAACTAGAATTGATTGTAGTTTTTCCTTTGCTTTATTATGAAGTGTTGTTAAAAGTTGTTGTTCTTCTTCTTCTTCTTCTTCTTCTTCTTCTTCTTCTTCTTCTTCTTCTTCTTCTTCTTCTTCTTCTTCTCCTTCTTCTCCTTCTCCTCCTTCTCCTTCTTCTTCTTCTTCTTCTTCTTCTTCTTCTTCTTCTTCTTCTTCCCAAGGTCCCGAGCAAGGCCAAGGCCATAGAGAGCCCCCACAAAACCCTCTCTGCTTACCACTAACAAAGACCGGGTGACCGAAGCCACTCTAAGGCAGGGAGCTGAGGAGGGTGCGGAAACGCCCGGGAAACCAAAGCCCAACCCAAGGCCCTGTGCCCCTCAGCAATTATGTAGGGAAAGTTGAGGGGCAAGGGGAAAATGTGACGCTTTGGCTCCCAATCTGCCAACTTTTAGGTTGGCAGTAGGGAGGTTGATCCACGGAAAAGACGCCGTCACTTGAGATCTAGAAAATATATAAGTAAAAGGAACAGTCAGAGTAAGCTATGGGTATGGCAGAGATCGCTCAGCTCTCACTCTGATAGACCAGCCCATCACCACAGTTGTTGTAATTTCAGGTGACGACTGTAATGGAGCAAGATGACAGCCCCCTCCAAAGGTGTCCAGGTACAGAGCTGACCCCCCTGATCATCCTGATGCCTCCCTGCCACCCACCACCACCACCACCAGGGGAACGAGCCCACCAGCCACCCACTACCACCACCACCACCACCACCACCACCACACCAGGGGAACGAGCCCCCCAGCCATCCACCACCACCACCACCACACCAGGGGAACGAGCCCCAGTCACAAGTCCTGCTGGGCCACCTAACTTCACACAGGTACATTAACTAGAAAATTGTGGGAAGGATGTAGTTTTCGGGTGTACGGTTGTCATGTTGTGCGCTCGCAGTTACGTTCCCGTCTATTTCGACGCTATATTTTCTGCTATTTGCCCCATGTCATTACTACATGAATACTAGGTTAGGTTGTTTGGTTAGGCTAATGTATTTTTATATCCAAAGGCAGTCAAAATAGACGGGAACATGATGGGAAAGGTCCGACGCCACTACGCGTAGTGTAAATAAGGCTGGCGGTACGCCCGCACTTAACATTCTTGCCAAAATTGTTACAGTATCTTTTGCTGGGGATCCCAAATGGGCCTGGGTCTTTGGGTATTTCTCCTGGATGACCTAGATGTGTGTGATTTTGTATTTTGTTTTGTTTTCCTGATATGTTGTGATGTCCCTGTTCGGGCTATGGTCTTGAGTCGGACACCCCCATAAAAAAATTAAAAAAAAAAAATGGGACAAGTGCCAGAGTATATACATACATACAGAATATACATTTCCTCACTTTCTATCTATCTATCTATTGCCTGACGCCGCGATCCCCGAAGGGGTGGCCACGAACGAACCGCCCCCATGCACCTCTGTCCCCAGTCAGTCGACGCCCCTCCCCCCAACCAGCACCGCCTTCGTTCATGTAGTTCCTCACTCCATCCTTCCACCTCATATTCGGTCTACCTCTCCCCCTCTGTCCCTCCACCTCGCTCTCGTACACCCTCTTAGTCATTCTCTCGCTTTCCATACGTTCCATATGGCCGAACCATCTTAAGTTGTTCCTTTTCACACTTTCCAGCACATCTACCTCCACACCACACCTCCTTCTTACTTCCTCATTAGTCTGTCTATCCCTCCATGTAACTCCGCACGCACTCCTTAAGTAATTCATTTCTACTGCTCTCACTCTTGGTCTGAGTCTCTCAACCAACGTCCATGCTTCGCTTCCGTAAGTCAGTGTCGGGATTACCACACTGTCATGCAAGGACTTCTTCACTTCCATACTGACCACCCTATTTCTTGTTACTGCTTTTAGCGTTCCTACAACCCTCTTCCCCTGTTGTACCCTCTCCCGCACCTCTTCATCCATAGTCCCATCTTTACTCAACACACTGCCCAGATACTTAAAAGAGTTGACGATCTCCATAGCCTGACCGTTCAGCTTCACCTCACACTCTGTGACTTCACCCCTTTCGAAGACCATAACCTTGCTCTTCCCCGTATTTACCTTCAAATTCCGTTTTTCGCACACTGTTCCAAACTCATTTACCAGACCCTGCAACTCCCATTCATTATCACTCATCACTTTAATTTGTTTTATTCCTGAAAAACAAAAGTACTGTCAGCGGATCAACTTTTATTATGTTTCTCTGTAAATTGTCTTGCTATTATCCAATTTTTATTCTCAACTTGTTAATGAAGCATATACTGTATACTTAAGTACAGTAGCATAGTTTTCCCCAATTGTTGAACAGTGTAATAATGAAAGTAATACAATAATAATGTAAAACAGTTTGCTAAATAAACAAACCAAAACAGGAACGACACAATATATAGACAAAAGAGCTTATATAAAAATCTATACATGCATGCATGCATGCATGCATGCATACATACTGTACATACAAGTTTAACCCTTAACCCTTCCTCCCCGGGCTGTCTTACCCAATGACGGTCGCCCCTACCCGGGCGAAATGGCTGAATAACGTCTAGGCCTAGGCTACCGTATTTATGTTTATTTTCACTGCTAGAACTTTCCCACTCATCTATAATCGTAGTGCGGTTTTCAATCTGTATTTTGGCATTGAGTAGAGCTCTGTAAGTCAACTGGTTCAGTTGTGATGACGATTTCAGTGGAGCCAATATTGCAGAGATGTTGCCAATATGGGGGCTTTTTAGACACTAATTTCGTCATGACGTCAGAACAATAAAATTGAGGAGTCTTCTCCTTTTTGTTTTCGGAGGTGCGGTGACGAACGCTTGGGTTTGTTGACATACGTCGTACGCACGGCGTTCAGACCAAGCTTAATTAGGCTATTAAGCTCATGCCTTAGATAAGGCATACCGGGTAGCGGCCCTTCTTTCGTGCTGTCCTTACCTAAGGCAGACCGGGTAGGAAGGGTTAACCAACGGCGCTCGACATGTCGAGTTAAAGAAAAAGTGCCCATATGCGGACCTCGACATGTGTCGAGTGCGATTTTGAGCACGTAATGTGCTCTGAGAGAGAGCTGAGCGGCGCGAGGAGCATAGATTCCTTCCTGACCGCTCGCCACCACCGCCGTGGGTCGACTGAAATTTATTACACCCTCCTCCACCCTCTCTCACTCGCTACACAGGGAATTATGTAAGGAAATTACCTTATTTTAGGGTTTTTGCACTCGTGTTGCATGATCGTTGCAAGAGAACCAGTGGTCGTAGAAGGATGGTTCGGGTGTCAATGGAAAGCTCTGTTTACGCCCTTTCAGGGATAGATACTTGTATTACGCTCTGGGTCTTGTTTATGCATGAAAAAGAGCACGGAAACAACCCCATTTAGGGTAAAACAACCCGCTTGGCAGGTAGTTGAAGTTACCGACCCACCCGCTCTTTGTGTGTTAAAGACCGTTTTGTCCACAGAGAATGTGCTTACAGTCTCAAAATCTATCTATCTATCGATACAAATCGCTATGTGGCAATAACGCTTTAGTAAAATATATATTTGAAATTGAATAACACAAAACCAGCACATAGAATATACATCACTACATGAGTAAGTGAATCTGTTTCTCAGGCAAATTAATTGTACATACAGTACTGTATTCATATTTTGTCACCAACCAACTTTACTTCTAAAATTGTTTCCTTTGGCCCTCAACTTTCTCTTCATAATTGCTGAGGGGCACAGGGCCTTGGGTGGGGCTTTGGTTTCCCGGGCGTTTCCGCACCCTCCTCAGCTCCCCGCCATGGAATGGCTTCGGTCACCCATGCTTTATTGTGGTCGGCAGGAAGGGTTCTGTGGGGGCGCTCGGTTATGGCCTTGGCCTTGCTCGGGGCCTTGGGGCTGTTCGGGCAGGCAGCTTGGGGAACAACAACAACAACTTCTAAACTCAATTAATGAAATTAACAAATACATGTGGCACTCCAAGGACTTGAACCTAGGATACTCACACCAAAATTCCCCGCATTTATGCATTACCGGTACCCTATCAAGACAATGCCCTCTTGTCATGTTCAAGGAATTAGTAAATTTTTGGAAGTGAAGCACGTTCTGGTTAAATGTTTAATATTGTACATGAATAAAGAAAGTGCTATTTGTCAAGATTATCTATTTACAAAAATTTGCAATTTGACAAGATATTTACCCTTTCAGGTCCAGGGGTTGCTGTTTAGTTTTCAGAAATATAATGATCTTAATCTCATAATTACCTCTCCTCAATTAGTTTTCTGGCCAAAACTCGCTCAAACACAACTGCAGAGGTTGAAGTAATTTAACTAAAGGTTTCTAAACACCCCTGATAGTCACAAGATTTGTAATTATCCCTGTAAGGGCACAATCGCGTCCAGCAGTGCACGAAAGGTTTAATAATAGTACAATATACAGTCAGCTCTCCTAATACGCGGCTGGGGGGGTCTGAAAAAACACAAAATTCTCAAAAGTGTCTACAGTTCCTAATAAGCGTTTTGGGAGCCCAAAAGTGGCCATATCTGCCCTTTTTACCTAATACACGTGGACACCCATCATTATTTCGCGTGGCACCAGATATCTATCTATCTATCTATTGCCTGACGCCGTGATCCCCGAAGAGGTGGCCACGAACGAACCGCCCCCATGCACCTCTGTCCCCAGTCAGTCGACGCCCCTCCCCCCAACCAGCACCGCCTTCGTTCATATACTTCCTCACTCCATCCTTCCACCTCTCCTTCGGTTGATATTACTTACCACATAGACTTTATTTGAAACCATAGTCATATTTAGCATACCCCCAGTAAAACAAAAAATATACTGTATACAGTATATATTAAAAAAAAAAAAAAAAAAAAATGGGAATGAGCCTGAGCAAATAGATAGATAGAAATAGATAGAAACTCATTGTAATTTTTCCGCGGCTTCGTCAGACGCGGCACATGACTTGACTGTTTTGATAGTCCCGGGCATTCAATTCCTTCATCATTACCACCAGGCCCACTGTCCCTATCACTGAATGTACTAGAGGCTATAAACGTGAGAGATACAAGGTTCAGGATTGTGTTCTTTTATTTCATAATATTTTTATTTTAGTAAGCGTTATTTCCACATAGCGATTAATTGTCTTAATCCAAGTTTTGATTTGTTTAGTCTGCAAGTTTTACATTTTAATTAACAAATAAGCAAGCTAAAGGCGAGTGGACTTGCGAGCGTCTTGGCTAGTGTTGACGATATTAAAGTTGGCGGACGTAACTTGCGCAACTGACGCTGGGATTTCGGATTCACCGGAGTCACTCAGATTTCGCCTCCAAGCAAGAAGCACCTTGACAATGGCAGTTTATATTATTATTATTAATATTTTTTTTATTTTCTGGGTTTTCTCCTGGATGACCTAGATGTGTGTGAATTTGTGTTTTGTTTTTGTGTGTTCGTTGTTTTGTGTTGTCCCTGTTCTTGCTCTGTCTTGAGTGCCACCCCACCCCACCCCACCCAAAAAAAATAGGAAATGTGGGGATTGGGCCTGAGTAAATAGATAGATAGATAGATTTTTTATTCCCTACACAAAAAGATTTATACAGTATAGGGCATACAGTACACCCTGATGGTCCATATCACATTCAAAATTCATTCACTTGTTTGTTTATGTTTTCTAGATTGATGTTTTGGAGTCTTCAATTATTTTTGCTCTCGTTTTCGGTGTATTTTCTGTCTTGATAGCGTAATGCATAAATGCGCGGAATTTTGGTGTGAGTATCCTAGCTTCGAGTCCTTGGAGTGCCACATGTATTTGTTGATTTCATTAATTGAGTTTAGAAGTAAAGTTTGTTGGTGAGAAAATATTAATTTGTGTCTGTCTTATTGTTCATGATTTAATCCACTTTTGGTTGGTATTTAGTGCAAAAATTGTCAAAATTAGGCATTTTTTTTTTCGAGGTGTCTACCATAAGGTATTTTTCCCATAAGGTATGTTTTAGGAATAGGATTTTCACCATACCAGAAAGAGGAGTTATGGAGCTCCGATCTTACTTTCAACCATCTAGACATTAAAAAGAAACTGACACCCAGACTTAACGCCCTCAGGTCACTTGCTCACACAAAATTTGGACACAACAAAGAAACTACCTCCACAGTATATAAACAATACATAAGATCAGTGATGGAATACGCAAGCCCAGCCTGGGCTTCTAACCTAGCTGAAACACATCATAAGACCTTACAGACTATTCAAAACAAAGCCCTGAAGATCATTACAGGCTGCACAGCTACTTCACCCACAGATCACCTACATCAAGAAACCAAAATCCTCAAAGTCAAAGACCATCTGGACATGAGAGGCACTCAATTCCTGGCAGCAGCCTCCACGAACCAAGAGCACCCACTAAACTACATGGCAACACACCCACAGACACCAAGAAATATCAAAACAAAGACCAGCACACGGTATCACACACAATTATTGTCCTCTCTCCCTCCCTGCCCACCCCGAACCAACTTCCAGAAGCACATCCATACTCATATCTCTCACCGATCCATCCACTCACTCACAGACAACACGCAGCTGCATGCACGACCTCCCGAAATCCATCCTTCCGAATCCTCCCTTCCTCGCGAGGACAGAGTCCACCTGGCCAGGCTGAGATGCGGACACCATCCAGCTCTCCTGAGCTATCAGAAGAGACTGGATGACTCCGTTGTCGACGCCTGCCCGGGATGTAACACAGCACCCCATACCATTAAACACATCATAGAAGACTGCATTTCACACAACCACTTACGCCAACAACACAATCTACACTCAATGAGAGCTCTGTGGGAAAGCCCGATCGTGGCCATGGCCTTTCTCAGGGACTCGGGGCTGTTCGGCCAGGCAGCTTAGGGAACAACAACAACAACAACCATCTAGACAATTTTACCAACACACCTAAACTTCGTTTGATGCGAAAATAGCCTCCCGAAAATATACCCGGGGCGGGAGTTGGAACCCGGGACCCGGGACCCTTGGGCTACGAGACAGTCACCCTACCAGTTAGACCAATAGAGAGATCTTACTTGGCCTGGTCGGCTCAAGTATATTTCTGCATCTTGTTCAGTTTAGGCTAACCTAATTTTACTTACTTTACATGTTGTTCCTAATACGCGCCGCCATGTGTCGCCCATATAGGCACGAATTAGGATAGTTGACTGTATATAAGCTAACCACATAATAACTTTTACAGATTGGTGTTGGGTTCCCTGATGTCAGAAGTATAGGACAACCGTTGGAGGACCAGAACAGGACACCTTCCACTACACGGGGCCATCGGATACAACTGTTTGACCAACAACAACTGTGCCAAAATAATGTGAGTCTTTAAGAATTTAATCTATATTTTTACTGTTCTTTTGATGATAATGTATTGTTCATGTTAGAGTGTTATTTCCACAGTGATTTTGATTAGTTATTTTGTCTTTATATTGTCTTTTGTCCAAGTTTTGGTTTGTTTAGTTTGCAAGTTTGACATTTTAATTGCCTTCCTCGTTTTTGTTTGTTTATTTTGCAAGTTTTACATTATAATATGGTGATAAATGTATAAACTTGGTCTTACTATGATGCAGAGACAGTAGTTTCATATCTTTTCATTAAGTACAGTACAGTATTGAGAAATTAGCTACTAAGGGATTCAATTTATCGTCAGCACATACCCCATAGCTGTGGGTGGCCGACTCGAGACAGAGCCTGGTTAGTAATCGGACAAAACTATAGTACTGTAATTTCAACCAACAACAATGGGGCTTGTCTTGGAATAGGACGTCTAGAACTTCCCAAATTTACTAATTCCTTGAACATGACGATAGTGCGTTGTTATGTGTATGATTAGTTTGCTTGGGAAACAGATTAACTTGCTCATGTAGTAATGTACACCCTATGTGGTGGATTGTGTTCTTTTATTCTTGGTAGCGTAATGCATAAATGCGCGGAATTTTGATGTGCGTGTCCTAGGAATGCCACATGTATTTGTTGATTTCATTAATTGAGTTTAGAAGTAAAATTGGTTGGTGAAAAAATATAATAATTTATTAAGCTTTATTTGCACATACCGATTTTGATTAGTTCCTTAGCATTTATCTTGTGTCGTCCCAGTTTTGGTTTGTTTATTTTGCAAGTTTTACATTTTAATATGATGTAAATACAGTAATGCAGTTATTAACACTGCTTACGGTCTTGATTGACAGGGCTATACTCTGTCTTGATAGCGTAATGCTTAGTGCGCGGATTTTTGGTGGGAGTATCCTAGGTTCGAGTGCTTGGAGTACCACATGTATTCATTACTTTCATTGATTTCATTACTTAGATTTATTTGTAAATTAATTAGTGAGTTGGTGAAAACTAATATGAATAGCCTAATGGTTAGTGAGCTGAATTTCGGTGTGAGTATCCTAGGTTCGAGTCCTTGGAGTACCACATGTATTCATTACTTTCATTGATTTCATTAGTGGTGTTTGATTTGTGTTGGTGGTGTAACGGTTTAGATGCTTATGTTCTGGGTGTGGTGTCCGAGTTGGAATCCCGGGAGGACCATATGCTTTCATTAGTTTATTCAAGTACATTGGTGTTTGTAGTTGATGATTAATGTTAAGAACGGGGTGTTACTTAATTTGATAGCGTAATGCTTAGTACGCGGAATTTCGATGTGAGTAGCCTAGGTTCGAGTCCTTGGAGTACCACATGCATTCATTACTTTTATTTCATAAATGTTATTTTATTTAGCGTTATTTCCACATAGCGATTTTGATAAGTTATTTGGGTTTATATTGTCTTTGTCCAAGTTTTGGTTTGTTTAGTTTGCAAGTTTAACATTTTAATTTTATTGATTTCATTAGTTAGGTTTATCTGTAAATGTATTGGCGGGTTGGTGAAAACAAATATGAATGTTTTAATCTGATGGTAAATTGGTATCTCGCCATCCTGAATACTCCACTATTTCATGAGTTATACAAGGTCTTTTTCAAGGTGATTTTAATTTGGTATCTCGACATCCTGATTACTCGACTATTAGCAAGATTTTGTAGCGAAATAGTTTATTATTTTCTTTCATGATTTTATATTTCTAAAGCATTTTTCCACATAGATTTTGTTTAGTGTGCTGTCATTTTGATATTTTTTTTATTTTAAGGAGTTCGTTATATTAATTAGAACAATAACCTTTGAGGGAGTTTTCAAGTTTTATATTTGATGTCTTGATAGCGTAATGGATAAATGTGCGGAATTTTGGTGTGAGTATCCTAGGTTCGAGTCCTTGGAGTGCCACATGTATTTGTTGATTTCATTAATTGAGTTTAGAGGTGAAGTTGGTTGGTTGAAAAAACATAATATTTCATAATTTGATTTTGCTAAAGCGTTTTTCCACATAGCAATATTGTTTAGTGTGTTGTCGTTTCGATAGTTTTTAATTTTAACGAGTACTTTATATTAATTTGAACATTAACTTTTGATCAATTTCAAGTTTTATGTTTTGATTAATTGCACATAGCGATTTTGAATAGTTGTTTTGTCTTTATATTGTCTGGTCCCAGTTTTGGTTAGTTTATTTTGCAAGTTTTACAATTAGTATTTTACAATTGTGTTCCTTTAGTAAGCGTTGTTTCCACATACCGGTAGCGATTTTGATTAGTTCTTTCGCTTTTATATTGTCTTAGTCCCAGTTTTGGTTTGTTTATTTTGCAAGTCACAATTTAGTAGATTAACTTGGTAATGTAATGTACACCGTATGTGGTGGATTGTGTTCTATTATTTTATAATTTTATTTTGCTGAAGTGTTGTTTCCACATAGCGATTTTGATTAGTTGTATTGTCTTTTTACTGTGTTCGTCTCAGTTTTTGTTTGTTTATGTTGCAAGTTTTACATTATAATTTCATAATTTTATTTTGCTAAAGCGTTTTCACATAGCGATTTTGATTAGTTCTTTTGCCTTTATATTGTCCTTGTGCAAGTTTTGGTTTGTTTATATTTCAAGTACTGTATTACATTATAATTTCATAGTTATATTTTGCTTAAGCATTGTTTACACATAGCAATTTTGATCAAGTTCTTTAGTCATTATGCTGTGTTCGTCTCAGTTTTGGTTTGTTTATTTTGCAAGCTTTACATTACAACTATAGTAAGAGTCCCTTGTTGTATGTACTATATGTATATGTATATTCTCAGGCTCATACCTCCTAGCTTGGGGTGGCTGACTTGTTACAGGGACTTAAAGTGGATATTTACCATGAATCGTTAGACCGAGCTGCCCAAGCTCTTGCTGTCTACCAATGACACGGTGTGGGATCGAAGTGCAGACCCTTCTATCAGCAACCATACGCGCTAACGCCCATAGCACAGCCCGTGGAAACAGATTAACTTGCTCATGTAGTAATGTACACCCTTTGTGGTGGATTGTGATTGTGATAGCGATTTTGATTAGTTATTTACCAGAACGTCCCTGACTTCCCAAATTGACTAATTCCTTGAACGTGACTATAGTGCGTTGTTATGTGTGCGATTGGTTTGCTTTGGAAACAGATTAACTTGCTAATGTAGTAATGTACACCCTATGTGGTGGATTGTGTTCTTTTATTTCATAAATTTTATTTTAGTAAGCATTTTTTGCACATAGCAATTTTGATAAGTTATTTTGGCTTTATATTGTCTGTCACGGGATCGTGCCTGAGATATATATAGCTAGACATATTAGAGAGTCGAGGGGGGTGCGGGGAGAGTATAGAGAGAGAGAAGAGGGGGTGGGGACGTGCGGTCAGTAATTTGGTCAAGAAGGTTCTCGGACCTTCGAGAAGGTCCTAGATGTTCTTTCCTTTTCCCACCAATTCCCCAAGCATACGCTTGTTCCAAACCGAGGGTATAAATAAAGCAGGAGAGGGGAACGCAGTCCTCAGTCCCCCAGTCGGTGCCAGCGAGTGAAGTGCTTGTGAGTGTGGAGTGGCGACCAGGGTGACGCGGCACCCTCCTTCGACCATGTGTAAAGGTTAGTATACAGTGTTATTATATAAGTAATCTGATGTGCTAGACGCGGTCATTAATATGCGATAAGGGTAAATTCAAGGGAGGGTTAATTGTTTTGCCTGGTATATAGGACTCCGTTAGGCTAGTGGTATCAGATTAGTGACGGGTAATTTTAGGAGTGAGTTTGACTGAGTGTGGCTCAGTTAAGGCTCTAGTTAATTAAATTAGAGGGGTTAATTAAGTTAGTTAAACATTTGGATAGAAGGAGCGAGTGGTGTGTGAACGTAATCTCCGATTCATTTTCATCAATTTGTGTCTCTTATTCAATAAACCGTTTTAATAGAATGTTAAATGTTTAATTTATCATTGTTAATTGTTAAATAACAGTTTTCTAATAACATAGTCCCATCGCGTTAACAATTGAACAGCTTTTTTATATCTATATAAATCTATATATATACACACCGTTAATCCTGTAAGCTGGCCGAACAACAAAATATACTGTATCGATCGGTATAAATATATTGGATAGACGTGTCTTTGATTTGTATCCCGGGTAATTAATTAAGGAATATTTTCCTACGAGATCCTTTATCTTAGTGGCCCAATTTATATACAAATCAGGGAGGTGACCTATTACAACTGGCGACCGTGATCCGGACCAGTTTCCGATGCGGATGTGTTAGATAAAAATAGATAGGCATAGGCTAGGATAGCATTGTTGTTGTGTTAGAAAGAAGGTGAGCCGTGGGGGAATTTTTCCCTCCCTCCTTCTTCTTCCACCCGCGTCGTCACTTCTGACCGTGGGCTTGGGTAAATTTTAAACATCTTTTCTCATCGCTTGTGTATAATAATAATATTTATAGATTATACAATTTCGGCTATCGAGAAATAATTGTGTTCCATCAATTTTGTTTCGCTTGTATAATAATTTATCTCTGCTTGTTTTTTTTTTGTCGTTAAGAATTTCGTCCGTGTGATTTTTTTTCTTTCGCCATTCGTGCGTCGTACGCAAGTGCTGCGATCGTCCGATTAAATGGAAAGAAGGGGATTGTAATCTAATTAACTGTTGTCGGTTTTCATAGTTTTTTTTTGGGTTCGAAATTCTTGCGCAGTTGCAGTTATAGGGGTAATTTTTTTTTGTAGGGCGTAAAGATAATTTCTCCTTGTCTTATATCCGTTGTTCCTCTTTATCAATTCCTTCCTTTATTCCTCCCTCACATAACTCGTTCCAGGGGTAACGGAACCGTGCTATCTTAACTTTCTTTTGTCGTTCGTTGTTCATCTCAGATTAGGCTGATAGGATAGGGCTGGCTATTTTTTTTTTTTTTTCCTTTCGGTGCTATTTGATTAGGCAGATAGGATAGGACTTGCTTTTCCTAGTTCCTTTCACTCTTCGAGGGAACAATGGCGTCAATAAAAACCATCTACGAGGAAGCTCTAGAGCTAGGCCTCACTGAGGAGAACCGAGAAGGCTACATAGATAGTAGAAAGGCTGAGGAGGAAGAAAAGAGGGAGAGGGAGAGGGAGAAACGAGCACAGGATAGGGAGGAGGCTAAGGCAGCGAGGGAACACGAGGTGGCTATGGCTGAGAGAGCTAGGGAGACTCACAGGGAAAAGGCGGCTGAGGCAGAGAGAGAGCATCAAAGGAAGCTCGATCTTGTTAAGGCTAAACCAGGGGATACGGGGGTCAACGGTCATGTGGATGCTCCAAAGGGGTTGCCACGCATCAAGCAGCCCATGTATAAGGTGGGGGATGATATAGAACCTTTCATAAGGAGGTTCGAAAGAACCGCAACGGCATATGCTCTTGACGAGACAGCCAAGGAAATACAATTCCTTTCACTCTTTGAGGGCTCGGCGCTCACACTGTTGAATCGCTTAGGGTCCGACAAGTCCGGTTATGGTGATATGAAGGCTGCGTTGGTCGAGGCATACGGGCTCACGGCACAGGCTGCCCGGCGGCAATTCGTATCTGCTAGGTTAGCTGAAAAGGAAACCGCTACCCAGTTCCTGGCTAGGCTTGAGGGTTATCTGGATGTCTGGGTAAACAAGGATAAGACTCCTGACAGTAGGGATGGGTTACGTGATCTCTTCCTGCGAACGCAGTTTGAGCTGTCGGCTCCGAATGACCTCGTGGCCCAGTTCAAACTGAGCAAGGTTACCTCGGCTAAGAGTATGGCGGCTGAGGCAGACGCATATTTTGAGGCCCACGGGTACCAGCGGCGGAGAATGTTGAACGAGGGCCGGTAACAAAGGCAAAGGCAACCCTGACCCGGGCCCAAACAGGCCCAAGCAGGGGCACACGGGAAATGGAGGGGTCAGGGACCTCACAAGCCGAATTATTACTCCAGCTTAAAGGGTCAACAGGGTCAACGGGGTCAACGGTGGTCTGGAGATAACCGTCAACAAAGTTCGGCCGCTGCTTCTCAGACTGTACAGGCAGACAGCAAGAATGGGGTGCTGACTAAATCACAAGGCAAGTCCCACGACTTGTGACTTATAGCAGGGGGTGCTGGGATGGGAAAACAAAACACAGGGTTCCTAGTGCAGCCAGGTAGAGTAGGGGGGGTATCTGTAGAGGCGCTTAGAGACAATGGGTCGTCTGGGTGTATCGTGCGGGACACTCTGGTCAAGCACCACCAATTCACGGGGCGAGGAATCAACGTTCGCATGATCGATGGTTCCACCACCACAGTTCCCGAGGCGAGGGTGGAAATTGAATCTCCGTTTCTTTCTGGTAGCATCACAGCAGCCGTAATGCATGATCCAATTTATGACTTGATAGTGGGGAACGTCCGGGGTGCCAAGTACGGATCCACGAGCGAGATAGCCACCCAGACGGGGGCCGCAGCAGTCACTAGGGGCGTAGCCAAGGCACGGAAAGACCCGAAGCCGCTGGCGGTCACGACTTCCTCAGAGCTCGCGGAGAGTCAGGATGTTGTCCATGAGCAGCAGCAAGACGCATCCTTGGCAAGTGTTAGGGCAAAGCTTGGTGAGGCTGTCGTTGAAGGTGATAAGGGGCGTAAGTCGTGGATTGCAGAGAAGGGAGGTCGGATCTACCGTGTAGTGCAGTACCCTCACTCTGAGGAGCAGTGGCAGTTTGTGGTTCCCTTGAAGTATAGGACAGCCATCCTCAGGATGGGCCATGAGGGTAGCCTTGGAGGTCACATGGGTAGGCAGAAGACGCAGGATAGGGTTCAGGCGCAGTTTTATTGGCCTGGGATCGCGAGCGACGTCCGCAGATGGATTCGCTCCTGTGACGTGTGCCAGAAGACCTGCGACCGAGGTCGAGTCAAGCCCGCACCGTTGAGTCCGTTGCCTGTCATCACAACACCCTTTGAGCAGTTAGGGGTGGACATTGTGGGTCCAATTCACCCTAGAGCCAGTGATGGGTCCCTATTCATCCTCACGCTAGTCGATTTCGGAACGAGGTGGCCAGAGGCGGTCGCTCTGAAGAATATCGAGACTACAACTGTTGCCGAGGCAATGTTGGAGGTCTTCTGTCGAGTAGGGATCCCCAAGCAAATACTGTCTGACAGAGGGACGCAGTTCACCTCTGCAATGATGGGGGAAGTACTCAGGCTGCTGTCTGTGAAGGGTCTGAAGACGACACCATACCACCCACAATGCAACGGGCTGGTCGAGCGTTTCAACGGGACACTCAAGAAGATGCTGCGGCGGATGACAGCCGACCAACCAAAGGAGTGGCCTAGGTTCATTGCTCCGTTGCTCTTTGCATACCGGGAGGCTCCCCAGAGTTCGCTGAAGTTCTCTCCTTTCGAGCTTGTGTATGGTAGGACAGTCCGGGGTCCATTGCAGGTGTTGCGAGAGCTTTGCGACGGTGACGAGCCCAGCGAGGAAGTGAAGACCACTTACACCTATGTTCTCGATCTGGCTGAAAGGTTGAAGTCAACATGTGAACTAGCCAAAGTCGAGCTGACAAAGGCGAGAGAGGTGCAGAAGTCTTACTTCGATAAGAAGGCGAAGGTGCGCAGATTGGAGCCAGGTAGCAAGTGCTTGCTCCTTCTGCCCACTGCTCATAACAAACTGCTGGCCCAATGGAAGGGTCCATATACGGTCATAGACAGAATGTCGGATGTAAACTACATTGTTCAGGTCGGGAATCACAAGAAGAGATTCCACATCAACATGCTTAAGGAGTACCACACGAGAGAAGTGAGTGGAGCTGCGATGATGGAAGGCTCGTGGAGGCGGCAGGTTGCTACTCCCGAGATGGCGGAAGCCATAGATCTAGTGAGGGGCCACTATACTAGTGGGGAGGGTCATATCACAGCAGCAGCGGCAGTAATCTCCGAAGTTGATGGTGATGGTCCCGAGACAGTCCAGCTAGGGCAAGAGGAAGATCTCTCGCAGGTTCGTCGGGGCGCTGAGTTGTCAAGTCATGAGGGGCGGGAATTGGATTCGCTCCTTGGTAAGTACAGGGGCGTTTTCTCGGATAGGCCCGGAATCGCACGAGTCGAGAGTCACGCAATCGAGCTGACCAGTTCGGTTCCGGTACGAGTAAAGCCGTATCCCATTCCGCTCCGTCTGCACGACCAAGTCCAGAAGGAGATCAGGGAAATGGAGTTAGCAGGTATCATTGAGAAATCCTCTTCTCAATATTGTAGTCCGATGGTGGTTGTCAAGAAGAAGGAGGGCGGTGTACGCATCTGTGGGGATTACCGTCGGCTGAATGCTTTGACAAGGGTTGATGCGGAGCCTATGTGCGACCTCCGTGCCATCTTTGCCAGGCTTGCAGGTTCAACGATCTTTTCCAAACTAGATCTCACCAAGGGGTTCTTCCAGATACCTCTGGATCCAGCTAGCCGCAAGATCACCGCTTTTGGTACGCCAGACGGGCTGTACCAGTACACTGTGTTGCCTTTCGGTCTTATGAATTCGCCGGCGGTGTTTAACCGTATGATGCGTCAGGTCCTGCGAGACATACCTGGTGTGGAGGTCTTCGTTGATGATGTTCTTGTTCACTCACAGTCTTTCAGAGAGCATATGTCAATTCTGGAGAAGGTCTTGTCTAGGTTGCAGGAGTACAACTTGAAGGTGAAACCTAGCAAGTGTGAAGTGGGCCAGAAACGGGTGCACTACCTAGGACATGTGGTTGGGGATGGTCAATGCGGCTGTCAGGGTGATAAGATCTCTAAGATTCGCGATGCTCCTAGGCCCACTACAAAGAAGCAGGTTCGGTCATTCTTGGGACTTGCCGGCTACTACAGGGAGTTCATTCCACATTTTGCTGCGTTGGCTACTCCGTTGTACGACTTACTAAAGAAGCATGCTCAAAACAGAGTTCCGTGGGGTACGGAACAGCAAGAGGCTTTCAACGCACTAAAGACTCAACTCTGCAAGGAACCTATCCTGAAGTTGGCAGACTTCAAGAAACCATTCATTCTAAGGACTGATGCTTCACAGGATGCAGTGGGGGCGGTCCTGATGCAGGAGGAAGATGGAGAGTTATTCCCCGTTGCATACCACAGTAGGCGACTCAAGGGAGCTGAGCTGAATTACAGCACGGTGGAGCTGGAATTGTTGGCGGTGGTCGAAGGGGTCAAGAAATACTACTTCTATTTGTTCGGAGGGGAGTTCACGCTCGAGACTGATCATATGCCTCTGACAAGCCTCAAGACCTCGAGGAATGCCAATTCCAGACTCATGAGGTGGACGCTTTTCCTGCAGCAGTTCAGCTTCGTTGTAAGGTACATTAAGGGTAGTAACAATGTCGGTGCTGATTGGTTGTCACGGTTGACTAATGATGCAGAGGATCGGGAGTAAGTAGCTTGTAGGTGCATATGAGAGGGTTGGAATTTTTTTTTTAGAACAATGATCTGCCGCCCACTTATATTACAGGAATGAGTTGTCCAGGTGAGCTGGCGAGCTGGCGAGACGCGACGCTGAGCAGACCAAGAATCAGACCAAGCAGCTACAACCAAGGATCCCCACATCAAATCCCGGATAACCGGGAAAATCACCGTATTCAGATAAGACATTACTACTCCCATTTACCCACGAATATCCCAAGTACACCATGTATTCAGACATCTCACATAGCAGTAGCTCAGCTAGTTTGTCATTGTAAATGAGTGGGTTTGCCACTAGAGTTAAACCTCACTAGGTGCATTGCCACCAGGACCTTGTCGCTGGCCAAAAATGCGAACTCAGGAGTTTTCCCCTTTCAGTGTAATTTTAACGTAAATGTAGAGGGTTTTTTCTACTCAAGGGGGACCATTGCATGCGCCAGTGATTGTTAGACTCACACTACAGTATGGAAGACACTGTGAATGACGCTAGGTGATTTTAACGGAGTAAAATCAATTTTAGTGGGGAGGGATGTCACGGGATCGTGCCTGAGATATATATAGCTAGACATATTAGAGAGTCGAGGGGGGTGCGGGGAGAGTATAGAGAGAGAGAAGGGGGGGTGGGGACGTGCGGTCAGTAATTTGGTCAAGAAGGTTCTCGGACCTTCGAGAAGGTTCGAGAAGGTCCTAGATGTTCTTTCCTTTTCCCGCCAATTCCCAAGCATACGCTTGTTCCAAACCGAGGGTATAAATAAAGCAGGAGAGGGGAACGCAGTCCTCAGTCCCCAGTCGGTGCCAGCGAGTGAAGTGCTTGTGAGTGTGGAGTGGCGACCAGGGTGACGCGGCACCCTCCTTCGACCATGTGTAAAGGTTAGTATACAGTGTTATTATATAAGTAATCTGATGTGCTAGACGCGGTCATTAATATGCGATAAGGGTAAATTCAAGGGAGGGTTAATTGTTTTGCCTGGTATATAGGACTCCGTTAGGCTAGTGGTATCAGATTAGTGACGGGTAATTTTAGGAGTGAGTTTGACTGAGTGTGGCTCAGTTAAGGCTCTAGTTAATTAAATTAGAGGGGTTAATTAAGTTAGTTAAACATTTGGATAGAAGGAGCGAGTGGTGTGTGAACGTAATCTCCGATTCATTTTCATCAATTTGTGTCTCTTATTCAATAAACCGTTTTAATAGAATGTTTGTTTAATTTATCATTGTTAATTGTTAAATAACAGTTTTCTAATAACATAGTCCCATCGCGTTAACAATTGAACAGCTTTTTTATATCTATAAATCTATATATATACACACCGTTAATCCTGTAAGCTGGCCGAACAACAAAATATACTGTATCGATCGGTATAAATATATTGGATAGACGTGTCTTTGATTTGTATCCCGGGTAATTAATTAAGGAATATTTTCCTACGAGATCCTTTATCTTAGTGGCCCAATTTATATACAAATCAGGGAGGCGACCTATTACATTGTCTTTGTCCAAGTTTTGGTTTGTTTAGTTTGCAAGTTTTACATTTTAAATTATATTATTATTAGAAATGTTTATGTTTGATTGACTTTATATATATTGACTAACCTGCCTTCGGGTATTTTTATAATGTGTTACTAACCGAGTGGTGACTGGCTGTGATATTTGGGCCTTCCCTACGACCTGTGCGGGTAGAGGCTTGACTTATCAGGTTGCGGAAGACCCATTTATTCCGACGAGATAAGCCTTTTTTACACCACCCCTTTCTCTCTCCCTGTGTCTTATTCTTCTTCTCTTCGCACTGGTGGAAAGGGAAATCGTGGCAGATGACCATGTCAA
This sequence comes from Paralithodes platypus, assembly GCA_032716605.1. NCBI lineage: Eukaryota > Metazoa > Arthropoda > Malacostraca > Decapoda > Lithodidae > Paralithodes > Paralithodes platypus. The sequence continues at coordinate 448,627 of CM064552.1, read as the reverse complement.
CGATGGCTCCTTGAAACCTCCGAGGGTCCTTGAGATACGGCTAGAGCGGTGAGATTGGATACGACCCCGACTGGTGCACCCTTGCCACTGCGAGGTATTAGATAGCTGACAGGGACCACTTCCATTTAACCCTCTGTGTACCGGTGATGTACTTTTCTTGATATTCTGGAAGGTATTAGACGATTTTGGCAGAATATAATGTATTGGACGATTTTGTTGAGCTTGGGAAGGATGTCTACCCATTAAAATGCTACAGACACACTCAATTAATTGCAAGATCCAGGGTTCGAATCCCGAGTGGATTGTATGAGTTTTTTTTCAATTGGCTATACGTGCCGATCTCAAATCCAAGAACTTGACAAGTGAAGCAGCCCTTAACAGGGTTGCCTGCAACGCCTCCATTAGGACAAGAGACTGAAACTGCACTTATGTGTGGAACACTCCGTCTTAACATTTTATGTATGTATGTATGTATGTATGTATGGCATGACTTGATTTAAATGGTCTCAATTAATCCTTTAAGCTACCATATATATCTTTCCTAAGCTTCACATAATCGTCTAAGCTGAAATCAAATGAAAAATATGTTGCCGGTACCGTATGGGTTTAGCTGTATAGGACGCCTCAGTGGTTGCATAGGGGATAGGTAATAGGGCTGGCTCTAGTGCCGGCTTAGCTATGTTCTAATATTTGTTGCCTTCTAGAGGACGCCGACAGTCAAGCAAGACTCCAAATTGACCTAGACATCCTTTGGAATTTCTCACTTCTGTGTTGATAGAGTAATGCATAAATGCGCGGAATTTTTGTGTGAGCATCCTAGGTTCGAGTCCTTGGCGTGCCACATGTATTTGTTGACTGTCGCTACTAATAGACATTTTTAATCAGTTCAAAAAGTTCCTCCAGCAATTAAGAAGCTTGATAGTATCTACTTAAGTATTTATAGTATCACAGATCCTTCTTAAACTTCAAAATTGTTTCTAAATATAGATAGAATATAATTATAGACCTAGAGATTACAGAATGGGTTAGGATGTTATAAAGTCCAAATGTGTGACTATCATAGAAGCACTACAAATACCACACGATACAGGGTATGCTGTGAGGATCACAACAGGGGACACAGTACTGTAGTAAAAAAACACAAAATGAGAGAAGAAACCTCCGAGAAATGTGACAACTGCAAAGAAGGCTACTGGGCATGCTACCAAAATGTACGGAAAAACTCTTATCGTATTAAAAACCAAGAGAAACGGCAAATAATGTTCCTGTAACATTATTTGCTGGTTCTCGGGGTTTTTAATATGACTTAGAGTTTTTCCGCACATTTTGGTAGCATGCCCAGTAGCCTTCTTTACAGTTGCCACATTTCTTGGAGGTTTCTTCTCTCATTTTGTGTTTTTTTATTACAGTACATTGTTCCCTGTTGTGATCCTCACAGCGTACCCTGCATCGCGTGGTATTTGTAGTGCTTCTATGATAGTCGGACCTTTGGCCTTTATGACATCTTAACCCCTTCTGTAATCTGTAGGTCTATAATGATATTCTATCTATGTTTTGACAATGTTTTTAAGTTTAAGAAGGATGTATGATACTAAAAATATTTAAATAGTTTGAAGCTTGTTAATTGCTGGATATCCTTTTTTTCAACTGATTAAAATAGTCTATTAATAGCCACAGTAAAAGTTTAAGGCATGACACTGGTACTTACAATGCTATAGTCTATTTATTAAAAGTGGGCTAAAGCTCTTGAGTACTAACCTCTAGACCTGATCACGTTCTAAGGAGATCTCCCAAGAAAAATTGACCTATGCAGCGTTGGAAACTTCTCACCGAGGCGCTATGACATCGAGTGCAATGTGCCTCGGTGAGAAGTTCCCAACGCTGCATAGCTCAAATTTTCTTTGCTTAGAACGTGATCAGGTCTAGAGGTTAGTTTTCAAGAGGTTTGGCGTAGTTTTAACGAATACACTATAGCATTTCCAGTATTTATTATCATGGTTTAATGTTTTTAATGATTACACTTCATAAATTAGTGAACGAAATTCTCTCTGCTTCAAAATTCCTCACTTAACCCCTTCACCGCCATGGTTATTTTCATCGTATTCTGGATTTATGTATGTACACTCGGTACATAAAGTATCTGCACCCCTACGCTGATCATCAGGTGTGTACAGCTCGATAGGGTTGGTACATCTGCCTGCAACTATATCCGATCGTCTCTGACACACGGATATAGTTGCAGGCAGAGGTACCAACCCTATCGAGTTGTACACACCTGATGATCAGCGAAGGGATGCAGATACTTTTTTGACCGAGTGTACATACATAAATCCAGAATACGATGAAAATAATAATGGCGGTGAAGGGAGGAATTTCCGTTTTGTGTATTATGTTTCATATTTTGTTTTTGCTAAATATTTTGTTCCACATACCTGTACTGTATTGACTTTGATTAGTTGTTTTTTGTCTTTATATTGTGTCGTCCCAGTTTTGGATGATATTAAAATTGGCTACTGACTAACTTTAGGAATAAAATGCAAGTTGTTACATATATTTTGTTTTCTTTTCAGGTCAAGTGTTCCCATGATGTACCGACAATCTGTTGGCTGTTGCTGTGGTGGTATGGCTGCCTGGTCCCGGCCTCTACTGCTTTAAGAAATGTAAGTACTGTACTGTATATTCATAATCGTTTTGTTTTTGGTTGCTTAGTTTATCATAATGTATGTTCCATCAATTGCATCTATTCAATCAACTTCCAGTTACTTAAGCAGTTGACTTGTGTTGATGCTTTTAATAAACCAGTGAAGTCGCACTTATTTCTGAAGGCTTATGATACTGCGGATCATAGAGTTACTGTACTGATGACTATAAACATATATTTTTTGTTTGAAAAATTGAAGTTAATGCGAGCGCTCGTGAATCATCTTTGAGAATTGGCGCTCGTACAATACAGTACCAGCCTATTATTATTAATATTATTATTATTATTATTATTATTATTATTATTATTATTATTATTATTATTATCATCTACAGTTGTTGGCATTGTTGTACTTTGTCGTGTACGGTGGCGCTAATAAGTCATGTCCCAGCTGTCATTACGTTTGGCTCGCTCTGTGCTGTATTAATATCTGTCAGATGTTGAATAGGGTGGGTAAGTTTAGGAACATGTTTGTATATATCACTCGATATGAAGAAATGAAGCTTGATTATTTGTGATACCAATTATTGATCAAAATATACTTGGTGCCGAGACATGACTTATTAGCACTACTGTACTTTGTCGTGTACTATTATGCATTTCTATAGTTGGTGTTTACTTGTGAATATTTTGATTGTATTGTTCTTTGCTTGGGTACTTTATATATTGGTTAGACATATGGTTTTCAGTATGGCTTGATTTGAGTAGTTTGCTTTGTCATTGGAACTCTCTCCCAGAATCAGTATTTCCCTGTTCTTATGACTTGAATTGCTCCGTGTGTCCTGGCATTTTGGTTCGAACGTCCCTTGATTTTGGCCCTGTCACTCTTTCAACTCTGGGGGAAGACACTCGCTACAGGCAGTTTTGCTTTTTGTCTCCCTCACTCATATAGAAAAAAACAAATAGGTTTTGCTTGTGTATGGGTATATATAAGCTCTTGATAGTTTACTTTGATATTTTCTCTACTTTTGAAATGCCTCTGTTGTTGTTGTTGTTGTTGTTGTTGTTCCCTAAGCTGCCTGGCCGAACAGCCCCGAGTCCCTGAGAAAGGCCATGGCCACGATCGGGCTTTCCCACAGAGCTCTCATTGAGTGTATATTGTGTTGTTGGCGTAAGTGGTTGTGTGAAATGCAGTCTTCTATGATGTGTTTAATGGTATGGGGTGCTGTGTTACATCCCGGGCAGGCATCGACAACGGAGTCATCCAGTCTCTTCTGATAGCTCAGGAGAGCTGGATGGTGTCCGCATCTCAGCCTGGCCAGGTGGACTCTGTCCTCGCGAGGAAGGGAGGATTCGGAAGGATGGATTTCGGGAGGTCGTGCATGCAGCTGCGTGTTGTCTGTGAGTGAGTGGATGGATCGGTGAGAGATATGAGTATGGATGTGCTTCTGGAAGTTGGTTCGGGGTGGGCAGGGAGGGAGAGAGGACAATAATTGTGTGTGATACCGTGTGCTGGGTGTTGTTTTGATATTTCTTGGTGTCTGTGGGTGTGTTGCCATGTAGTTTAGTGGGTGGTCTTGGTTCGTGGAGGCTGCTGCCAGGAATTGAGTGCCTCTCATGTCCAGATGGTCTTTGACTTTGAGGATTTTGGTTTCTTGATGTAGGTGATCTGTGGGTGCAGTAGCTGTGCAGCCTGTAATGATCTTCAGGGCTTTGTTTTGAATAGTCTGTAAGGTCTTATGATGTGTTTCAGCTAGGTTAGAAGCCCAGGCTGGGCTTGCGTATTCCATCACTGATCTTATGTATTGTTTATATACTGTGGTGGTAGTTTCTTTGTTGTGTCCAAATTTTGTGTGAGCAAGTGACCTGAGGGCGTTAAGTCTGGGTGTCAGTTTCTTTTTAATGTTTGTGGTGTGCTGTTTGAATGTCATATGAGTATCATATGTTACTCCTAGGATTTTGGGTGTGTGTGTGTATGTGTTAGGGGTGTGTTGTTTATGGTGAGTTGAGGGATGTATTCGTGTTCTCCTGTCCAACTTGTGAGCAGGGTTGCGGTGGATTTGGCTGGGGCTAGATTAAGTCTGTTTGTAGTGCACCAGCCATGTAGTGTGTTGAAATAGGGTTGAAGGAGATCTGTTGCTCTTTTTGGGTCATGGTGTGTGCATGTGAGTGCTATGTCATCTGCATAGGAGGCTAAGTTTATTTGGGGCGTATTGGGTGTAGTTATATTGTGCATGTACAGATTGAAGAGTGCGGGCGATAGGACGGATCCTTGTGGGACTCCGTTTGGAAAGTTTCTGATTTTAGATGACTGACCGGCAAAAGATACGTATGCACATCTGCCTGCTAGGAAGTTGGCCAGCCACCTTTTTGTGTTGTGCATGTTTGTGTTGTAGATTTTGTTTGTTAGGTTGTGGCGGGGGATGGCATCGAAGGCTTTACTAATGTCGAGTGTGGCTAATAGTGATCTGTGTGGTGGTCTAGCCGAGTTGATGCCGTCGAAAGCTCTTTGTGTAAGGACTGTGAGAAGTGTGTTTGTGGAGTGCAGTGGCCTAAAGCCATGTAGTGTTGGAGCTAGGGGTAGGTCAGGTGTAATTAGTTGTAATACTAGGCGTTCCATGACTTTGGAGGGGGAGCAAAGGAGTTGTTTTTAGTTTTATCAATTGTTTTGTTTGGATATTATTTTAGTTTCCTGAATGTTTAGCGTTATGTTGCTTATCTTATATAGTTTGCTTAACCCCTTCATGATTGACACATCTTGACAGTACAGTAACTTGGCTATCATTTTACATTGTTCTTGTCCGTTAACCCTTTGAGTACCAGAAGTAACTTGGCTACCATTGTATATTGTCCGTTAACCCTTTGAGTACCAGAAGTAACTTGGGTATCATTTTACATTGTTTTTGTCCGTTAACCCTTTGAGTACCAGAAGTAACTTGGCTATCATTTTACATTGTTTTTGTCCGTTAACCCTTTGAGTACCAGCGATGTGTGCTAGATTTGTATTGTGGCTATATTTTGACGATTGGTGGTTGAAAGGGTTGGTAGAGATATTATTGAAGCCTTATTTTTTGCTAGAGGTCCTTCCTAAGCTGAATAAAATAGTCTTGCTGTCCGAAGATTATAAAAAGGACCTCTCTGGTATTGAACGAGTTGATGTTGCTTATTTTAATGTGAGAGTTGCTTATGTTATGCGCAGTGATTTTGATTTGTTCTTTTATCTTTATATTGTCTCGTCTCGGTTTGTTTATTTTGCAAGTTTAGGTCTATTGGTTTGAATATTCGCTTTACTTCATTTCTCATTAAAAACAAAAATTAGGTTGGTCATTATTGTTTGTGAATTTAGTTGTCGTGAGCATCCAGTTTCTCAAGCATAGCTTCCACAATGTTGACAAGTTATTTTGGTTTTGATTATGGTAATATTTGTCTGATGAATGATAGGCTATATAATTTATTTGTTTCCACATAGCAATTGAGACTAGTTATTTTAGCTTTGTCCCAGTTTTAGTTTGAAATTTTAATTTATTGATGTAACATTGCTTAGCAATATAGGTATGGCATATTTACTTAGGTCCTTACTATGTTGTATTTCTCAGTACCAATAATTGAAGACTTGTTTTATTTGTATAATTAACTATCAGTATATGCTCAGGCACATTCCCTTTTATTTAGTTATACTTTTTATTAATCTTTACTCAGTTTAATATGAGACTATATTATTGGTACATGTACACTCTGAGCCACTTATAAATTTATATAATTTATATTCTTGTTAAGTCCATGATTACTTACATGAATCAGTCACTTGAACCAGTTGTCCATTGTATCCATGAAGTTTGGAATTTTATTAAGTTATTTTGAAGAGTTCCTTTGAGTTTGTTTATTTTGAAAGTTTTAAATTATAATTTGGAAAAGCCAAATGTTAGGTTTTATTAGACAGAAATAATAAGTTTTAAAGGTTTTGGTTCATTAAAGTTTATAATAGGGTTCATATCGTACGTAAAAAATATCCAGTAACCAAAGAAATTAAGTACAACTTTTTATTAACTTCAGTTTCCCAAGTAATTTTGCCCTTAGTCTTTGGAAGTTTTAAATTTGTCATGTCCACTGACTTTAGTCAATGCTGCTTTATAAAGTTATGATTTGAGTTGTATAGTAATCAATTGAAAGTACTGTATATCATAGTCACCGATGCTTTAAAAATCTATAATTGTGATATTACTAAAGTATTGAAAGTGATCAAATGGTTATCTATTTAAAACCGGACTATAGTTGTTGATAATCACAAAGCCTAATGTTTGTAAGTAATGGAACTAGTTACTATAAGTACATTGTAATATTTGGAAACAGTAAAAGTTTTGAATACCATAATAGCTTTATTTTTATTATAATACATGTAATAGGATACAGTTCACCTTAGGTTCATACCAGACATTTTGTTAAAAAAACAAAACATGGAATTTAGAATTCAGTTAGCAGTCACTTTGCCAGTCAGAGCTCTGAACATATAACTGTGGACATTCAAAGTCCAGTCAGAATTTCATTAGTTTGGAAAATTCAGTTCAGATATGTTCGGCAAAATTTTTCAAAGTGGAACTTGTGAAATTTTGCTAAGTTCCACTGGACTTTGAAAAATGAGACTTATGCCCCTTTCACACATACAGGACTCGGGTGCCGCATGCAGCAGAGTAGCTAGTCGTGGCGTTTTTGTCCCCCGACTTTTGGAGCTGGCTCGGTATGCCGCATCCAAAGGACTTCACCAGACTACAGCCGCATACAGCCGACGTTGTCGTCTTGACTCCGGAGAAGTCTTGAGACTCGAACCGAAAAAAAAAATAACGGTCATTTGTACATGCCGACTTCACCCGCATCTATAAGACTTCAGACGATCGACTCCAGAATACAGACGATCGACTTCAGAGTCGATCCGCATACACCCGCATAAAGCCGACACATACAAGTTGTGTGGCCAACGGATGTATATAAAGGGCGCTCTACCAGGGCTGAACATCATTACAGTCGACTCCACCGTTGCGTCAATAGGTACGGTGACACTCTACCGTGCAACATGGCTGCACACGTATTAATAACACCCTCCCAGCGCCAAAATATCGACATATACCTGGCGACCATGTCCATGGATTTAACTCTCCAGGTTGATCTGTTAGCTCTGAAAATAGCCATTAAACAACGAAGGAGGAAGAGGAGGTCAGTGTGGACGCAGAACTGGCTCCTGCGGCGGCAAATGTATGGCCACTACGAGAATATCATGCATGAGTTCATGCGCGAAGACCACCGCAGCTTCAGAAACTTCACCAGTTTGGACGTGGACATGTTCTGGGAAATGGTGGAGAAGATCACACCCAGGATAGAGAGACAGGACACCTTCTGGCGGAAATCCCTGAGCCCTGCCCTTCGTCTCGCCATTACCCTGCGCTACCTGGCGACTCATATCAAACGCTCTCCTATGATTTCCGCGTCGCCCATAACCGCATTTCACTGCTGGTTCCTGACACCTGTGAGGCCATCTACCAAGAATACCACCCTCTCATTCTGCCATGCCCCAAGACCCCGGAAGATTGGAAGAAATGTGCTGACCTCTTCGAAGAACGCTGGCAGTTTCCACACGCCGTTGGTGCTATTGATGGTAAGCACATAGCCATTCGCTGCCCTGCCAATGCTGGGTCCCTTTACTATAACTACAAGGGATTCCACTCTATTGTGCTTATGGCAGTTGTGGATGCTGACTACAAGTTTCTGTACTGCGATGTGGGTGCCACTGGTTCGGGGTCTGACGGTGGTGTCTTTGCATAGACACCTATCAGGGCCGGCCTGGAGAACAACACCCTGGGACTTCCGCCTCCTCAACCCCTACACACTGGTGACAGGCCTGTGCCCTACTTCCTGTTAGCTGATGACGCATTCCCCATGCGACCCTGGCTACTGAAACCATTCCCACATCGCTCAACGGACATGGGTCAGATGATCTTCTCCTACCGGTTGTCCAGGGCTCGACGGGTGGTGGAGAATGCCTTTGGCATCTTGGCTAACAGGTAAATATCTTCTATTTTTTGTGGTGTTAATGCCATTAATAAGGCTATACACTTGCATTACTAACTAATTCTCTTTGCAGAGGCAGGTATTTGATAATAACCATGTTTTGTGTCTCCCTATTCTACAGGTTCAGATGTTTGCTCACCACCATTCCCCTGCAACCCAAGAGAGTGGAGTCAGTGGTGCTGGCATGCTGTTGCCTACACAATCCGTCGCCGTTTCCCCAGTCACCACGCTGGCTTCCTTGACAGGGAGAACCCACAGGGTGACGCCAGGTTCTTGGAGGGATGGTGACCAGTTGGAGCCGCTCATGCCACCGACCGGAAACCAGGCCACTAATTACGCAAAGGAGTTGCGTCGCTACATGGCAGACTACTTCACATCACCCCGGGGCAGTGTGAGCTGGCAGGATCGCCGGTTCAGTGACTCATGAAGGTACGATGATTGGGTGTATTTTAATTATATATTAAGTGACCTAATTTGCAGCTCTTTCTAATTAAATCATACGTGCCATTGTCCATATCATTTGCTTCTTATTAATTATTATTACTTTCATTTTCACTTCTCTTCAGTCATTTGATTTGGCATTTTATTTCATTATTCAGTATTTCCCTGACATTCAGTAACTTATTATGTCACTGTAATGCATCATTTACATTTTATTATTATATATTCATATTTATACATATCAGGCCATTACTTTCTTGCCTTGTTATTGCCCTCACTGCCATTTGTATATGATGAGTGTATATTACTTTAAAAAAAACTATATTATATTCATCTATATTTTATTTAGTACTAACTTCTGTGAATGAATGTGAAGTCGTAAATATTTTCTTGCCTGTTATTTAAGGACATTTTTTTTTTATTATTACTGGAGACTATTTTCAGCAAACATAAGTATTATTTATTGTTTCATAACATATTACTGTCATATGGGATTGGAATTCTAAACACAATATTCACAACATAATTTTATTTTAATGTGTACATGGTACGGACATTGTTTACTGCCCCTCGTGCTGCGGTGTGTGTAGTGTTTGGTTAGGGGATCCAGGTTACTGAGACTCACATCAAAGAGTTGCCTCTCCCTGGTGTGGCGGGCACCGCGAGGTGTGTCCCATATGTGGGGGTGGAGCTGCCCCACAAGCTGGGCGTAAAGTGTGGGGCCAGTCCAAGTGGTTGGGCCAGGTGTGGAGTCAGCTGTGGCCCAAGCTGCAGGCCGCTGACGGAGGGTTGTGGAGGTTGGAGGGTTGTGGAGGTTGGACGGGGGGGTGGTGCTGGGGTTGCAGTTGCCCCCGTTGCCGCGCCATCTGGTCTACCTGCAGCACATACGTTGAGATCTGCTGCTGACCCATGTTGCAGTCTTCGGAAGACCACTCGTTCATTACTTCCGCAATGTAGGCAACGAACGCAGAAACATGAGGCTTGATGCGGCCACCTCCTGTCTTCACGCATTCCCGTAGTTCAGCGACGTCCTTGCGGAAGGCCGCCACCGTCTGCTGTATCTATAAAGAGAGATGTCAAAAAAGTTGATTATTATCAGACAGTGTCAGGATAATTATGCAATGCACACTCATAAATAACAAATCTCCATCTGCATTCCAGATTTCTGTAAGATATGTATTAGAAATATTACATAATAGGTACATGTACATACAATATGTTTAGTTTACATCATTAATGAAGTTAGTTTCGCATGTCAATATTTGCCTTACCGTGTCAGTAGGAGTGGCGCGTTCGCAGTCCAGAGAACCTCTTAACATTATATAACTTGTCTTACCTTTCCACAGCTTACATTCATTTTTTTGCATATGCACATTTCTATAATCTTTCTTACCTCTTCTATTTCAGCGGAGTTGGTTGAAGTCTTCTGCCGCTTGGTGCCTGTTGTTGTACTGTGCCGGGAGGCCCCAGACGCAGGGTCGTCCAGGTCAGGCGCATCATCGGTGGCGTCGGATGTGGCAGGCTGTGGTAACTGTTGGTTGGGGTGAAAGCAAGAAGATTATTTTATAATGGTATGTTGTGATGCGGCCGGGTATATGAACTGTGTTATCGGAGGAAAGCAGATATATAATTTATACTGTAATGTGGTGAGTCGGGATGTGTTATACTGTAATGAATGGCATTTAGGGGTAGGAGTTTGGTGTTGTAACGAGGTTAATAAATAATTATTAATTAAAATAAAAAATCTATGGATATTGTTTCCTTGAAAACCACAAAGCATGCATTATTACATAACATGACCGCAAAATGTAACATAAAAACTGCCTTAAGGGAATAATTGGAAAGGATTAAATTACTATTGCTGAATTTGAAGAACATATATAATAAACACTCACGTCACCGGTGCTACGAGGCTTGTTCCGCACAATGTGACCCCTGAAAAAACTCCCCCTGTTCCAGGATCCACTGATCACGGTCGCTGTGCCGCACTTCTGCCCCAGCACCACTCTTCCTTGCCGTCAGTTTCCTAAACCTGGAACGGATGTTATCGCACCAGCTCCTCAGCTGAGCACCTGTTTGCAAGACAAAATCACATATAATAGAAACGTGTATATCACACAACAATGTCTATATATCACCCCATATTACAGGTATCAACCCAGGTAAACAGTGTCACTATTCATCACAACACAGAACACTTATTAATACAGATAAACAACTTCAATATTTATATCACATTTCACGTATCAATATGGGGAAACTAACCTTTAATTGGAGGGGTCAGAGTCTTGGCCTTCTTTTCAAACAGGCGCCACTTCCGGTCAGAGTCCTTGAATTCCCTGGCCTGCTTGTCGTACATGAATGTATGGACCCGCAGCCACTCCATCACGGCGAGCTCGTCCTCGGGGCGCAACACTACCCTTGTTACGGTACGTTTCGCCTTTACGCCGTAGATAATAACATCAGGGGAGGCCTCGTCACCCGTCTCGCTATCCTGGGTGTCCTGGCTGCTCCCTGGCGGTAGCATGCTGGTTTTGGCAGGGGCTGGTGGTGGTTGCCGCTTGGCGTGGAGGCTGGCTGTCTTGTACTACATCCAAGCTGTCTTCTTCACTCATCTGGGTCTCGTCTCCAAAGAAGTCTTCCAATCGGTTGTCGTCTGCTGGCCTCTCGATCTTCTGTGGACTATGCGACTTCCTGGCCTTTGTTGTTCTATTGGGTGCTGGCATGGTGTACAGGCGGTATAGGTGAGGGTAGAGGTCAGGGTAGAGGCGAGGCGAGGGTGATAGGTGTGCGTCGTGGGGGGGTCTCATCGAAAACTGTGGGGGAGTGCGCTGCCTGGGGCCTTTATATAGGGGCCGTGTTGCCGTTCTGTTGTTGGGAAAAATTCTTATTTTCTTGTCGGCTTGATGCGGCTGTTTTCGGTTCGAGTTTTGTGTTTTCAGTTGGATGTTTCTGTTGTCGGTTACTTGTCTGCTCAAGTTGGCTCGACTCTTCTGCCATATTGGGTTCCGGGTGTTGTCGTACGTCTGCACTCCTGTCAATGTGGTTGGAGTCTGCTGCGTGCGGCTGAAATCCTCTATTGTCGGTTGTACTCGTTTGACTCATATTATTGCATAATTATTGAATAATTATATGCAAATATATGTAAATTTATGCACACGACTTCAGCAGACCTATGCGGCTGTACTCGTGTCTGTCGGCTGTACTCGGGTGTATGCGGCTGTAGTCTTTATGCTACACATGACACACAATTCGCTACGCTATACTCAAGGACTACAGCCACATACAGAAGACTAGTTACGACTAGCGCCGACTAGCGCAGACTACTCCCCGCATCCACCAGACAAATCTCAAGTCTGGACCAAATTTTGAAACTCACAAACATTTTGTTCTGGGGCCACGACTTTACACGCATTGCTAGGACTTCACCAGACTACAGAAGACTACAGCCGCATGGTCAGGACTAGGTGCCGACTCGGGTGCGCATGCAGCAGAGTAGCTACTCTGCTGCATGCGGCACCCGAGTCCTGTATGTGTGAAAGGGGCATTAGCAAAATTCTGGGGGAAATTAGTCAAAAGTCTATGGGGTGAAACCCAAACATTTCGCACCACAAAAAAAATTCTATCTCAAGATTCTTGCTGGCAATTTGTGGAGATAGGTTCTACTTGACCATCCAGGATTGGCCCTGCATTTCAAACCTAGCCAGTCTTGTCATTTGCTCAATTAACCCTTTCGGTACAGTCCCTACTTATTCTGGCTAACCTGAAAAGATTTTAGTCAGCGTAGCTGATTAAAATCATCTGAGGCTAGCCAGGTATAGTGATAGTACCAATAGGGTTAATAGAGCTCATGATAAGCATGGGCTATGGAGTTTGAAATGCACTAAGAACACATGAAACCCACAAAAAACAGTACACAACCAAAGACTGTCACAGAAACATTACTTGCCATCTTAAGAGACTAAGACTAGACAAATAATGAGGGCTCTGAACTTTATATCATTATGCTTCTAGAACATTCAACCACATTACTTAAACGGTTGTCAAACTGTTCATTCTAGGTTGCTAAACGTTATATCATGTGTGCAGTATATAAATATCGTCAACTATCACATAACGGCCAAAGAAACTTTTAATGATTTATAAAACAGTCTATAAACAAATCTTACTAAAATCTGTATATGGTAACAAATTTATTACTTTTATTATGCATGTTATTTATGAAAATAATATTACTTTCTTTGCATGTTAAGTGATATTTTCACTTACCATGCAAACAAAGTATGTATTTTCATAAATGGCATATGCATCATAAAATATATTTTTACCAATTTAAATACTTTACATCAACCAGCTATTTTTAAATCTTTAAGGTATTTTGGCAGATTTTTTCAGTCAGTGATAGACAAACTACATTTAAATATGCAAACCAAAGATAGAGTTTTAAACTTACATAAATGCAGCCAAACCATTGCTTACATGATACAGTACTCTTCTGGCTAAGGAGACATTTTATGCACTTAAGGAAAACCTCTAGGAATAATAAAGTATAAAACTCCATTAGACCCAGATCCTTCCAAAGCTTAATAAAATCATCCAATAGCCAGAATTAACAAGTCATGCTGGCTAAGAGAAATTCTATGCACTTAAGGAATAATTATGAGCATAAATGCCAAAATAATTCCAAAGCAACAAAAATAATCAAATATCCAGAATTAACTTACTCATATTTATCAAGGGCTGATAATCACTTTGTAATTATAGCAGTAAATATATAAAGGCCAAAATTCTAAACCAATTCAAATATGATGCACTTGGGAATATTGGCTACCATTCAATTATATTCAGCTTAGGAAGTACCAGCTCAATCTCAAGGGTTAATAAATTACTATTACCCCTCATTGCTAAACAGTCTTCCTAAGCTGCATATAATAGTCAGGTAACTAAAATTAACTTAGTGATTCATATTCATCATCATCAATGGGTTAACTAAAAAGGCTAAAGTAAATAAACTGCATTACACCTATTTCCTGGTCAACTCTTCCAAAGTCATAGAACTCCGTGATTACCCATTATTAATCTTAGTGGCAAAGATATCTGGCTTCATTGTAATAGAATAGTCTTTCATAATTGCCCAATATTCATTAACATCAATAAACGGTAATCAAGCATGGGATTGTTATAATTTGGGAAGTCACACCCAGGGAATAAGATAGATAAGTTTCAGCCCATTTCTTCTAGCCTTTCAGAGTTTCAAGAAGGTTGGCCTATCATATATTAAAATACAGAACCAGATTTGTAAGCAGTCTATTTTCTTTGCAATATAAATACCATCACAAAAATCAAGGGACATTAATATATATCAAAATGCACAAGTACATTTCCATAAATATTTAATCGGTTAGATTTCAGTGGGCATTTTCTATTAATATAACTCATTACAACACTGCATACAAATCTTATGCTGTACCCTAAATTACTTTTTCTCCAATAGATTCCATAGCATGTACTTATTTATGGCTAAAGAGTATCTCAACAGAATAAATTTTAGAATGTGCAAACTTTTAGTGATGTCAAGTAGACCGTCCTTGACAAAATCTACTAAAGTATATGGAGTAAAATAATTTTTACTTCATATATTTTCATTTTTGTATATATATTAAAGATTTTAAGTATCGATTTGTTTAAGTCCCCGATCATCAGGACACCCACCCTACCCCAGCTCTTGAGCAAGGTGTATATGGTGGTAAAAACTTAATCATTTTGAAAGCATATATAATTTTCCTCTTAAATGTACCATGACTTATATTTTCAGAGGGAATTACATTGCCTTCATAAATCAATACTTAATTAGTCTTCAAACATATACAAAATAACGCACATTCTAAAACATCATTCCATTAAAGATTTCATTACTGTATTATGCAGTTGTAGAAAAATCTGCATAACTTCTATATCCAGTATTAATAAAGACAACTTTGAGTCAACAATAGAAAAATGAAATATTGCAAAATTTCTAGTACTTCTATTTTTTTTGTTTTTTTTTGTTTTGGGAAAATTGCGATTGGGCCTGAGTATATACATAGCATTTTTCCTTCTGTCTCAAGTTGGCCAACCCCACCTATGGGGTATGTGCCGGAGTATATACAGAATACCCAATTTCATTATTTTAAATTTTCATAGTCTTTGGACAAACGCTCAAATATTCCAAAAATTATATTTACTAATATAATAATAATATAATAATAATAATAATATAATTAATAAGATTTTGTAAAATCTGCACTAAAGTAGATGACTTTTGGGCTAGAGCTAGGTTACTATACAGACTCTTAGTGGACAGAGGTTTTGAGGCAAGTAAATTGTTCCATAAATTTAATCTTTTTAGGGTCAATTATTGTGACTATTCTAAAATTTGACATCAATAATTTAAAACCAACATTTTTAACTTGAAGTTTCTTGTATAACCTCTGCTTACTTTTTGTCTGTATTTATTGTTTATCTTTTTCTTTTTATTTTCTTTTTCTATTATTATTATTAATTATATGATTTTTTAAATTTTTTAAATTTATTGTTCTTGTTAAAAGAGTACTCTTTGTTTAAATCTGTTGTTACTTCATATTTTGCAATTATTTCTCTTTATATTATATGTATTCATTGTCGATAGTATCAATTGCTTACTTTTGCGATTTCCTTAGTTTATTTGTGCTATAAATGTAGGTTATTTGTAGGGTAGTTATTGATAGGGGTCACTTGAGGCATGCTATGCTTACAGGTACCTACCCGATAGCACTATCGTTAGTGAGTGCTGTACTGTATTTATATATTATTTTGTAATAGTATAGATATCTTATCAATATTTGTATTTTTTACTATTGTTAATGTCTTGTCATGTTGCAAATTTGATTTTAAATAATATTTTGACATTTAACATGTAGTTTCTTTATTCATGCAGAGTTTAGTAAAATTTGCCAGAACGTCCCGGACTTCCCAAACTTGACTACTTCCTTTAACGTGACGATAGTGCGTTGTTATATGTGCGATTGGTTTGCTTGGGAAACAGATTAACTTGCTCATGTAGTGATGTACACCCTATGTGGTGGATTGTGTTCTTTTATTTAATAATTTTCATTTTAGTAAGCGTTGTTTCCACATAGCGATTTTGATAATTTAATTTGACTTTATATTGTCCTTGTCCCAATTTTGGTTTGTTTAGTTTGCAAGTTTTACATTTTAATTTATTTAAATGTTAAACTCCCTGTGCGGGCTCAGTCTAAAGTCGGCAAACCCAAACTATGGGATATATACCAGAGTCTAGATTTAATTACTTTAATTTCAACGTCTATTTTATGAATTTCTTTCTATTGAAGTCTCAAGTTGTCAATATTAAAACTCAATCAGAATAATTATGAATCATCTACAACTGCATCTCAAAAAGTAAACTTTAATCATCTACACAAACAGAACTTGCACCTTAAACTTTCAGTATACATTACTACCTTTATTCTGGCTAATAGATTATTTATTCAGCTTAGGTAGGGCCTGTGAGTCAGTAGTCATCATTAATTTGTCTCCCTGTCTCAACGTCCCTGTTAAACTGCTAAAATTTGTCAAAAAGCCAGAATATGGAAAAATATATTGCATTCCAAAAGGATTAATACACCATGGGTTAGTGACATTTTTAGCTCCATGTTAAACAGAAAGCATTTTAACAAATAAATTTAGTATAATGTATTGTACATTTCAATAAAACTATGAACTAAAACCCTATTGATTATACCTATAACTAAAATCTAACTTTCATACTGTACTATAGAGCAAGGCATCACTATCTCCATCAGTCTTCCCTAGTACCATAATCCTTATTACCATATATAGGTACATTACTGTATTAATAACTACTCTTCTCATAACCTATAACCAAGTTTGAGCCATAAGCAAAAATAACACAAATGTAACCTTCCGATTACAAGTATTTTAAGGATATATACCGTAACATTTATAACTATTTTTCAATCCTCTCCTAAATGCAGCTATATATCCCATATATATATTCCCAATTAGAGTTTACGGAAATCTACAATAATCTGCCCACAAATTTACTTTCAGATAACTGGTACTGTACTAGACTAAAGCTAATATTTCTAGCATTTGGGAAGAGTCAGTCAGGGTATCTTATTTTATAGGCAAATTCCTCAGAGCATCAGTCATATTTTCAGCCCAAATTCTATAGAGTACACTAGTCTTACACTTCACTGGACTTTATATAAATGACCAACAGTTACTTTCTTCAGGCTAACATTTGTTATTGAATTCTTAGCCTTCCAGCCTATTAAACTACTTTTCAAAATTTATAGAGACCATTAATCCACTTTACTCGGCTTATGAAGGATCTAAAGTTATAAATGGACAATTAAAGTTTGCTTCCATTCCTAATGTATTTTTTAATTACTTCAGGTAATTTACTCATTACACCACTAGGTAAATCTTTTACTTATACATTTAATTTATAATTTAAGTTTTATACCAACACTTCACTTAGGGATACTGCATTTGCAACTGTAATATATAGTACTGTACTGTATATTCTTCAAGAGAGTACCGCATCAAATATAAAAATTGACTGCAAACTTATTTCAGTTATTTGCCTATTATTAGTTATTCAGTCTCACAAACTAGAATTGAGTTTCACTTATACCAAAATTGCTCTTGCTTTATACTATTTCAAACTTTATTGCTAATTGCTATTTTGACAAGTACTTGGTCTTTATATAGTCATTTGTGTTTTAGTTTCTTTTGCAAGTTTTACTTTCAAATTTCTAACTAAGCTGCCAGACTAATTAAAAAAACATTAAAGACGACAGTATATAGAACCAATCATTATCAGATCTTTTACCAAACTTATTCCTAGCATATTTTACTATTTATAACTAGTCACTACTACAACTAGGTACTTCTATTTTCAGCCTAACCCTATCCATTGAACAATACAGCATATCAAAATGTATAATGGGCTTAAATGGTATATATACAATTCACATCTCATATTTTTCTTTATTTACCAATGGAGCAAAATTTTCAAAAACTTACAATAGTGCATTAAAATCAGCGGCGGTATAATAAATTAGGTTAAAGCTTGGATACTGCACATAAATTCCTTTCCTTAACTTACGAGAGTTAACGAAAGCAACTAAATCAGTAACCAAAGCTTTCCCATTCACTTTTACCTTGCCAAGTTAGATTTGTATAAATTTACTCCGTTAGCAATGTTTACAGAACCCTTACAAACTTAAAATATTTCCAAAACACCAGGATGGAAATTCTTTTAAGTTAAACACCTTCAGGATTAGGAAGCGTTCAGTTTATTCGATCATTAAATGCTTTTATTCACCTTAGGAAGGATCTATGGATTCATATTTTTTCACCAACCAACTTTACTTCTAAACACAATGAAAAATACATGGGACACTCCAAGGACTCGAACCAAGGATATTACTAAAGTAAATTTAATTAAAAATACTGTACATGTGGCACTCCAAGGACTCTAACCTAGGAGACACAGAAATTCTGCACATTTATGCATTACGCTATAAAGACCGTTAAAGAATTATGCACAAGGCTACGATATATTGGGTAGATTTGAGTTGCCAAAGACCTTCCTAAAACACAGAAATGATATAAAGATCGAATAAACTTCATGCGCATCTTAATACCGAGGGAGCCAAGACTCTCCAAACATTGCTTCCGAAGGAATATAAATGATACCAGTGGAACAATTAATACCCCGAAGCTAAGCCTACATAAACAAACTCTCTCTCTCCGTTCATCCCTATATCCCGGGCACCTCGGGGGCAGGACCTGACGTTCGGAATCACTACTTATTGACAACCTTGTTGCGTACTAGCAGGAGACTGTTATGAATGACCGTACTAGTTTTCAGGCTGCAGTCGTGGGCCTGGAATATACTAAAAAAAACAAATAAAATAAAAGTTCTACAGCTAAAAACATTAAATTTAAAGTTACCCTTCCTAGCATAATCCCACCCCCTATCTCCCAGAATATACTAACAAAACAATAAAAATAAAAGTTATAAATCTAATAAGTAACACCACATTCTTATCAATTACAAACTCAAATTTACTTTTAATAAACTGATGAAAGCATATGGTCCTCCCGGGATTCGAACCCGGGACACCACAACCAGAATTTAATAAACTAATGGCATCATATGATCCTCCCGAGATTCGAACCCGGGACACCACACCCACAACATAAGCACCTTAAGCCATTACACCAACAACTTTACTTCAAACTCAATGAAATCAACAAATACATGTGGCACTCCAAGGATTCGAACCTAGAATACTCACAAAATTATGCTTTAAATTTTAAGTTAATCCACCCACCCAAAACCCATTCTCCCCCGCCCGAGAGATATGCTCCGCGGTTCCAATATTCAATTTGTGAACTAACTTACTGCATTCAATCCCCATTTCAGGGTAGCAGTACTGTACAAGGGGCAGATCCCTTCTGGCACTCCTCCATTCACATTCCGGATAAGTAGATAGGTTACAGGATTCAATTTTTGGCAAGGTTCGGAGATCTCAAATAACTTTAATTTTACTTTCATCACAGCTACCCTTAGACAGTTTTTATTAAGCTTAGGAAACATCAGTACGAATCAAATACACTTTGATGCCATAGACCCTTCATAAACTTAATAAAATTGAAGGAAAACTATAATAAAGCAGGAATTACAGTCTGGATTTACATTTAGTGAACACTTTTCTATACATTTGTGATAATAATAATAATAATAAGTTCTTAAAGCTAGCGCATGCTAAGCCAGCTAAGGATAGCTCAATAAGGCCGATTAGGCGTATTTCCATTGGGGCCCTGTACTACTATCCCATCCCTTTGCTCATGAGGGATGGTAACGACTCAGTGCTTGTGAAAAATCTTTAATGCGCCGAGCGTGGGCACGAACCCGGGACTTCTGGGTGGAAGTCCGAGACGCTAGTCACTACACCAAGCGAGCCGCTAACCGTTCACTGAAGTCCCCGATCATTAGGGCACCCACCCTAACCCACCTATACGTCAGCAGGGAGTACATGGTGGTCAAAACTGCATCAAATATAATACTTAGCCACTTTGATTAGTGGTCTTGTCTTTTTACTGCGTTCTTTAAGTTGTTAGTTTATTTTGCAAGTTTTACATTATAATTTAAGTTAAAAAGATAGTTCAACTTTCTTACATTTGCCCCATTTGTGTGGCATTTTTATAACTTTTTATGTAATTTAGAAGAAATCTGCCTTTGGCCGAGCCATTTTTCTACCGAAAAAGGCACCAATTTATTTTGAGTGTCTTTAGTATTTATTTAAACCTTTGAGGTCAAAGGAATTTTTTATTAATTTATATTTTTTCACCAAAACTTTACTTCTAAACTCAATGAAATCAACAAATACACGAGACTCTCAAAGGACTCTAACCTAGGATACTCACACCAATATTCCGCACATTTATGCATTATGCTATCAAGACAATTAACATGAAAGGTCATAGTTTAAGTATTAAGCTATCAAATCATGCCAAAATATTACAATCCTTCGTAACTGTACCTATTCTTCCATCACTATCACACAACGTTAATAAAGTATCCTACTTGTTCCACCGGGATATCATTTTAAAGTTTACCCTGTAAGCATATCATTTGGCTACATTCATGTTTATAGAGGATATATCATGTTAGGCTGGATTTAGAGGTTGTAATAGAAATGGGGGAGGGGGAGGGGGGATTCAGGGCGCTACAGGACAGACCGTCACTTTCAACATCAATACTAATATTCGCCGCGCTCCCTTCAAAGTCCGGTACTAACGGCTCATACTTTCTCGAACATGTACAGACAGTCTTTGTAGGCACAGCGTATACTAAAATATTATAGTATGGACAATTTTCTATCAAAATATGTACGAAGGGTACTTTTTAAGCTTGATTGAAGTCTAGAGCAAACTACATTTTTTCTATCGAAACATTTGTTTTTTTGTAAAGTTGGATTGAAAGTCTACAGAGCAAACCAAGAAATTTGTCAGCAAACTGACATTTTAACTATAGATTTTTTTTTTTTCATTGAAAGTCTACAGAGCAAACAGACATTTTTCTATCAAAAAATGCACAAGGAGTGCTTTATTTTAAGCTTGATTGAGGTCTAGAGCAAACAAAGTAATACAAAATAAATAAGCAATTAAATATGCCGCTCTATAGATAATATTTCTTTTATTTTATTTTAAGCCCTGTGAGTCTTTTTCTAGACTCAGTGGTCTGGTTAAACAAACTTAATTCATTTTAGCAAGCGTTTTCTCCACAGCGATTTTGAAGTTATTTTGACGTTATATTGACTGTCAAAGTTTTGGTTTGTTTAGTTTGCAAGTTTTAAATTTTAATAAGTAAATAAGCAAATAAATAAGCCGTTCTATAGATATTAATAATAAATACAATGGGGAAGGTGAACGAGGATAAAGATTAAGTACTGTGGGACCAGTTATTACTTTTAACTGTTAATTTGCTAATGCCATGGCGAAGATTTAGGGAACCGATTGTAAAACAAATATATTCTAATTCAGTGCACGCTCATTTTATTTAATTATTTTATAGCTTTGTTTTAAGTTTTATTTCCGATAAATTTAATGAGTTTTACCACATACAGTATATAAGGTGGGGTTTCTATTATTTTAAATTTTAAAGTTATATTAACCCTCTCCGACATAAGACGCGATTTTGAGCCTATTGGGGATACTTTAAAGCCTTTGTTACCATCAGGGGTATTTAGAAACCTTTAGTTTAGTTACTTCAACCTCTGCAGTTGTCTGAGTTAGCTGTGGCCAGAAAACTAATTTTGGAGAGTTAATTATAACCGAACTATTTGTTATTGCTAATCTGGCAACCTCTGCGTCATGAGTCTCAAGGGGTTAATAAACATTTAAAACTATGATTAAGCCAAATATTAATCAAACTTTAATACTTTTACTTTCACTGAAACGTTCTATTTTACATTAAACTAACAACTCAATTTACAATACAGTTTGTACAGTTGCCCAAATAACTTCTGGTCCTATGTGATCTTATACATTGAAATTTTATGTGCACATTAAGATTTATTATGCAGTACAGTAGTTAACTCTGAAGATTACTCTACTCTTTATTCATATTTTTTCAGGATTCGAACCTAAGCAAAATTCCGCGTATTTATGCTATAAGGATGAATAGTAAACTGATAATTTCTTTAATAATTCACTCTAACACCAAACACCTCCCAAAGAAATTAATGAAACTAATTATGTGATCCACCAGGATTCGAACCTAGGTTACCACATATTTTAAACAATCCATTACACCATCAAGACTCAAAAACATCACAAGGAATAACTTTGATGGACAACTGTACAAAGACTGCTAAACTTAAAATAAACAAAATACTAACCGTATAGTAGTATTGTAGGGAAGTAGTGGTACTTTAGTCCATTGAAGCTAATAGTAGTCCACTGCAGAGAATATTAGTCCAGTCTTGTAGTAGTACCAGTCCAACTGAAGAGAATAGTAGTCTTGTCTAGTAGTAGTAGTACCGGGTAATCTATAGAATATCATCTTCAATCTAGGTACGATCCTCCTAGGTCTTCTAGCGCTGTAATACAAGTAGAAAAAATATATTAGTTATATGGATTCAGTGCCATTTCCTAGCCTAAGATTTTATACTCCAATTTGTTGCTCATGTAGTAATTAATGTACGGTCGCGCTAATAAGTCATGCCACAGCGGTCATTAAGTTTAGCTTGCTCTGTACTGTATTAATGGGTCAGATGTTAAATAGGGTGGGTAAGTGTAGGAACATTTGTATATTTCACTCTACATGACAAAATGAAGCTTAGATATTGCCAATACCACGCTTTCACTGTGTATTATATTTGCCTATTCAGGCATTTTGAGCCCCATTTCTTTACCACAAACTTCCAAAACTCAAAAATTGGTTAAACTTAAAACAAACACTTCAACATAGGCTACTAACCGAATATTAGTCCTGTAGAGTGGTTCATCGGAAACGTTAGTCGCCATCACCGACGCTCCATCAGGCCAGAACTGCATCCACCACCAGGCCAAAAACCATGCGTCCACCACACCACCATCGGGCCACCACAACACTGCATCCACCACCAGGCCAAAACTCCGCATCCACCACCAGGCCAAAACTCCGCATCCACCACCAGGCCAAAACTCCGCATCCACCACCAGGCCAAAACTCCGCATCCACCACCAGGCCAAAACTCCGCATCCACCACCAGGCCAAAACTCCGCATCCACCACCAGGCCAAAACTCTGCATCCACCACCAGGCCAAAACTCTGCATCCACCACCAGGCCAAAACTCCACATCCACCACCAGGCCAAAACTCTGCATCCACCACCAGGCCAAAACTCTGCATCCACCACGCTACACCAGGCCACAACTCTGCATCAGGCCACAACTCTGCGTCCACCACACATCACTGCATCCACCACACCACCATCAGGCCACAACTGCATCCACCACTGCATCGTCCACCACACTACACCAAGCCACAACACTGCATCCACCTCACCACCATCAGGCCACAACTGCGTCCACCACACAACACTGCATCGTCCACCACACTACACCAGGCCACAACTCTGCGTCCACCACACAACACCAGGCCACAACTCTGCATCCACCACACCACCATCAGGCCACAACTGTGTCCACCACACACCAGGCCACAATTCTGCGTCCACCACCAGGCCAAAACTCAGCGTCCACCACATATATATTTTTCTTTCTAGATCTCTTTATCCCTAATTAGAATTTAAAACTTTCAAAATAAATAAACCAAACCTTTGACAAACTCAGTAAAATGACAAAACTTTATCAAAGTAGATGTTGAAACTATAATATTTAGCTCCATTAGTTTAGATTTAAAAGTATCTGCCCCAGAACTACGGCAACTTTGAGACCTTTTGTGCAATAGCGACTGCAATTTAGGAGGAACCTGCCCTAATATGGGGCATTTTTCTAATGAAAATTGCACAAGTTCACCTCTAAGGGAGTCTTTGGAGAATTTTTAAAGCTTTATGGAGAGTTAGCAAAGAAAAATAAAGAAAATTTATATACAGAAATATCATTTTTTTTTCAACTGAATGTGGAAAATTACAAATTGACAACTTACAACTTGAGGGTGCACCACTTGAGGGCAGAGTCCATCAACACAAGTCTCTGCCAACACACCAACGGAGAAGAGCCGACCGACAGGATCGGTACATTGAGGCGATTCATTAGTGGTCACCACCTCAGGGAATCTGGCAATAGATAGAAGTGGCGCACTTAAGCGGTTCCCCTCACATACACTTTTAAATAAAAATAGAAACAAATTATATAAAAAATGTGGAATGGGCCGGAGTAAATAGAACAGACATAAAATATTATTCAAGCAGACTTAAAAAATAATACGATACTCTTATATGTCCGGGTTTTAAGCAACCAGAATACGTTAGTTGCATTGTATACCACCTGTACCTTCCATTAAGTTTTATGCGGCAGATGCGTAATAAGAAATATATACATAAAAAGGGTTGGTTAAGGTTTACAGTTTTATCCTACATACTAGATACATGGTAAGCGATACTACATGTTAAGCCAAGGTTAGTCTTTTCACACATGTACTGGATGCTAAAGATTACGTACCAGCTAATAAGGAAGAATTAGTTTAGTATCCCATGTACGGTACCGGTACATGGGATCCATACTAGCTGATAGGTAAGGGTTAGTTTTGTATCCAACGTACTGTACTAAAGTTAATTCCAGCCGACTAAATTGTCTTCAAAGTTTAATTTCAGATAAATTTAAATGCATTTTTCCAAATTTTGTTTAGGGTGTTTTAGTTTCAATATTTTTTTAATCTTTAGTTATTGATTTGAACAGGAACTTTTGAGTTTGTTTTAAAGTTTCATATTTTAATTACAATCTTAACCCTATGACGCAGAGGTTGCCAGATTAGCAATAAGAAATAGAGTTCTCTCATTCTTATAATTACCTCTCCAAAATTAGTTTTCTGCCCACGGCTAACTCAAAAACAACTGCAGAGGTTTAAGTAACCAAACTAAAAGTTTCTAAATACCCCTGATGGTAACAAAGGCTTTAAAGTATCCCCAATAGGCTCAAAATTGAGCCATATGTCTGAGAGGGTTAAATACTTTGCTATTATGAAGATTTGTTAAATTAAATCATGAAAACTATGCAAGATCATATTTATCCATTAATTAAGTACTGTAGCCTACATTATCAAAATTATCTACTAAAGGATTATATTTGCCGTCAGCTGAAAAGAAACTATAGGTCTAAGTTTGTTAGCTTAATGCCTTACATATACATACTATACTACTAATCTTAACCCGGGAACTGCGGGAAGACTCTAAACCCGGCAAGCGCGATAGGCCTCACGGAAGGCTTCCTATAGGGAACGCGATAGGCCTCACGGAAGCAAGACCATAAAAAAAGCCTTCCATAAAAAAAAAAGGGCCTATCAAAAGGAATTTGTCTCTAGGTGAGATCATTCCCCTCCAGTACTCATCCATGTAAATCTCACCCCCCTCCCTCCCCTCCTCAATTATCACCTATTTTCCCTCTTATTATCATCATTTATCGGTTATTTTTCTCTCCCGCGATAATGTAGCACAAGTGGGTTGCAGAAAAGATCGTTATGCAACACCCAGACACCGGCCCACACCGCCCCGCTCGTCTCAGTTACCTCACAGACAGCGAGAGAGGAGGGTTGCCTGTGGCTCTCTCTCGCCTGAGATTATGACCGGGTGGCCAATATCTTAGTTTTTCACCACCCAAATGCTTTTCCCACCTATTTTAGCACTGTTGAAGGTTCATATATACATCATATATGTAAAATAAAAGCATACCGAAAACAAATAATGCTCTATATTGTAAATATAACTAATTCTGTCAGAATCCAAGGCTAGAAATGCAAATAACTACCCTAGCCCCTAGGTCTATTTCGCACTTGTCAGGTTAAGAGTCAGAGAAAAAAAATAAAAAACTTTAAACATAAGATTTTTTTTGTTTTCTTTTTTTTTTTGCCCCTGGGCCATGCAAAATATCACTCCTCTACCTCCCCTCCTTCAGTTATCACCTATTTTCCCTGTTATTCCCCAGGCTGCCTGGCCGAACAGCCCCAAGGTCTCAAGCAAGGCCATAAACGAGCGCCCCCACAAAACCCTCCCTGCTTACCGCTAAAGCCCGGGTGACCGAAGCCACTCCAAGGCAGGGAGCTAAGGAGGGTGCGAAACACCCAGGAAACCAAAGCCCCACCCAAGGCCCTGTGCCCCTCAGCAATTATGAAGGGAAAGTTGAGGGGCAAAGGAAAAATGTGACGCTTTGGCTCGCAATCTGCCAACTTCTAGGTTGGCAGTAGAGAGGTCAATCCACGGAAAAGACGCCGTCACTTGAGATCTAGAAGATATATAAGTAAAAGGAACAGTCAGAGTAAGCTATGGGTATGGCAGAGATCGCTCAGCTCTCACTCTGATAGACCAGCCCATCACCACATAACTAGAACCCAATCCTCTCAGCAACAGCTAGGAAAGGCCCTAGAAAGCCGCCTTTGGCGGGGGGATAGCTCCCCTATTTCAACTCCTTTCGGGGTTGGGCACCCGCCCTATTCCGAGGTATATTTTCGTGCTAACATTAGCGAGTTGCAAGCAGGGCCTTGTCATCACTGTTAGCAAGCGAGTGCAAGAGAGAGAGAGTATCGATCGACTGTGTCTCGGTGGCCTTGGGGGAAATTGGTGGGAAAGCAGGTTCCCTCACCCATACATTATATAACTCGCGGCCTGTATCTCTGATTTTGACCATCCAAACGCTGTTTTCACTAGTTTTATTGTAGTTTCAGGTTAATACCTTTATAATCAACCCATAAGAGGCGCGTATGGATAAGTATTAATGCTATATATGGTAAAATGAATATTTTAGTGATGGAAACAGCTCAAATACGTCAGCACAGGCAGACGTTTCTAATTAACCCCATGTGCACTTCTTAGGTTAATACGCATCTACATTATCAAACTTTGACGGGTAGTAAACAATGCAACTAATCGATTAAGATAGATAAAACACCGCTCAAAATTCAGACCTAAAAAATAAATTTACCAATGAAAAAAGTAAAAATTATACATACCGGTACAAATAAAAAATAAAATAATTATGGGAAAAGTGGGGAATGGGGTAAATACCAATAATAATTAATGTTTGTAGGCTCTCATATACTGTACACAAACTATTAAAAAAAAAAAATCTAAATAGGCCTATACAAAAAATAGGAAGTGGGGATTGGGCCTCAGCATAAAGATAGATAGCATAAATATTTTTACCAATGACAAAAAAATATGAAAAATACAGTTTGTAGGCTTTTTCTTTACATACACAAACTAGCATAAATATATTACTGTACCAATGACAAAAATAAAATATAAATAAAAATTAATAAAAATTAAGTTTGTAGACTTTCATTATATACACAATTAAACTAGCATTAAATATAACTCACACGGTGGAAGTGTGAAGATTGTCCACTTTCATCAGCTTCTGAAGGATCTCTCACAAGATTGTACCGGGTTGCCGGACACATCCATGGTGTAGCATCGTCTCTCCTTCACTGCTGGGAGTAGGTAGTGGTAAATGACAATTCTATAATAATTGTTTTAATAATTTTACTACACCACCAAACACCTCCAATGAAATTAATGAAAGCATATGTGAAATAATAAATACTAATAAATAATTAATAGAACAGTAATACAGTACTAGCAATTTCAGACTATAAAGTAATAAAGAAGTTGGAGCTGTAGACACCAAAGTTTAGTAAACAAAATTGTCAAAATACGGTTGTGGTGGAAAAATATATAAGTAACACCCCGTTCTTAACTAATCAATTACAAACCCCAATGTACTTTTAACTAATGAAAGCATATGGTCCTCCCCGGATTAGAACCCGGGACACCACACCCACAACAAAACCACTAAACCATTACACCACTAACCCAGATCAAAATAAGTCAATTTAGCCATAATCTCTTTTAGACTTAATTTCAATCTAGTCCCAATTACTTAAATCATACTTTATAAGCAATGACAAATACAAAATATATTAAGATTAATAATAAATTTTCAGGTTGCATATGAAGTGCCATTGCTCGGTTTTCCCTATTCGGGCTGTCTAGTCTGCCGCCCCCAGAAACAAATTTAAAAATGGGAAATGGGCCTCAGTAAATATATTAATTTAGTAATTTTATATAGCAAGGATCATTGCATTAGAGTGTTGCCATTGAATACCGTACAGGATGGGTTGAGGGGGGCAGCGCCCCCGCGACTTTTTGAATTTAGGTTTGGGGTACGGTCGCGCTAACAAGTCATGTCCCAGCTGTCATTAAGTCTGGCTTTCTGTGCTGTATTAATGTCAGTCAGTTGAATAGGGTGGTTAAGAGTTGGAAAAAGTTTGTATATTTCACTCTAGGCTATATGAAGAAATTAAGCTTACATATTGCGGATACCAATTATTGATCAAAACATACTTTGTGCCGAGAAAACACTTATTAGCGCGGGCCTAGGCTAGACTGAATTTTAGTGCGAAACATTTCCCGAAATTTGACGGCCCCTAAGCTAGGCTAAATTGGGAAAGTTGGCAATTTGTTTTTTCTAGCCTTATTTAAGCTATAATATTTTGCTAAAGTATTTTTTTCACATCGCGATTTTGATACGGTAAGTACTTCTAGTTTGTTTATTATGCAAATTTTATATAGGCCAAGCCATTCGCGACGGTCTACGGCTCTACGCATATCCAACACTGAAGTAGGTAGGCTAGCCTATAGGCCTATTAACCTCTGATGTGCGCATGGGGGTAATTGGAAACTTCCCCCTGTGCCGACGTATTTGAGGCGTTTCCGTCACTAAAATATTCATTGTGTCATTAATAGCATTAATACTTATCCATATGCGCCTATTATGGGTTTATTATAAAGGTATTAACCTGAAACAATAAAACGAGTGAAAACAGCGTTTGGATGGTCAAAATCGGAGATATAGCCCGCGAGTTGTATAATGTATGGGTGAGGCAAGCTACTTTCCCGCCAATTTCCCCCAAGGCCACTGAGACACAGTCGATCGATACTCTCTCTCTCTCTTGCCATCAGTGATGACAACACCCTGCTTGCAACTCGCTAATGTTAGCACGAAAATATACCTCAGAATAAGGGAATAACAGGGAAAATAGGTGATAACTGAAGGAGAGGAGGAAAGTGGGAAAGGAGGGGAGGTAGAGGACTGAGATTTTGCAAGGCCCAGGGGCCAAAAAAAAAAAAAAAAAAATTCGATGTCAAAAGTTAATTTTTTTTTTTCACTCACTCATAAGTCTCCCGGCAGTTCCCAGGTTAACTGTGTATAACAAAACTTTTAAATATTGATGGCTCTGGAGGCCGGGTAACATCTATCTATTGCCGGACGCCTTATTCCCCTTACGAGGGTGGCCATACACAGAATGCCCCCAAGCGGAGAGACAACCCGAGCCAGTTTACTGAAGGGCTTACAGGATTGACTACTCAATTTAGGATCCGTCCGACTCAGAGGCCCTCTGTGTATCTTGTTAGCACTATTTTTCTACAGTGGTGTTCGGCTATACACTTCGGCCGGGTAACACTGGACATAAAATACATAGGCTAGGTTAGCCTAGGCTATAATACAATGAAATTAAATTAAATAAATAAAAACATAAATTAAATTAACTAGGCCTAGCCAATAACGATATCGGTTTGGCCAAAAAAAAAAAAAAAAAAAAAAAAAAAAACACACACAGGATAGGCTAGCCTAGCCTATTAAGGGGAAGCCTCTTATCGTCTGGCTTTTTTTGTTAATTAACGGGTTCTATAATAGTCTACATATAATTTAATGGCCACCAGTGAATATATATAGACTTCGCTGGTTAGTGAAGCATGTTGATGAATGACAGTTGTTGGGATGGTAACAGGTGAATGTGATAGATAGGTGTTCGGGGCGAAGGTAAACTTGCATCTTCTCTAATGTTAATTCAAGAGTTCTTATAATAGTTACGTATAAACTAATGGCCACCAGTGAATATAGATACACTTGGCTAGTTAATGGAGCATGTTGATGAAAGACAGGTGCTAGGATGGTAAAGATATGGCACAACAGGTGGAGGTGATAGCGGCGGCCATAGTTAGCCTATGGAGAAACTAATGTACCGTCTCGCCTTTTATGTAAATTCACAGGTTCTCAATAGTTACATATAAATTAATGGCCACCAGTGAATATATATATATATACACTTAGCTAGTTAATGGAGCAGGTTGATTAATGACAGGTGCTAGAATGATCAAGATGGAAACCGATAAATGTAGAGGTACATACCTGTGGAGGTAATGGCGGCTGGGCTGGCGTTGGAGGAGTGAGGCCCTTTATAGGTAAGATTCTTCGAACCTCACCTCGGTAAACAAATGAACCTTCGACATGCGCAATAATTCTCGATCCAGATTACATTAATTAATATGTCAAATAGTCCTTTATACATATTCAAAAACTAATCACTTTCTAGAAATTAGGATAGTTACAGTAATCAAATTATATTAAATTACAATAAGACTTCAGGTGATCAAACTATTATTTAAGCCAGCACACGGCAAATCGAAACAGTCAGGAATAGCCGTTTTCCGAAAAAAATAAAGTATAAATTAACCATGTAAAGAACGCGCACATACGTTAAAATAGGCCTTCAGAGGCTATTATTTAGGATTATTAAGCCAGCACACCCTAAGTAAAGAATAGTCAGAAATAGAGGCCCCTTTAAAGATTAAAAATTCCAGAGTATAAAATAATTAAATAACCATAAAAATCGCACAAATACGTTAAAATCGGATATTATTTTGGATTAAATCAAAATAGTTAAACATTGAAAGTTAATTTAAAATAGAACTTCGACATTATCAAGACTTACGATCGTATAGTGGATATTGGTATATTTCTATATATTTACCCAGGCACATTCCATTTTTGTTTTCTTAAGACTTTAAAGCTGGTTTCATTATTAGCCTAGGCCCTAAGGAGAAGCCTCGTATCGTTTGGCCTTTGTTTATGTTAATTCACAAGCTGTATGATAGCCTAAATCTATTTTAAATGACCAGTGAATATAGATCGACTTAGCTGGTTAATTGAGCACGTTGATGAATGACAGGTGCTGGGATGGTGAAGATAGAGCGCGCTAAATATGGCACAGGCACAACAGGTGAAACTGATGTCCCTCAGTACAAAATAATTAAATAACCTTGTCAATACGAGAAGACTTCACGGGCTATTATGATCCTGGATTAAGCAAGCACACAGTAAATACAGAATACCGATAATAAGAAGTCCCTAGAGTATAAAATCATAAAATATATCCTTATCGGGAACGAAAACACTTACGTCACCTCATTATGGAGTCCAGCTAGAAAAGAACCCCCTCACCTGGCCCGTCCTGGTAGATGGGTTGGTGAGCGGCTGATGGGCGATGACGTGGCGCTCTCTCATTGGTCGAGCTCCTCCCCACCTTCACCCCCCTCCCCGCCTAACAGGATACGAGATTTAGCGCACGCTTTTTGTTTAAATCACCCCACACCCACCTTCCCCCTTCCCCTCCCCTTTTAACCATAGAGTAAGAATACCTAATCTCTGCTTTTAACTACGACCCCCGATCATCCCCCACCCCCTGACCCCCTCCCCGACAGGATATTCTCTCCATAGAGTAAGAATACACAATCTCTGATTCTCTCTCTCTCTCTTTGTTCAGTCGCCCCCCCTCCTAACTGCGACCCCCGATAATCCCCCACCTCCTCCCCAACGGGATACTCTCTCTCCTCCTTTCCCCCTCCCCCCCCCCTAAGTACTTAGTCCCCCCCTGTCCCTTTAATACTCGCTTTTCTGGACCCCCTTCTCCCTCATGTTTAGCATATTATCATATCATCACCACCCCTCCAATTAACTTACAAATATAGGCTACCTAATTAAGACTTTCTGTACCAGTGACGTCTGCTATATTTTGGTCTAGCTATAATTAGACGATTATCTGCACCTTAGGAAATATCTGTGGTAGTTAAACGGGTCGACTGAGATAGTTCGAAGCCTTATAATTGCTAGAGATCCTTCCTAAACTGAGAAAAAATGACTAGTAGTCGCCACAATACAATTTAAAAGACGTCGCCGGTACAGTACGGGTTAATGAAAGCAATCACATTAATTAATACATGTGGTACTCCATGGATTCGAACCTAGGACACTCACACCAAAATTCAGCGCACTAACCATTAACCCCTTCAGTACCCGTGACGGCCCTTTCACATAATCATGGACACTATTACACGATTATATTCAGTTTAAAAAGGTCCGCTACAATTAACAGGCTTTGAACTATCGCATTTAACCCTTCTTACTACCACAGATCCTTCTTAAACTGCACAAAATCTTCTAAATATGGCTAGAATTAATTGAGAAAGACGTCACCGGTACAGTCGCGCTAATAAGTGATGTTTCGGCACCAAAAATTAATGTTTTGATCAATAATGGGTATCAACAATATCTAAGCTTCATTTCTTCATATGGAGTGAGATATACAAACATGTTCCTACACTTACCCACCCTTTTCAACATCTGAGACATTAATACAACACAGAGCAAGCCAAACGTATGCCAGCTGAGACATGACAAATTAGCGCGATCGTACAGGAGTTAAGCTATCAAGACAAGGTTATGTAAGATTAGCCTATATATGGTTATATAAGATTATTAGGCCATGAATTAGCGAAATATTTAATTTCAGTAATGGTTAGATACTTTTATGCAGCTTAGGAAGGTTGTATGGGCGTCAGAAAGCTATAGTTGTGTTAGTTAATATTAATTTAACCCCTGTACCGGCAACGTCTTTTTAACTTTTTGTCTAGCTATATTTAGACGATTTTGTGCGGTTTAAGAAGGATCTGTGGTAGTAAAAAGGGCTAAGTGAGATAGTTCGAAGCCTTTTAATTGCTGGAGGCCCTTTGTAAACTGAATTAAATCGTCTAATCTAACTATATTTAGACGATTTTTTACGGTTTAAGAAGGATCTGTGGTAGTGAAAAGGATCTAGCTATATTTAGACGATTTTATGCGGTTTAAGAAAGATTTGTGGTAGTAAAAAGGGTTAAGTGAGATATTTCGAAGCCTTTTCATTGCTGGAGGACCTTTGTAAACTGAATAAAATCGTCTAATCTAGCTATGATTAGACGATTTTATGAGGTTTAAAAGGGGTCTCTAGCAATGAACAGGCTTCGAACTATCCCACTTAACCCAAATTTACTACTACAGATCCTTCTTAAGCTGCATAAAATTGTCTAACTATACTGTAATTGTATGCTGGCGAGACGATTTTATTCAGTTTACAAAGGACCTCCAGCAATTAACAGGCTTCGAACTATCTCACTGAACCCTTTTTACTACTACCACAGATCCTTCTTAAACTGCACAAAATCGTCTAAATATAGCTAGATTAGACGATTTTATTCAGCTTAAAAAGGGCCTCCAGCAATAAACAGACTTCGAACTATCTCACTTAACCCTTTCTACTACCAGATCCTTCTTAAACTGCACAAAATCGTCTAAATATAGCTAATTAGACGATTTTATTCAGCTTAAAAAGGGCCTCCAGCAATTCACAGGCTTCAAACTATCTCACTTAACCCTTCTTACTACTACAGATCCTTCTTAGGCTGCATAAAATCGTCTAAATGTAGCTAGATTTGACGATTTTATTCAGTTTACAAAGGCCCTCCAGCAATTAACAGACTTCGAACTATCTCACTTAACCCGTTTGACCACATGGAACACATAACATCGTACATATAAAATGATATAATACAGTAAACACAAGCAAGGGTAGAAAAGCTGTCACTGCCTATCTTAAATGTGTGATAAGTAAAGCTGGTATCACGCTAACATATAATATAATAGGATACCATTATTTGGTTCTATATACACCTAGACCTGGGCTATTCTTAACCCCTGTCAAATGGGGATATTTGTAACTTCTACCTGGCAGGCAGTCATATTTACCCTAAATGAGCTTCATTCCATGCTCTTTTTCATGCATAAACAAGAGCCAGAACGTAATACAATTATGTATCTGTGAAAGGACGATAATAGAGCTTTCCAATGACGCCTGAATCACCCTTGTATTCCACAACCAGTAACAAAACAATTTACCCAACGCTGGTCATGGGATACAATAATAGGTTGAGGGGGGCTTTGCCCACCTCACCCCTAGGAACTTTGATGGACAGACCATAGATAAGGAAAAGAAGATAATATATAATTTTTGGAGGATAAGATAAAATCATACTGAACATAAAGTAAAAACAAAACAAAACAAAAAAGCAATAGGTAGGTGCCATTGTAAAGGCCTAGCTTCCCGCCCAACAACTGAACTGTGAATCATACGCCTGACAGCGAAATTCATTCGTGTTTTATGACGCCAGGAGAAGATTGAGAAGTTAATGTGAAAGTCAAAAGGCGTCATAAAAAAAAAACGCCTACTGTAGGTAGCAGCAGGAATAGGCCTACTAATAACACATAACAGAGCCACTCCAACAGTTTCCTCTCTTTCCAACATCCCTTCTCCCCTCTCAACGAGTCAACATTCTTCAAAAAGTAGATAGGCCTACAATTTGCGTTTGTAAAGGCTTATATCTCAATACATTCACCACTTGCACAATAATATTTAACAGCAATGGGCCTTGCATTGGTAGGCTATAGCATGCAGTTTGCTTTGTGGCTAATTAAATTTCATATGCATGCACAGTTACACGTTTTTTGGTAATAAATACATGTAATAACACTCGATATAAGATCGTATGATTATTCTGACCAAGCGGTAGATTACGCAAGTTTACCGTTTAACATCCCATTTTCTATAAGTGTCATACAGAGAAAACTAAATTCTATGAGTAACATTTTATAATAAGGTGAGCTATATTTAAGTATGTTTTGTATCGCTCTCCGCCATAGTATTATGATTTTGACCCATTTAAGCCCTTCAAGACTTTATGTAAATTGTTGTATAATCTTTGAAAAGCTGCCAAGGCCACACAACTGTCCAAAGTATATACTGTACATAATATAGGTCATATATACCATTGGGCTTAACATGTCATGAAGATTCTAAACCCAATGCACAACAGCCGTTCGCCCAAAACCACTTAAGGACTTTATAGCCGTTGTCGAAAATCACCCTCAAAACACTCGTGGACAAAATAGTATTTAGTCCAAAAACACCCATGGACTATAGAATTTACTCCAAAAACAGCCATGGACTATATAGAATTTACTTCAAAAACACCCATGGACTATAGAATTTACTCCAAAAACACCCATGGACTATAGCATTTACCCCCAAAACTCCCATGGACTATAGCAATTTGTCTAAAAACACCCATGGACTATAGCATTTGGTCCAAAACACACATGGACTATAGCATTTAGTCCAAGTTGAACTGAAACCAAGTTAGGAGCAAATGTTGTTACGTCTAATTATTTCAACACTGACAAGTACAATATCTACAGGAGAGAGAGAAACACGAATGGAGGTGTTGCAATCGTAATTCATAAATCACTTGCTTCGGAAACACTTGAAATTGAAGCCGGGGAGAATGTCGAAGTAGTGGCCGTTACTGTATATATAGGTAATAAGAACATAGTCTTAGGATGCTTCTACAGACCCCCAGGTTCCTCAACTGTACAGTATATAACAACAATGTAAGGCAAGCGATATCTGAACTGTGTGGCAATACAACAAACCAAATACTACTGTGTGGTGATTTCAACTTCCGGGATAAACTGGGCAGATCATACTGTACATGAGGGCCTGGAGAGCGAACAAGTGAAATTCTATGACACCTGCCAAGACTTATTCCTCCATCAACACGTTGACTGTTTCACACGTGCACGGGGGAGTGATAACCCCTCACTACTGGATCTCATTTTGTCGAAGACCGAGCTGGAAATTGACAACATTCAGTACAGAGCACCAATAGGGGCAAGTGACCACACAGTACTATTCTTCAACTTTAATTTAGAATGTAACCTTCTAGTGGAGGATGTAACTACCAATAAGCGCAACTATTTCAAAGGGGACTATGAATCCATGAAACAGTACTTTAACAGAATTGACTGGGATGATATCTTACAAGGCAAAACAGTACAGGAAATGTGGAATATTTTTGAAAGAGAATACAATGAGGCATCAACACTATTTGTCCCGAAACAAATGGTAAATTTATACGGTGGAAAAAAACAACCCAAATGGATGACAGCTTATCTACTGAGGAAGATTGAAGACAAGGATAAAGCATGGATGAAGTACAGGACGAGAAGAACAAGGCACAGGTACCAGACCTACTGCAGTAAAAGAAACACTTGCACTACGGCGGTGAGGGAGGCGAAATACAGATTTGAACAGAGGATCGCACAAGAAACCAGGACGAACCCAAGAGCCTTCTACGCCTACTGCAGGAGTAAAACAGCCATCAAGGAGGTGACACAGCTTGGAAGACCGGATGGAGTGCTCACCACCAGTAATCTTGAAAGCAGTGAAATACTGAACCAAGCATTTCAAAGTGTATTTAAGCGAGAGGATGGAAGACTACCAGATGAAAACAACTCGTACGAGGGAGAGGAGCTCCGAGTCTGTAACTTCTCAGTTGAAGAAGTGAAGAAACTCGTGGATCAGCTTAAAAGCTCATCAGCCCCAGGACCAGACAACATACATCCAAAAGTCCTCAAGGAATGCAGCTCCAGTTTAGCCTTGCCACTGTGGGTCATCTACCAAGAATCTATGCGAACTGGAACTGTACCACTGGAATGGAGGGCAGCCAACGTAACCCCCATCTGCAAGAGCGGGAAGAAAACAGACCCCTTAAATTACCGTCCGGTGAGTCTAACCTCTGTCCCGTGTAAATTATTAGAGAAAATAGTAAAGAAAAGAGTAGTCGACCACCTTGAGAGGAACAACTTGTTTAGCCCCCAACAACACGGTTTTAGGGCAAAAAGATCCTGCCTCACCCAGCTGCTCGAATACCTGGAAAAGCTTGAAACTGCCATCGATGAACAAGATCAGGTGGACGTCATCTACCTGGACTGGAAGGCCTTCAACACTGTTCCCCACAAATGACTCATTAGGAAGCTACAGGCAGTGGGGATCCAGGGATACTACCTCAAGTGGATTCAGGCCTTCTTGGAAGAAAGAAAACAGAGGGTGGTGGTGAAAGGTGCGTTCTCTGGCTGGAGGGAAGTGTGGAGCGGGGTGCCGCAAGGTAGCGTCCTAGGACCAGTCCTATTCCTCATCTTCATGAATGACATCCTTGATAAACTGGAATCATCTGGAAAACTGTTTGCTAACGATGCAAACATTTACAGAAGGCTCGCATCATCCAAAGACAACTTAATCCTACAGTCTGACCTGGGGAGACTTCAGGAGTGGAGCAATAAGTGGCTGCTGGAGTTTAATGACAGCAAATGCAAAGTGATGCACATCGGGAGACAACCCAGGGCACAGCTACACCATGGGGGAGAAGGAGCTGGCAACAACCAAGTTAGAAAAAGACCTAGGGGTAATCGTCTCCGATAACCTGAAGCCCGGAAAGCATGTGGCGAAATCAGCTGCCAAGGCTAATTCTATGCTGGGTAGGATAAGGAACACCTTTATGTACATGGACGCGGATATGTTCCTGGCCTTGTACAAAGCCCTTATCAGACCCTTAACCCTTTGGCTGTGGCTATGTTTGGGCTATTTAGGGCATATTCAGGCACTCCTGAATGATAAATCAAGCATCTGCATTAAATGAAGTGTATTCTGCCGAAAACTAGGCAAAAATAGCTTCAAAATGACACCAGAACGGACCGTGTACATGGTCTGGTTCACCTGCAGTGGTCCCAGTGAAACGCAGGAACCCCGCTATTATGTAACACTCGCTCGCTTGGCTACACTGGTGAGAGAGACAGAGAGAGACCCGCGCGAGACACAGCCTAGCTCAGTGAGCCGCTCGGTGCTCTGAGGGCGGAGGTGGGCCCCTCACGCTCCCGCTCACCGACACTCGATTTTTACGTTTTTTACAGGCTTTTAAAGCCTGGAAATGCTGTAGACACCGATATTTAACAGAATTTACATGTAAAAAACGGTCGTAGTACATATATACATACAGTACATAAAACCCAATTCAACATACCATTTATCCATTAAAAACATACACTATTATTGCATTTCTGTTTAATACCGATGTTCAACTTCCTTATAGCCTGAAACTCGCAAGTGGTCAATTACAGAAGATACAGAGCAACTCCCTCATCACTACCCCCGAGTACAACACTGTACACTCAACATAAACTACACTTCATTATATCATCACTTGGGGGAGACTTTGTTGTGTTAGTTAGTTATGTAGAGCAGATTAACCAGACCACTGAGCTCCATACGGAACTCTCATAGGTCTGGCCCGAAGGATTAGATCAGATTACTGAAAGGAGCTTAAGGCGACGCAAAAAACGGACGATAGGGGGGAAGGAAAATGACGGAGAATCGGATAAAAGGTCAGTGAATGATTTAGTACCAAAACAAACCGTACGCAGACGGGCAGTATCTGGGCAGTCAAAGACGTGGCGAACAGTTAGAGGGGAATGACAGGAGCAGCAGGTAGGGGGCGGAGTGCGGGGAGTGGACATCAAATAACCGTGAGTCAGCCGGGAATGCCCTATCCTAAGTCTAGTTAGTAAAACTTCCTCACACCTGTGAGACCTGGAAGACGAGGGCCAAGGACGGACAGAAGGTTTGATTGCACGGAGTTTATTATTGCAGGGTAGAGCATCCCAATGAGATTGCCATGTGCAAAGAATAGAAGGCTTGAGTAAGGACAGCCAATCACCTAACGGAAGGTGGGGCTGGTGAGGGATCATTAAAATAGCATCCTTAGCCGCAGCATCGGCATCTTCATTGCCACGGACACCGATGTGAGCAGGAATCCAACATAACTGGACCTGGAATCCACGTAGGCTCATCTCGTGGAGAGCGTGTTTTATGGCTAAAACTATTAAGTGGGAGGACGAATAAGCACGGAGCGCTTCGAGGGCACTACGAGAGTCACTGTAAATTATAAAGGGCTGTTGAGGGGTGTCACGTATAATGTCAATAGCGGATTGGATAGCTAAAAGTTCAGCAGTAAAGATAGAGGCTTGGGGCGGGAGAGAAAACTGAAGGAGCTTAGTAGAGGACACAGCAGCGAGGCCCACCCCAGAGTCAGTCTTAGACCCGTCAGTGAAGATGGCAAAATGGGGGCCTTTACGACGTATGTGTTCGAGTGCGTGTAGGCAGTGATGGCTAGGGACAAAAGGATATCTCTTAGAGAGGAAGGAGAGGTGAGTGCAAACATTGGGGAGAGAGATAACCCATGGGGGGGAAGGGGAGACAACAGGCGGCGAACAGCAATGTGAAAGTCAAGAGAGTTGAGGAGAATTGTAGCACGAATCGGAAAGGAGGGGGAAGATGGACACGGATCGGGAATGAAGATATCACTGAAAAGGGAATTAGTGGGAGTCACTATGTTTAATTTTTAATGCACGGCGCATAGTAACTAAATTGCAATGGAGGGAGAGCAGGGGCTCGCCAATCTCAGCTAAGACGGAGGTATTTGGGGAGGAACGGAAAGCTCCAGTACAGACTCATACCCTGCGTATGAACAAGGTCCAACATCTTCAAAACGGAAGCAGAGGCAGACCCATAAATGGGGCAGCCGTAGTCGAGGATGGAAAGAACCACCGCCTTGAAGAGCATCAACATAGTGGTACGTCTGGCACCCCAAGTGGTATGGGATAGTTTTCTGAGGAGGTTGAGAGCACGAAGGCCTTTACCTTTAGTATACTGAACATGGTCTCTCCAGTTGAGATGTTTGTCAAAGATTACGCCTAAGAATTTA
Organism: Paralithodes platypus; assembly: GCA_032716605.1. Lineage (NCBI taxonomy): Eukaryota > Metazoa > Arthropoda > Malacostraca > Decapoda > Lithodidae > Paralithodes > Paralithodes platypus. The sequence continues at coordinate 408,382 of CM064552.1, read as the reverse complement.
ACACTGGGATAGAAAGAAATCTGAGAGGGTCCCATTCGAAGCGATATTGACTGGACACGGAGCCAGCGTTGGTTTCGATAGAAGACTATTGCCTTAGTTTTCTCAGCCGAAAACTGAAAGCCAACTGAAGATGCCCAGGCGATCACCCGTTGGATGGAGATGTTGAGTACTGTATATGTTGAGCATGTCTGAGGGTACGGGCAGTGCAATAGATGGTAAAATCATCAACGTACAGGCTGCCATGGACTTCCGGCAGCAATTGTTGAATGACTTTATTTATGGCCGCGGAAAAAACTTAGCTGCTGAGAACGCTGCCCTGGGGAACACCATTGACGAGTGGAAAGACATTAGAAAGAATTCCCTCCACTCGAGTCTGGAATGTTCGATCAGAAAGTTGGAAATAAAAAAAGGTAAATGGCCACGGGCACCACTATCATGAAGTAGTTGCAGGATGGGACGCCGCCATATGGCATCATATGCCTTCTGGATGTCAAAGAAAACGGCGACGGTGATGGACTTACTTTCAAAGCCAAGCTTGATATGAGATTCTAATAACGTAAGCGAGTCCAGAGTAGATCGATCTTTCTGAGAGCCAAATTGGGTCGGAGTGAGAATAGTGTTTTGACGGAGGAACCAAGTAAGTCTAGTATTGACCAATTTCTCCATTAATTTACAAAGGCAACTGGTGAGGGATATTGGTCTATAACTCGAGGGAAAGCTCGGGTCTTTTCCAGGTTTTGCAATTGGGACGACAATAGCAGTTTCCATGAGGTAGGAAATTGATGACGGATCCACACCTGATTATAAAATTGCAAGAGGTAGGATTTAGCAAGGGGGGCTAAGTTAGTGAGTAAGGCAAAACTTATGTTATCTTGGCCAGGAGCGGAGTTAGGACAATTGGAGAGTGCATGTTCAAATTCATCCATAGTAAAGCATGCATTATAATCAAAGGTGTCTGAAGAGAAGTCGAGGGGGATCGACTCCATTTCAAGTTTATGGCGGCGGAAATTATCGTCTAACCTCTCATTACTGCTGACATGGGCAAGATGTTGACCCAAGAGGTTCGATATCTCAAGGGGATCGTGAACAGTACGGCCACCGTGTACCAAAGCATGGCGCGGAGGGGCAATGTGAAGGCTGTTAATATTCCTGAATTTATGCCAAACGCATGATACCAGGGTAGACGGGGAAATGGTGGAGAAATAAGCTTTCCAGGATTTGGATCTACTACGGATGACTTCTCGACGGAATTTAGCTGATAGTCGATTGTAGTGAGGTTTGATGGCACATATATCCATCAATAACGAGATGGAATGGCATAGGTCATCACGTAAAGGTAAGCGTGAACATAAAGAATTGTAACGTTTATTGAGACTATCGAGGCGGCGGCCTACTGCATGTTTATTTTTAGCAAGAGTGGATAAGGTGCTGTCCCACCAGGGGACTCGACGACGTAGGGGGAAAGAAGTCGTCTGGGGTATAGACTTAGTAGCTGCATTAGTAAAAAAATTAACGAGGAATGAATGCGTTTCATCAGGATCAAGTAAGGGATTAAAAGGTGGGATTTGTCTGGTGTGGAGGACATATGCGTCCCAGTCAGCTTTGTGGAAGTTATAGCGAGGGAGCGAAGGACATTGACGGAATTGCAAGTAAGACAGGATGACAGGAAAGTGATCGCTTGAGAACGTATCAACACAGATCCGCCACTCGAACTTATCAACAATTGCTGTGGAGCACAGGGTGACATCAACAGAGGAATAAGTATGATAGGATGCAGAAAAGTAAGTGTGTGAGTCGGCCTCATTAAGGCAGCAAAGGTCACGGTTCATAAGCAAATGTTCAATCTGCGAACCGGCTGTATCAGGATTGGAGGAAGTAGGGTCCCATATAGGGCTATGGGCATTAAAGTCACCCAACAGTAAGATGGGAGAGGGTAGTGTAGAGAAAAACTGAGAATAGCAAGGAAAGGTCATAATTGTAAGCAGGTTGGTTATAGATATTGCAAATGGTAACAGAGTCACCATCGGGGATATGAAGAGTAAGGATAAGAGTGCTGTAGGAAACTTGTACGAATGGGAAATAAGCCAAAAGTTACTCGATGATGGACATAAATTGTTGTGCCATATTCTCCATCAGGGGATAGAGAACAGCACACAAGGTGGTAGTTGGTGATGGATTTATCATAATTTCCAATGTGTTGTAAACAAATACACATTGGATTATAGACATGGAGTAAACGCTGGATCTCACCTAGATGGACTCTAGATGAGAGACCATTACAACTCCATTGTAGTATATAGGGATTGAACAGGTTAAGTGAGAGACGTCAGGTTACGTAAATTAACAGCACTGTTCGGCTGTTGGAGATGAAGAGGAACGGGTCTGCGGGGAGGGTCATGAGAAGGCAGGGAGTTTCGACGTGGATGGTGGGGGGACACATTAGAGGACAGGTCATGGAGGATAGTAGCTATCTTGGAGTGTGAAAGATCTGAACGTGACTTTAAATGAAAAGCACATAAGCACGAAGAGTTATGAGAGGCGGTGTTATCAGGGGTTGGTAAACGTCGGTCACGGAGAAAGGAGCGTATCAATGCAGCAACAGTGGATTTAGTGCGGCTAGGCGTCCGGCGATACTCACGCACAAAGCAGTCATGACATCCACAGTGGGGTGCATGGGAGCCCGAGGCAGTAGCATTGATAGGTGCGTGAGGTCGAGGACGAGTAAGCGGGGGGGGGACGCAGGTGTAGAGGGGGTGTGGAGTTTTAACTTGAGCTTCGTTTTAACTTGAGCTTCGTTTTAACTTGAACTTCGTTTTAACTTGAACTTCGTTTTAACTTGAACTTCGGTTTTTAGCACCTCATTTGAGACTCGTATGAGGCCTCCCGGATTCCTGCCAAGTTTTTGTTTTTGCCTCATATGAGGTCTCCCGGATTCCGAGGGTTAAGATAATTATATAATTGTACCCCCTATACTCTATTAATTTTAGGTAGGCCAGAAATCTTGACTCCAACCTTTTTTAACTAAAAAAATTACTGCAGTAATTGAGATGCTATTTTTATAATTTAAGGAGAATCAGCCAGGGAAATAGGTGTGGAAATTTACAGCCCAATTATGATCAAGCCCTTTTCGAGTTCCCAAATTGACATTCCTTGAATGTGATGATAGTGCGTTGTTATAAGAGCGATTAGTTTGCTTGGGAAACAGATTAACTTGCTCATGTAGTTATGTACACCCTATGTGGTGGATTGTGTTTTTTTATTTCATAATTATACTTTGCTAAAGCGTTGTTTCCACATAGTGATTTTGATAAGTTCTTGTCTTTTTACTGTGTTCGTCTAAGTTTTGGTTTGTTTATTTTGCAAGTTTTACATTATAATTTCATAATTATATTTTGCTATAGCATTGTTTCCACATAGTGATTTTGATTAGCTCTTTTTCCTTTATATATTGTCTTTGTCCCAGTTTTGGTTTGTTTATTTTGCAAGTTTTACAATTTAATTACAGAGGGTAAGAGACACAATTTCTGTCCTACAACTATTGAATAGACTATAGTGAGTACAATAAACTCAAAGATTGCTTGGTTGTTGTTGTTGTCGTTCCCTAAGTTACCTGGCCGAACAGCCCCGAGTCCCTAAAGACTGCTTGGTTTGGTCCACTTGTAGGAGCCGTAGTACAAAAAGTCGTTCTTGGTCAGCATTTCATTCGCCTGTACTGGCCCTCGGGAGCCGTACTTGTAGGAGGTCGGGGTGGGTCGGTCGTTCTCAATCTTGTGCAGCAGGGGGATGAAGATCCGCCAGGCCTCCGCCAATTCGTCACTCCTGCAACAATATTATATCACATTTTAACGCCTTTAATTCTATTCTATTCTATATACTCAGGCCCTATCCCCACTTTTCCTATTTTTTTTCTGTTTTGTTTTTTCCTTTAATCACAAACGATAATTAATTAAAATGTAAAACTTGCAAACTAAACAAACCAAAATTGGGACAAGGACAATATAAAGTCAAATTAAATTATCAAAATCGCTATGTGGAAACAACGCTTACTAAAATGAAAATTATTAAATAAAAGAACACAATCCACCACATAGGGTGTACATCACTACATGAGCAAGTTAATCTGTTTCCCAAGCAAACCAATCGCACATATAACAACGCACTATCGTCACGTTAAAGGAAGTAGTCAAGTTTGGGAAGTCCGGGACGTTCTGGCAAATTTTACTAAACTCTGCATGAATAAAGAAACTACATGTTAAATGTAAAAATATTATTTAAAATCAAATTTGCAACATGACAAGACATTAACAATAGTAAAAAATACAAATATTGATAAGATATCTATACTATTACAAAATAATATATAAAATACAGTACAGCACTCACTAACGATAGTGCTATCGGGTAGGTACCTGTAAGCATAGCATGCTTCAAGTGACCCCTATCAATAACTACCCTACAAATAACCTACATTTATAGCACAAATAAACTAAGGAAATCGCAAAAGTAAGCAATTGATACTATCGACAATGAATACATATAATATAACGAGAAATAATTGCAAAATATGAAGTAACAACAGATTTAAACAAAGAGTACTCTTTTAACAAGAACAATAAATTTAAAAAATCATCAATATTAATAATAATAATAATAATAGAAAAAGAAAAAGATAAACAATAAATACAGACAAAAAGTAAGCAGAGGTTATACAAGAAACTTCAAGTTAAAAATGCTTGATTAAAATTATTGATGTCAAATTTTAGAATACAGTCACAATAATTGACCCTAAAAAGATTAAATTTATGGAACAATTTACTTGCCTCAACTAACACAGGATGAAGCATTCACTATTCTCTCTCGCACTGATCCACCCAGGGGGTAAAGAGGCCTTCATCTTATGGTGGAGATAAAAAAAGAATATGCCCCATGTATCCTACTGCGTGTCATGCAACTAATAAGGGAGATGGTGGTATACTCACAGACCAACAGCCATTACTAAAAAATATAATCTTGCTATTGGCGCTGTCTTGGCATGGTACTGCCGAGGCTGGTGAGGAGCGGACAGGTGCCATAGAGGACTCTGATAGTTTTACCTGGGCACTGGTGCCATGCCAGAGTCGGCCACAGTGTTTACATGGTGTGGAAGCGTTGTGGCAGGACTTCGTTGTTCTATAATCCAAGTTGCCTAATTCATATTTTTGCACCAACCAACTTCACTTCTAAACTCAATTAATGAAATCAACAAATACAAGGACTCAAAAAACCTAGGATACTCACACCAAAATTCTGCACACTATCAAGACAGTTATGGCAGCTCACAGACACTAAATGTTACCCCCCCAGACCTGGATCTGGCGCCTTGGGGCCAATCTGGCCGAAGGGATCCAGAGGGTACAGTGCACAGTGTTTCCCCAGACTGGCACTGATCACTACAGCAGCCCAACTGGTGATGGGCTGGTCTATCAGAGTGAGAACTGAGCAATCTCTGCCATACCCATAGCTTACTCTGACTGTTCCTTTTACTTATATATCTTCTAGATCTCAAGTGACGGCGTCTCTTCCGTGGATTGACCTCCCAATCTACCAAGATTGGAAGCCAAAGCGTCACATATTTCCTTTGCCCCTCAACTTTTTTTTCATACTTGCTGAGGGGCACAGGGCCCCTTCGGTCAGCCAGGCTTTATTGTGGTCGGCAGGGAGGGTTCTGTGGGGTGCTCGGTTATGGCCTTGGCCTTGCTCGGGCCGTTCGGCCAGGCAGCTTGGGGAACAACAACAACAACAACAACAGCAGCCCAATGTATTTATACATGAAACATATATCCGAGAATTGTAGACACGGATGAAAATAATACATTCAGTCACACACACACACACACACACACACACACACACACACACACACACACACACACACACACACACCTAGATTACTAAAATGCCATTCATTCAATCACTAAAACTGTACCCGAGAAAGTCCAGCTGAGAGCCACAGACTATGTCTAGAGGGAGACTGTAATACCCTGTACCCGCAAAAATCCCGCAACCACCAAACTACCCGAGTTGACGTCTGGGATAGCATAAAATAGTCGTTGGTGGCAAAGTCTAATAAACCCACCATTTGAGCCCACCTATTGAGGTCCCTAACCAGGGCACAGTGGTGGTGCCTGGCGCGGGTTCGAACCCTGGTTAGGGGACCTCAATAGGTTTTACTAGGCTCGCGCGCTAACCCACTGTACTACCACAGATGTACAATAGGATAGCAACCTTAGTTCTCCTTGAAAGAACCAGGTGATAGTCTCGTGGTGATTCACGTGATGGGTTTATTTGACTTCGCCATCAACGCCTATTTTATGCTATCCCAGACGTCAACTCGGGTAGTTTTGTGTTGCGGGTACAGGGTATTACAGAGACCTTCACAAGTATCAGGCAAATTGGCCTGTTTGTAATGTGAGAATAGGTCAGTTCAAGCTCATTCTCTCTCACTATACACACACAAACACAGCATACACTATTATCTCACAAAGTGCATCTGAGAGCCACAAAATACGTCAAGAGTAAGATGATCAAAGACATTTAGGAATTTGGTTCTCTTGTAGTGTGAGCATTGGTCAGATCTAACTAGCCCTTTCCCTCCTTCTCTAACAGAACTACAGCACCCTACTCTCTCTCTCTCTCTCTCTCTAATAATAAGTTGCTTGACAACAAATATAATAACACATAAACATCTGAACGTGGAGCTTACTGCAGGGAGGTGTTTTTTTATTTACATGTCTAAGGGAAGGCTCTGGGGAACTGAATTAAATAACGTGTGTGTGTGTGTGTGTGTGTGTGTCAATATATCTCTCTCTCTCTCTCTCTCTCTCTCTCTCTCTCTCTCTCTCTCTCTCTCTCTCTCTCTCTCTCTCTCTCTCTCTCTCTCTCTCTCTCTCTCTCTCTCTCTCTCTCTCTCTCTCTCTCTCTCTCTCTCTCTCTCTCTCTCTCTCTCTCTCTCTCTCTCTCTCTCTCTCTCTCTCTCTCTCTCTCTCTCTCTCTCTCTCTCTCTCTCTCTCTCTCTCTCTCTCTCTCTCAGACCACACCACGAATTCATACCTAACAAAGTGCATCTGAGAGCCACAGAACACGTCAAGGATGAGACGTTCATAGGCATCGGGTAACTTGGCCCCCTTGTATCGCGAGCCATAGGTCAGATCCAGCTCAGTCTCCTCCAGTCCAAACGACATCCCCGGAGTCTTGATCATCACCTGGGGAAGAAGCGGCGATATATTAATTAATCATGGCACCAATGAACAAAATGTAATCAAGGTACATTAGAGGTAATGTAAGTGTGTTAAAAAGAAGTTATGTGTGCTTGATAAGTGTAGTGAAATGAGTATGAGGAGGTGTTTGTGAGAGTTAGCTGTGTAGGTGAGGCACAAATAGAAATTAAAATGTAAAACTTGCAAACTAAACAAACCAAAACTGGGACAGAGACAATTAAAGTCAAATTAACTTATCAAAATCGCAACTGTATGTGGAAACAGTGGGGGAAGCCAGACAAATGAAACAGGAGTTCCAGCTGTAAAATCAGTGAAAATAGGTTAGTCTAAACTGAATAAGATGCGGAAATAGACTTAGACTACCAGGCTAAGTGGGACACCTTTATTATTCTCGGGGTAACGTGTCTGCCTCGTAACCCAAGGGTCCCGGGTTCGATTCCCGCCCTAGGTGCAGATTTTTGGAGGATATTTGTCAAGATGGTTGCTGTTGTTGTTGTTGTTGTTCCCTAAGCTGCCTGGCCGAACAGCCCCGAGTCCCTGAGGAAGGCCATGGCCACTAATATCTTATGTTATAAAAATAGTCAACTTTGGGAAGACATTAACCTAACCTAACCTAGGGTACCTGTATTATTCTATAATTGCACCTAGGCCTATACGAGCTAAACAAATTATTATTGTATTTAACAGGAAGGTACGGCAAGGTAAGTGATGTGGTATAGGTGGCAATATGCGGAAATGGATTATAAGGGCATTCTGCCCCCCTCTTACCCCCTTACGAAAATCTACGGTTATTCACTCCACCCCAACTGGATTTCTACCCTTTTACCCAACCAGCGGGGGTGTGGGGGCGACAGCCCCCACCCCTAATACAGTACCAGGTTAGGTTAGGTTAATGTCTCTCTGAAACATTGTAAATCTGTGTCACATCTAGATTGATAAACTTTTGTCAGAGGGGGGCGGAATGCCCTGATAATCCATTTCCGCATATTGCCACCTATACCACATCACTTACCTCGTTGTACCTTCCTGTTAACCCTTCCTACCCGGTCTGCCTTAGGTAAGGACAGCACGAAAGAAGGGCCGCTACCCGGTATGCCTTATCTAAGGCATGAGCTTAATAGCCTAATTAAGCTTGGTCCTAACGCCGTGCGTACGACGTATGTCAACAAACCCAAGCGTTCGTCACCGCACCTCCGAAAACAAGAAGGAGAAGACTCCTCAATGTTATTGTTCTGACATCATGACGAAATTAGTGTCTAAAAAGCCCCCACATTGGCAAAATCTCTGCAATATTGGCTCCACTGAAATCGTCATCACAACTGAATCAGTTGACTTACAGAGCTCTACTCAATGCCAAAATACAGATTGAAAACCGCACTACGATTATAGATGAGTGGGAAAGTTCTAGCAGTGAAAATAAACATAAATACGGTAGCCTAGGCCTAGACGTTTTTCAGCCATATCGCCCGGGTAGGGGCGACCGTCATTGGGTAAGACAGCCCGGGGAGGAAGGGTTAATTACAATAATTTTTTTAGTACGATTTTAGTTACTGGACACCTATTTGACAGGTACCGCCAACGATTTAATACATGTTTTTTTTCGGTTTCCACGCATCCAACACGAAGCTACACCCTTTTCTGGTGTACGAAACACTAAAAAAGCAATGGGGACACTTTAATAATGATAATATGAGACGAAATATAAAGACAACTCGGTTGCATTCGTGGAAGTAGCGTCGCTTTGTTTACTTTACGCTCGGAGTGACTTCCCGGTCCCGCCGCCTTGGCGGTCGAGTTCAAATAGCTAAGCTTATATAACCAGTTGTTGGGTCCATTTTTTTATAAAGACTTGCGTTATAGGCCGTGGGATACAGGACAGGGTTGAGGGGGGGCTCTACCCCCCCCCCCCCCCCACAGGGTGCCAAAACAGAAATTATCCAGTTCTGGATCATTTTTCTAAGCTTACAAGGATCAACTTTGCGCGGCGTCTGCGGGGGGCGCAGCCCCCCCGCTTCATAACAGGGGGTCCAGGGGGCGTAGCCCCCCGGCCGCCGGAGAAATTTTGAGATGTGAAGGTAAATATATGCACAATACATGCTCAAAATTTATTAAAAGGAATGAATAATATTGTAAGTAAAAGGGATGTTATGTATGTTTACTGGTGTTTAATCAGGATACTAGGGGAGCTGGCTGCCTGTACTTCAGTCTCAAAGAGATGCACTTCAGGTCCACTAATATAGGCATTGAAAACAAGTTTTTAAATTATTCTTAGCAGTCCCTGTTTTAGTTTTGTAACTTTTGTCCAATAAAGATTTCATGTATATTTGTTGTTGCATTCCAAGAACTATTACATACTTAATTTATATCCTTTCATATGATACATGAGTTACTATAGAGTACTGGTTAAAATACATACCGGTACAAAGTTTCAAGAATAAACTTTGATTAGAACATTTGTTTGTCTATTATTTTCCCTGGGCCGAGTAAAAAATACCTGGGTAGGCTATTCCCATCTCGGGTTAAGTACAATCAGTAGGAACGTAGAAACTTACTTTAATTTTCACAACTTTAAAAGACTCAAGATTCTGCGAGGCTAATTCCGAAAATATTCAATCAAGTCTCCGTTACCCCCATGAAGTCAGGTTATAGTAATGACAAGACATACCAATAATATATGTTAGTTAGCGGGTGTGTGGACTGTGGGGATAGTGGCAGCCCCCACTTTGGACACTAAGACTAAGTAAAGTTAGGTTAGGGTAAGGTAATGCAAATTATCTACTCATAACATGATAAACAATTGAACAATAAACTACTGTACTATATTCCTTGAAGAAATAAAAACAAACAATTGTACATAAGGCTGCGGAAAGATTCTTTAGTGATACCCAAGTCATGGCCGGGATTCCGGGAAATCTATAAATGCACTGTAGGCGGTAGGCCTAGCTGCTGGCTGTACACTTATTAAATTGTACCGGTAATCTGGCTAAAAAGTTACCGGTATACAAAATGAGAACATAGAGGCAGGGTGCAGATCCCACTTTGGACACTAAGTTTGGACTTTGGTTAGGGTAAGTTATTGCAAATCTTCCACTCATAATATAAACTACAATAAAATAAGATACCAGTAGATAAGATACTACTGTAGCCTATTCTGCCTATACCTTGAAAACAAAAACAAACGGTAAGACTGCGAAAGTATTCTTCAGTGACAGGTCTACCCCTATAATCCCACGGCATGACGGCAAACTGTTATTGTCATAGGCTATAGCCTAGCCAGGGTTTCGAATGACGCTGTTTTTTTGAGTGATACAACTTTCTGTATAATGATAAAACAAAATTAATCCTAGCCTAGGCCTAGCCTACGTATTTTTATATTATTATTTTAAAAGTTAGACATCTAAAATAGGCCTAGGCTTAGGCCTACTGTGTTCCAAAACTCAAGAGTAGCCTAGGCTAGGTTAGCCTAGCCTAGCCTAGCCTTAGCTACAAAAAAAAAAAAAAAAATACAGGAATGTTGGTCTAGGCTAAGTTTAATATACACTTCCCAGGTCATTTTAACAGTTCTATTGCTTCTATATATCATATAATACACCATAGAGTAAGTTTTTAATAACTAGAAAAAAAGGTCATCTTCTAAATAATTACCATAGCCTAATTGAGGACCTTCGCCATTCCCGGGTTAAGAGTGGGCTCTGAGTCTTAGCCTACCAGAACCAGATTCCCAGCTGCCTAGCTAACCTTATTTTGTACTGTCTTTAACCTCAAATCTTCCTTGATCTCATTAGCCTATCAATACATTATACATAGCCCCACTAGTGGGGGCAGTCCTAAGATTGTTGGATAATGGGTTATCCTAAGCCTAATATGCCTAGCCTCAGCCTAGGCTACTCATTTCTGCTTCAAATTATCATTATCATCATAGGCCTAGGCTAATACAAGTAGGCCTAGGCTTATCTGAAAAAAATAATATGCTTGGCTACTTACAAAATCGCTGTTTGGTGCTTGCTAGAAGTCAGGTTTATCCAAAGTATCACCTTGAACTTATACCTTATATATAATGAGTTCCCCAAGATTAATATGCACAATTTTAGACTGTGTAGGGCACTCGCACTTCACATGAAGTCAATGTTATATTCCAGCCCCTTAATTCACTCTATTTTTCCACAAATATATCGGTAAATAACAGCTAACACATTTCCAAGTGTTCCACAGTTGATTGGCGGCAAGCTAATTTGACGTCATCATTGGATTATTCTCGGAAACACCACAATGGAAAACATTGCTGATATTCGTTCGTTGTTTTCCATTAATTCAACCACATATATACCCCTGAAAAACCAATAATTCATCATAAAACGTACTAATTTATAGCTTACCTTATGCCTCAAGGTCTTGCGCTCTTTGTCAAACACATAAAATTTATATTCGTTCACTATTTTTAAGAAATTAGAGACCCCATAAAATTAGCACATACGAAAAAATATCGTGTATTTTGTGGGAGTTTAATTAAGATCAGATTAGATCAGAAAACAAATAACATTCAAACTTAAATTAATATTTTACATTATTCATTTCAGTGAAATTTAGTCAATATATTAAACACATGGAGTAGTTTAGTTAATATATACATAGTTTTAGATAAATACCTATTATTATCCTTTAATATCTACATATTATTGAGCATGCGAGTGCCAATAAAAATTAACGGTAGGTGTGTTCGTCTTGACTCAGCCTTCGGCGCAATATAAACATCGGAGTGTAGGGGTACATTGGTTGTTTGTTGTTTGTTTGTTTTAGCGGACTCTCCCATCCAGGAGTTCGTTCTATGAACGATGGCTGTTTCCTTATTGTAATATATATTTGTTATATTGGTGCTAAAGTCAGTCACCTCATCCGAACCGAACAAGTTGTGTTTTCACAGTGTAAACAAATCGCTCTCATGACTCGACCTGGAGTCTACAGTAGCTGCATTTGGACTTCCGTCTTATAGCCAATGTAGAGTACAGTGTAGAGCAAAGCAACATCGTTTGATGAGTGTAATGTAGAATAGAATGGCAGGTTTAGCCGGCTCCCCGGCGCCCCGGGACAGTCACAGGATCTTAGCCTATTTCAGTATCAAATTTTTCAATGTTAGGTTCGGGATCACGAGATTTTGGCACACGTTATTCCAGCCCCTAATTCACTCTATTTTCCACAAATATATCATCCAAGTGTTCCACAGTGATTGGCGGCACGCTAATTTGACTACATGGGATTAGATCAATGGAAAACATTGCTGATATTGTCGTTGTTTTCCATTGAACTGAAAAAACCAATTAATTCATCATAAATTTATAGCTTACCATGCCTCAAGGTCATAAAATTATATCGTCACTATTTTTAAGAATTAGAAACCCCAGAAAAATTAGCACATACGAAAAAAATTGTGTATTTTGTGGGAGTTTAATTAAGATCAGATCAGATCCGAAAAATTTCAGTGAGAATGGCGTGCATTCGAGTGCCGGTAGGACTCAGCCTTCGGCGCCGCCCATGGTGGTGTTGTTTGCATCAGGAGTTCGTTCTATGAACGATGGCTGTTTCCTTATGTAATTATATTTGTTATATTGCTAAAGTCAGTCACCTCATCCGAAACCGAACAGTGTGTTTTCACAGGTAAACAAATCGCTCTCATGACTCGAGCTCGGATTTATCGTCTATATTAGTAGCCATTTGGACTCAATACAGGATAGTTCTAAGATCATAGCCAATGTAGAGTTCGAGCAAAGACATCGTTTGATGAGGTAATGTAGAAATAGAATGGCAGGTTAGCGGGGCTCCCGGCCGCCGGGACAGTCACAGGCTCTTAGGCGAATGTTAGGTTCGGGATCACGAAGAAAATGGGCGAATTTTGGCACACTGTCTAAGGTGAGGGTGAGGTCAGAGATGATGATGATCAGTTGTAGTACAGTACAGTACTGCTCTATGTGTACTGTGTGATTCAAGTCAAGGTGAGGGTGAGGTCGAGATGATGATGATCAGTGGTGGTATAGTACAGATTCAGTTGGATGGTAATTTTATATGCTTGTGATTTTGTTTGTTGTTCTGATGTAGGTTCCTAGGGCTGATGCGATGACATGTTTACTGTGCTGTGGTAGGTCTCCTCCACCTAGGATATGCTTGATGTTGAATGTTCCTCCTTGTTGGGTTACTACACTTCTGAGGTGGGTGCGGGCACCGTAATGTCTGTGGCAGTGGAGTAGACATTAAAGTCTTTAAAGAATTTAAAGGGCCACATCGACCAATTATCGACATAAAATTGTAATATCCTTAAAATACAAATAAATAGGCTAAATACAAATATTTAGTTTGCAAAAATACAAACATCAAGTTAAATGTTAATAGTTGGCAGGAAATGATCTAATTAAGTAGTTCAGTTCAGTTCAGGTTGGGCGGGAAGGTAGGCCTTTACAACGGCGCCTCCCTTTTGGTGTTGTTGTTTTTGGCGCACTCTCCGAACCCACAGTCTCTACTATCCAGTGTTTTGTGCTTTTCTTATTATTTTCTCTTCTTTCTTCTTGGTTGTTCTTCTTTCTTCTTGGTTATTCTTCTTTCTTCTTCGTTCCTCTTCATTCTTCGTAGTCTTCCTTTGTTTGCTTGTTTTTAACCTCTCCGCGGCACACATGGGGTTTTCTACAGGGGTATGGGTGGGTAGGGGTTTTCTGGCATGTTATGTATTTGGTTGTTTTCTTGTGTGAATACTGATTGGAAATGAGTGTTGAGTATCTGTGCTTTGTGTTCTGGAGTGGTTTGTAGAGTGTCGTTGTCTTTAAGTGATGTGATGGTGGTGGTATCCTGCCTGCGCGACTTGAAAAATTTGAAGAAATGTTTGGTGTTGTTTCTGACGTCTGCGAAATAAGAAGCTATGTGTTTGCGTTACGCTTTTTTTATGTTTTTGGCAAATGTTTTTTGGTGTGATGTATATGCGGTCCAGTTTTCAGGTGTGTTGTGTGTCTGCGCGCGTTTATAAATTCTTTGTTTTTTGCGATGTTGTCTACGTAGATCCCTGGTGAACCATGAAAGAGTATATCTACTTGATGGGGATTTTAGTGGTATGTATTTGTGCATGGCTATATGGATGGTGTGATGGAAGTTGTTCCAGTTTGTTAAGAGGGGTCTTGTGTGTGGGTCTGTTATAAAAAAGTCATTTTTGAGTTTAGTCAAGTCTTGTTTGATCGCGTCTAAGTCAGCGCTGGAGTAGATAAAGATAGGTTTTGGTCGCTATTTTTGTCTAGTTGGTCGGAGATCAGCGTCAACAAGTACAATGTCATGGTCGCTCAGTCCTGGAACAACTTGTGTGTTTGTTATGTGAAGAATGTTGGGTTTAATGTTATTTTAATACCACGAATTTTGTTGATAAATTTGAAGATAAATAATGAATCTATATGCTCTAAAGATCATAAGAAAATTTGTTTTAACCCTCGGCAAAACCTAATAAAAAAGTATGGTACTAAAATGTCTTTTTCGTAACAAGGTTGTCAATACGGTACTTCCAGTTATCGATAGCTATAAAGATCATATGAAAATGTGTTAAACCCTCGGAAAAACCTAATATAAAAGTATGGTACTGAAATTTTATTTTCGTAACAAGGTTGTCAATACGGTACTTTCCCGTTATCAATGTACAATCAAGCTGAAGATTGGGTATTATTCTATAATTGCACCTATACGAGCTAAACAAATTATTATTGTATTTAACAGGAAGGTACGGCGAGGTAAGTGATGTGGTATAGGTGGCAATATGCGGAAATGGATTATAAAGGCATTCTGCCCCCCTCTTGCCCCCTTACGAAAATCTACGAAAATCTCCACCCCAACTGGATTTCTACCGTTTTACCCAACCAACGGGGGTGTGGGGGCGGCAGCCCCCACCCATAATACTAGGTTAGGTTAGGTAAGGTTGTTAGGTTAGGCTAATGTCTCTCTGAAACATTGTAAATCTGTGTCACATCTAGATTGATAGACTTTTGTCAGAGGGGGGCGGAATGCCCTTATAATCCATTTCCGCATATTGCCACCTATACCACATCACTTACCTCGTTGTACCTTCCTGTTAAATACAATAATATTTTTTTTAGCTCGTATAGGTGCAATTATAGAAATTTACCGAAGATTGCAGAGTAAACACCATATTCGACTTTTCTTTCACCTTCGTATAATCGACAGCCATTTTATTTTTTATGGGGGTGTGGGGGCGGCAGCCCCCACCCATAATACTAGGTTGGGTTAGGTTAGGTAAGGTTGTTAGGTTAGGCTAATGTCTTTTCAAATCACTATCGGGGAGCGGGGAGCGTGTCTTAACATCGATCGATAGGCCTAATGGGGCAAAATAGGTTTTCCCGAGATTTCTAATTAATTACAAACACTATATATTGATGCAAATGACCAATTTTGTTTATAAAAAACACTCGGAAAATTCGTGGTATTAAAATAACATTTTTCCGAATGTTGTTAGTGAGATATAGGTCTAAGGTGTGAGATGTGGTAGAAGGGCCGCCGTCGCCACCGGGGCGAGTTTGTGTTCGTGTTGGCTTGAGTACTGTTTGTGAAAGTGAGAATGTAACATTGAACCCAAAAGAGGCTCATTATATCGACTGACGTGTATTTCTACACCCGTTAAAATATCGCGAGAATTTGTGACGTCACCGTCTAGACAGTGACGTACTCCCACAACAACCATTCATATGCCATCATCACTCGTGATGTCACACCCAGTTTATTGACCAATAGAATATCAGTATACAACTCGCCTTGCCTCCACTCGTCGTCCACCAGCTGAGCTGGGAAATTGTAGAAAGTGAGTCCACAGATGCCCTCTAATTATTAATTTACCAAGTATATTTTCCATATACTGTATAGTATACTACGAAGCAACATACATAATACATATACAGTATACCGGTATGTACAAACAACAAATATGCTATAACACTGCCCAGTTCTTGAGATATAATGCATACCGTTACGCAGGATTATACCAGTACAGGTATTGTACCCTACATAGTTTTTACTATAGGTCATTAAGGACTGGAAAGTGTTTCAGGGTAAGTACCGGTAAGTAGGTAGAATGAGGATTGGTTATTAAGGTCTTATAGGAGGTAAGTCGTTATGTCTCGTCGGGTTGAGTCAGGTTCGGGTTTTGTAGGGTTGGCAGAGGTCTAGTACAGTACAGTACATTATAGTACCGGTATGGGTGGTACTGTACTGTATTGGTTAGCGGTGGGTATTCTGTGTGTTGGGAGTTGTTTTGTCGTTGATGTTATTAGATGTCTCAAGTTTTATTTGTGGCTCTTATGTATGTTCCTAGAGCTGAGGCAATTGCATGTTTGCCTTGTTGGTCGATATCTCCTCCTAGGATATGTTGTAGATTGAAGGTCCCTCCGTGTTGTGCCACTGTTCTTCTCAGGTGGGTGCGAGCGCTGTAATGTCTATGGCAATGAAGTAGATAGTGTTCCACTGTTTCTGGGGTGAGTCAGTAGGGGCAGTTCTCGTCTTCTTTTAGTCCCATTCTGTGCATGTGCTCCGCTAGTCTTGTGTGTCCTGTCTTTAGGCAGAGTGTAGTTGTATTTAGAGCTTTGTTCTTGTATTTTGTGTGTTTCCATATGGACCATTCGGGTTTGATATTTCCGTATCTTGTGCCGGTGATGGTGACTTTCCATTCACCCTTGAAGTCTTGGAGGATGTCTTCTTTTAGGATGTTGGCTCTGTCTATTGTAGTGTAGGGGAGGGGTGTAATTTTTCTGAGGGAGTGCATGCCCCAGGCAAGTTCATCGACTATTTCATTGTGGAGTATGTCTATATGGCCAGTATGCAGGTACCCACTGGTGACTGGAAGCTCATAGTATAACCTTGTAGGGAGAGGTTAGTGAGTAGTTGGAGCATGGGGTATAGGAGTTCCTTACTTTGTGCTGTGTTGTATTTAATGGCCTGGATAGCGCTCTTGGAGTCGCAGCATATTGTGTATGGGCCTGGTGGAAGGGTACTGATGATTTCTAGTGCTTGATTGAGTCCGTACAGCTCTGCAGTGAACACTGATGTTTGTTTGTGGAGCTTCCATCCCATGATTAGATGAAATTTTGGGATCCATAGGCATAGTGCTGCTGACGTGGATGTGGTGTTTCCGTTTTTGATGAGTGATCCGTCTGTGTATATGTGAGTGGAATTTTTATGCTGGGTATTCAGGATTTCTAGGAATTCCTGTTTTAATTGGGATGGGTTGTCCTTCTTATTATTTAAGGTTATGAGATCTGTGTGAGTTTTAGGAGGGGTATATTCAGTCAATATTTACGAGTCACACCACAGCTGGGATCTCATTTTTAATGGTAGTTTTGGGTTCCTACCATTCTATGCTTCATTGCTATATACTTTTTATCCACCGGAAAATATATTTTTTTCTTGTTTGTTTTTTTTGTTTTTTAGCATTAACCTAACCTAACCTAACCTAATAGCCCCCAAATACATTTAGGTTAGGTTAGGTTAGGTTTTTAGGTTAGGTTAATGCTAAAAATTAAATAACAAATAAAAAGAAAAAGAAAAAAAGAAAAAATAATATTTTCCGGTGGATAAAAAGTATATAGTAATGAAACATAGAATGATAGGAACCCAAAACTACCATTAGAAATGAGATTCCAGCTGTGGTGTGACTCGTAAATATTGACCGTATATTCCCATGGTGGAACTGGAGGTACCATGGGTTGCGCTTGGCAGCCCAGAAAAATACGGCCCTTCCTGTGTATGATCTGGCCTATTCTTTCTCGGAAGGGTGATTTGCAGGTCCGGTTCGGGAAGGATGTAGTTTCCGGGTGTACGGTTGTCATGTGCGCTCTCACTTAGCCTACGTTCCCATCTATTTCGACGCTATATTTTCTGCTATTTGCCCCCTGTCATTACTGCATGAATACTAGGTTAGGTTAGGTTAGGTTGTTTGGTTAGGCTAATGTATTTTTATATCCAGAGGCATCCGCATAGTGTAAACAAGGTGGGCGGTACTGCCGGTACACCCGGTAACTACATTCTTGCCTCCGGTTCTCCTGAGGTCGTATTGGTATGTTGCGGAGAGATGCTGAAAAAGGGTGGGTGGGGGGCGTTATATGTTTCTGAGAAGTATGAAGAGCACTGTAAGTCTCTTCTGGTGGTTAGGGGGATTAGGTTGGTTTCACACTGGAGGCTGGCTATTGGTGATGATTTGAGTACCGTACTGTACATTTTACTTTCCCTTACCATGCTTCTTAGATTTGTGTTTAGTTTTGGCACCTGTTTTCTCATTACGGGTACTCTTTAGAGATGATGGCTCATTGGACACACCCAATATACTATGGATATGATTGTTTTCTTTTTTGCAATCATTCACACACTTCTCATCTTCCAGGATTCCATGCCCATGAAGAGTCAGTCGAAGCTTTTTCAATTCTTTCAAAATGTTCATGCCGATGACAGGAAAGACACGACAAGTTGCCTCACTCGCCAAAGAACCCATAGGCATTCCATAAACTACTTTCTAAACTCCACAGACACTAACAGTTACATCAGGGTAATACACATCAGTAAAATCAGTACGAGTAACGCCTTCTATTCCGTGTTTATATGGTAGTTTACCAACAGGCACACCTAGTTCCTGAACAAGGTTTTGAGTGAGGATAAGACAGTAGCTCCTGTGTCAAGATCGGCCATAACAAGCTTCCCGTTAATGGTGACGGGGACCTGGACTGTCATTCGAGGAACGGGAGTCACATGCAAATCGTGCAATAGAAGGTAAGGGGGATCAGTGTCCATAACTATGGTAGCACGATGAGACAGTAGGACGTCGGCTCCCAAAAGGCAATCATTTTTATCAAAGTTATCACCGACACCAAGGTATGGCCGAAGGACTAGGCCACCTTCAAAGGTTACATCATGGTTGCCCACGTACCCAGAATAACCATCAAATAGGTATTTCTCAAAATATTTATCTTCAAGTCCACAAAGTTCTAGGAAAGACTTTGGGATTGAAGTCACAGGTGATTTAGTATCTACTACAAAGGTAATTTTTTGACCAAGGATACTGGCATCCAAAGCCAAAGCATTTCCCCCGTATTCCCACCTTAGGTTCAACTTCCGGACATCTGTCCTTCCCTTGGGGGCCATTGTTGGGCAAAGTAGAAAGTAGGCTAGGCCTTGGCTCTAGCCTAGCCTATTAAGTAACTTAGTAGGTATAAGTAAACTATACGGTAACACCACTAGGCCTAACTGTAGCCTATATAAGCCAGTACTTATAACTGTATAAACTTACAGATAACTGCGGAAGCGAAGATCTTTACAGAGACGAGGTTCACGAGAATACTAATACACTCGCAAACCCTTTGATAATCACCAACAAACTGAGGCGGCACGGCAGGAGCGTTACCAAATACCAATTCATAATGTCGACATCGCTAAAAGATTACAAAAATGTAAAATATAGGTAGAAAATTTCAAATCTCTAATTGATTGCTTAAAAATGCTCACATTTTAAGAATATAAACATAATTCACGTGTTTAATTGACGCTAGATCAAAGTATATATAGTATCTAGAGATCTTACAATAAAGTAAGTTGGTAACATCGACGGGACAATTTGTCACTTTTTTTTATATCATTATAACCCATTATAATTATAGACTAAGCTATCCTCTCTGTTAATTTACATATAAACATCAAATAAGTTATAGCAATTATATGTTTATATACAGTATATTTGTGTATCAGTTTAGTTCAGTTGTTGGGCGGGAAGCTTGGTCTTTACAACGGCGCCTCCCTTTTGTCGTGCTCATTTTATATATCTGTAATGCCCCGATTTTATACAGGATTAACTTGGTATAGGTGGGTTCAACAAGATTGAGTTATAGGATTTCATGCAAAGGACACAAATGGAATCAATAGAGGACATAGATAATATCAAAATAATGGTTTATAATGCAGCTTTATTCTCCAAAACACTAGGCAGAATAACAGTTATATGAGCACTTGAAACAATGGTAAATTGGATGAGTAAAAATGCCGTTAAATGCGTACTTTGGACTTTTATAATCTTTAGCACTTATCGCGGATTTGGATAGACACACTTCCCACTTCCAACGTTCAGGTATTATTCTTCTGATCACATTATTTCAACGATACGTAGGGTACACGAATCTCACAGGTTAGGTATCTCGTTTGGTTAACTCTCTGGTAATATGATTCGTAATCAAAGATGAAAATATAAGTGATATAGTTATTTCCCAAGAATTAAAACGTAAAGGGATAACCGTAGCTAGTTGCACTGGGCTATAGCTATAGTATGTTCACTTGTCTAGGTAATACTTAAGACCGAATTATCAGTGAGGCCGAATCAGGTTTCTTAGTTTCTTACAGTAGATCCTCTGGAAAAAGGCAAACTAGGCCTGTGTATCCAGCTCAGTACCAGTACTTGCACTGCTGCGGTCGTTCACAGTGTTGGCGGCGGCGGTAGCAGACGCAACATTTTTACTATTCTGTATTTTTGTTTTATAATCAAACTTCAAATCTTGTCTTCCCCATGCTTTATCAAGATTACTTTCAAACTCCCTTATTGATTCGGAATCGACTACATACTGGGGCAGTGCATTCCACTCATTTACCACTCTATCACAAAATGAGTTCTTTGCCTTTTCAAGCCTATTTCTTTCTTTGTAAATCTTCTTAGTGTCCTCTCGTTCTTGTTCCCTCCCGCATCAAGAAGATACCTTCACACACATCCTCATCATACTTTCCTGACACTATCTTAAAAGTCTCTATCATATCCCCTCTCTTTCTCCTATATGCCAGTGTCGGAAGCCCCAGTGTCCTCAACCTCTGCTCATAGCCCGCGTTCTTCAACGTTGGTACTAGCTTGCTAGCTCTCCTCTGCACTTTCTCCACTGCTTCTATATCCTTTACCATATATTATGGAGCCCACACCTGGTTCGCATATTCCAGGTGCGGCCTAACCAGCGCTGTATAGAGATTCCTGAAGATTTCTTCGTCAAGTGACACAAATGTCCTCCTTATCAGCCCTACAATTCTATTGGCTTTGTTTATCTTTTCCGCTAAATGTTCTGAGAAATTTAACTTATTGTCTATCACTACTCCTATATCCTTTTCTGCATTCACTTCCTCCATCGCTTCATACATACTGTATCCTACCTTGTCTATCTTGCTTGTCCCAATCCGCATGTACTTGCATTTTTTTGGATGAAAAGGCATTAACCAATGCTCAGACCATCCCTTCATGCCCTCCACATCTCCTTGAAGCAAACCCACATCTTCCTTACTCCTCACTCTTCTATACAGCTTAGTGTCATTCGCATACAGATATACCTCATTTCCATTAGTTATAACTTCAGGTAAGTCGTTGATAAATATAACGAACAGTAGTGGTCCCAACACAGATCCCTGAGGTACCCCACTTGTAATTTCCCTCCACCCCGAGCCTATTCCATTCACCAGTACCCTCTGCCTCCGATCTTTCAGGAAGGCTTCTATCCATTTCACACATTTCTCCCCTATATTATAGCTTCTAACTTTCTCTATTAACCTTTTATGTGGGACCTTATCGAAGGCCTTCATAAAATCGCAATATACCACGTACGTCTATTACATCACCATCCTCTAGAATTTGCATCCATATCATCTACCACCTTAATTAGCTGTAGTACCGTCGACCTCCCCGGCAAGAATCCGAACTGTCTCCCACTGAAAAGTTGGTTTGATTTCATATGCTCCATTATTCCTTCTCTAATTACCGTTTCCATTAGTTTACACACAACTCTTGTCAAAGTGACTGGTCTATAATTTCCTGGGTCATTTCTCTTTCCCTTCTTAAATATAGCTGTTATGTTCGCCTCTCTCCAGTCCATCGGGATTTGTCCTGTATTAAAAGATACCTCAAATAAATTTTTTAATGGCTCTACTAACATCTCACCTCCTTCCTTTATGATTCTTGGGTGTATCCCATCTGGTCCCGGTGACCTACCTCTCTTCATTTTTTCTATAGCCCTTCGTATTCTAGCATGGGAAAACTCTATTAGTTCTAGTGCCGGTGCCTGTTTGATGGGAATAGTAGGCACTGCATCATCCGACTCCACTGTTAGTACCCCCCCAAAGTATTTCCCCAGCACCTCTGCTTTCTCCTTATCAGTCTTCGCTCTACTCCCATCATCCAACCCCCCTACAAGCTCTGGGATCCCTACTCTTCTTGTTAACTTTTCCTGAATGTACTTCCAGAATATTTTTGGATTATCCTTCACATTTCTAGCAATCTCTCTCTCCCTCTCCTTCACCCCCCTCCTTGTCTCCCACCTTATTTTATTGTTTATTTGTCTGTCTTCCAGATCCACTTCTTTAGCTTCTATACTAGATCGCCCCCTGTTCTTTTTTAACAATTTTAGTCTTTCCCACAATCGTTTCTTTCTTCTAATCAATGTCCAAAGCTTTCTTTTCATTGGCAATTCTGGGTTCGTTCTTTTCCTCAATTTTGTTTTATCCTTATATTCCCTTACTGGTACACTCTCCAGTTTGACTCTAATTTTCCTCCACATTCTTTCAGCGTCTTCACCGTTCAAGTATTCCCCTTAGTCAATGTCCAAACACCGTCTCAGCAGCTCATAATCTGCTCTATCATACATGTATATTTTTTTTATTGCTTCTATTATCCCTCTCTGTCTTAATATTGCAACTAAAGCTTATACAGGCATGGTCACTACGACCTATAGGGCTATCCACATTGACATGTTCCACTATTCGGGTTTCGGGTTAACCTGGCAAGTGCGGGAAGACTCTTAAGAGTTTCCCCGGGCGACTGCGGGAAGACTCTTAAGATCCTGGGCCTAAAAAAATCCATTTAAAACACCCCCAAAAAACTATTTTGTTTTTGCTTTTGTTTGTTTTTTTTTTGCCCCTGGGCCATGCCAAATATCACTCCTCCACATCCCCTCCTTCCCCTCCTTCAGTTATCACCTATTTTCCCTGTTATTCCCTTATTCTATGGTCTATTTTCGTGCTAACATTAGCGACTTGGTAGCATGGCGTTGTCATCACTGTTACCAAGCGTGGGAAAGAGCGAGAGAGAGACTATTGCGTAACAGTGGCTCTCCAGACAAGGGGAGGGGAGGGAGGTTGCCTCTTCCATACATTGGCGGACATTTAGTGGGTGTGGTAGTACGTCCTAGCATGTTTTACATGCTCGCACCCAGTCAGGGAACATCCTGACGACGTATACATACTAAACACATATAACAAAGCCACTCCAACAGCTTCCTCTCTCTCCAACACCCCTTCTCCCCTCTCTACACACTTCAGAAAAATAGGAAAAGTAGAATGTAAATAAGAGGTGCCATTGCAAAGGCTTATCCCTCAATACTTCATCTCATCTGAGTAAAAGAAGAGAACTAATGAATGATATTTAGAGAAAAGAGAAGACCAAACTGAAAACAATCAAGTAAGAAGACATAGGGGAGCAAGCACAGAAGTTCCCATGTTAGAAGACAACCTCCAAGAAGACCAACATAGAAGACCAAACAGTGAAAACATACCAAGAAAGAAAAGTACATAGGGGGCACCATAATAAAGGTGTTGCCCCCGACTTTGTCGACTGATCTTAAGCAATTCTGCTTATATCGCCCTGCCGAGGTGGAATTGGTCACAGCGGCCTCCCTGTAAGGAGGCTCAAACAGAAGGGGCCCAGGAGGGGCTGCAGAAGGGCAACAAGACTCCCAGGACACGAAAACTGAAGGGATGAAGAAGTGATGACTGATGAACGATGACACCCGGCAGACACATGGAGATGTGAAGAATCGAGGACGGAGTGGCCAACAACAACCCCAGAAACTGAAGGCGGTCCCGGCACCGTTGGAGGGGGCCCTCATACGGGACCCCAAACCCAATGGCCCCGACGGAGGGGGGCCTCACACGGGAACCCCGAACCCAGAACCAACCACGCGGTTGCAGCGTCCCTCAATCGTGCAGTGCCACGCGTCACAGGTCCAGGGAGCGACGGCCACCACCAAACAGTGAGGTTGCAATGAAAAGCAGAGTGAAGTTGGGAGAGGCAGATGAGCTAAAGATGATGAAGGCAGAGCAGTGTAGAATGGAGCAAGGAATCGATGAAGCCGGGGGGAGAGGCCGCCGAACCACCGAAGCGGCAGACGACTCACGCGGACGTCCACTCACTATCCGTAGCCTAGGAGAGACTCCGGGGACTCAGTTCAGTTCAGTTGGAATTCAGGAAGTTTAGCCTTAACGTCGGCACTTCCCTGAGAGGTTTTGTTATTTTTCTTTTTGTGACGTGCTCTATTTGTTTGTAAAAATAAATATATCTCATTTTTCATCCCGTCTTCTGAAGTCTTCTTTCTTCTCTCTTCTTTCTTCAGTCTTGTTTCTTCTCTCTTCTTTCTTCATTCTTGTTTCCTCTCTCTTCAGTCTTCTTTCTTCTTATTTCAGTTCTTTCATTTTTTTCTCTCGTATTCTCCACATTTGATAGATTGTCTGTTTCACTCTATCGCTTATTTATTTGTTGAACAAAAGGTGTCCGATGACTTGGTTTTAATTTTCAATATAAGGCTAGGGGAGACTCAAGTTTTTTTTTTTGGCTCTGGTCAAAATTTCAAGTTTTTTGTTCTCTCTGTAAACTGCTTCTTTCAACATATGAGAATAGCATAGGAAGGAACAAAAACACATATTGCATCCATAACCCCCAGGGGCGGGGGTTCGCCCACGACCCCCCAAAAACTGAAATAAATTCAGTCAGTCACAAAAAAAAAAAAAAATTGTGTCTGTAGTCTAAAGGGCTTCTGTAAGCAATATAAATGATCATATGAGGGCATAAACACCCTTATTACATCCCTAAGGTACCCCTTTGGGGTTCCCAATATCAAGGAATTCAGTCAAAATCGAATGAATAAATATTCTAAACCATGGTTGAAAAATAACTTTTAAATTAGTTAGCCATCAAAAGTAATTTTCTATAGGTAGTAGCGCTCCCCATAGAAAACATTTATGTAGGAGGGGTGACAAAAATAGACCACCAAAACGAATTTACACTTCTCTGAAAGTTACAAATTAAATTGCTAGTAATTACTTTGTGGCCCTAACGAGTCTATTAACTGGATTTGGTATTGCCCAAATGCATTCCCCATCTAACCACAGCAAATTGGCATATAAAAGAACATTCTCTCGTCGTTTTTTCGGCGATTTCCCGTAAATTTTGGAGATATGACCATTTGAAAGTCAAATTTCAGCTCTACCCCAAACTAATGGTATAAAATATTTTTTTCCAGCACCTTCTATTATTTATAGGGGAAAAAGCTGGCGCTACTCTGTAGGGGATGCTTGTAGGATACGCCATGCCAAAATTGGGGGAAATTTGGAAAACATTCAGTGAGTTAACCCTTTTTTTAGAAATTCTGCGCTCACGCGCGCGCGCACGTACATAGAGAGCTGATTTTCTCATCGAGTCAGTGTTACACTATGACGATACATGTGGCAAAAGGCCAGCAATGAGTCTCTTATGGAAGCTGAGATAAAATAGGTGGAGTCTCCCCTTATTAATTGGAACCCTGGATCTTTTATTTTGCATGCTTTATAAAATGAACAGTGTAGATAGAAAATGTTTTAGGTCTTCTGTTCCTTCCTTACACAGATCGCATTGTGTCTCTCCTCCTACATGCCTATTTCTATCTTTTAGATTTAAGTTATTTGTCCTACATCTGTAAAATAGTATAGATGCCTCTGTAAAATTTTTTTTTTTTTTGGTAGGTGTTTAGGTGCAATCACCACGGCCAATCTGGGGATCCGCCGTTATTGAGCTCGTCCTGGAATCTTTACGACTCTGAATCTTACGATTCTATACAGGCACTAGCTCAGAGAAGAGTGTTGAGAGGGGAGAAGGGTTGTTGGAGAGAGAGGAAGGTGTTGGAGTGGCTTTGTTATGTGTGTTTATATATTCTGTATACGTCGTCAGGATGTCCCCTGACTGGGTGCAAGCATGTGAAACATGCTAGGACGTACTACTAGGCTACTCTTCTCTGCCAACTCCTCTCGAATCCCAGTCTCTATCTTTTTCTAATGTTGTCCTTAATATTTGCTAAATTTGTTTCTCCTAACTTCAAATTCCCTACATACTTTCGAATTTCTGTAGTCCAGGGATCTTTACTATTTTTAAGTTTTTCCTCTGTGATTCTTCTTAGCAAGTCATTACTTTCCTCCTACTAAATATTTAAGATATTTTATATTACCTTCCATAATTCTCGCCTCCATTGATGAGGCTCCTGTTTCACCCCTTAAGGTTACCCTTTGGGCATATCTGGGCGCCCCTAATATGTGTCTAAAAACCCTATTCTCTTTATTTTGTAATTTATTTATTTAATAGAGCCCCTTCATTATTGACGACTTCGCCTATTAATAATAATAGTCTCCATTCAACATCCTGCGCCAGCATTTTGAATAGCCCACGCGGAAGCATCATGGAGTACTCGTCATAAGTGCACGCTTAATTCCCTTATGGGATCGTCATTTTGATCGGGTACCCTACAGAAAAAAACTCTGTAAAAAATAAAAAAGAAGAATTAATTTACTATCTGTTATCTTATGACTTGCCATATTCGTGGATTTCTCATGCTTTGTTTCCCCAACACAAGGCCCCCTAGCGGCCATCTTCTTCCTTCCTTCTTCCGCGTCACTACCGACAACAGGGCTCGTGCCGTGTCCGCTTCATTCGACGTTCGCAGAGCTTCTAGTGAGTCCTTGCTCATTTATATACATCTTGTTGTAGTAACAGGGTTTAGATTAGCTAGCACGGCTGCCAGATTGGTAGGTCCGCAGGAAGAGTGTGTTAAAATAGGGTACCATTGTCACAGGCTTCTACGAGTCCCGATTGGGTGTACCGCGTGTGTTGTTGTTTTTGTGATACGCCTTAGCTGTTGTGTTTACTTAGCTAGGAGGCGACCACTCTACGAGGCATGATACAGACTGTCAATATTGAGGTGAGTACATGCCATTGTCTTCAAATATCAGCAAAAGCTCTGGTTTAAGGGTGTCTGCACGTGGTGCTCCACCTTCCAGGGTTCGTGTTTTGCTTAGGCCCCTTTGGTGGGCCTCCCTCTGCATGGTGCGGCTGCTGGGTGCCGGAGCGTCGTCTGCTGGGAAGTTCTTCGAACCACTTGGTCGCCCGACTTAGGGGTCTCCGACGTAGGCTTCAGGTAATTTAGGTTTCTAAATTTCTGTTGTTATTAATACCTATGTATGCCCCCTGTGTTGTTTCTTGCTTGCGGGCTTGCACCGTTGGGGGGTAAGGGAGACGTCCCTCCATGTCATTATGCATTTTTATATATATGTGTGGGACTGCAGAAAAGCGGTTGTGCCAACCCCGGTTCCCGGCATTTTTTGTATGTTCCGGCGGGCCCATGCGGTGGGTCCAGGTTATCCGTCTCTAACGGGTAGGAACGTTCAAAAGATCCCGGCGTGGTTTGGCTGAACCACTCTCTCCCGGCGGAATTGCATTCCTAGAAGGGCTACCAACTCGGCCCGCTGAGTTAACGCGCCCTGACTGGCCTAGTGACCTGTAAGACTTATAGCCTGCGGCACCACCGGTCAAGTGTACACGAAGTGATAAGATTAGTTTTGCAAACTCATTCAGAATACTCACAACTTAAAAGGTCACAGGACCTGTGACTCTTGTCACAGGTAATTAAGTTATTAAAAAGTCAGCCAGACGGATCCGGCGGAAGGTTAGCAGGGTGGAGCACTTTCGCTAATTTTCCGGCTAATTTGGATTAGGATGTTTTAATACCTCGCAGGTTATCCTTATGAGCATTGATTCCTGGAAATTTTCTTTCCAGGCCCCAGACTACTTCTCCGGCGGAGTTGGACATCTAATCCCGGCGGAGGGGGGGACTCTCTCAATTACGGCAACATGCCTAGGTTTGAACTTTGCGCTACGCCCTCTTGTTCCCTCTTACCCGTTTTTGCTCATACTTTTTGCATTAAATGTGTAAAGTGTTTAGATCGCTCACGGGGCGTGTGGTCGTCTAAAAAATGCGCCATCTGCTCTGAATTAAAATCCGCCTTGCTGGCGAAGAAAGACCTGTCATGTTTAGCAGCCTTGCATGAAATTAAAGCGGCATTCAATTCTTATGCTAAGGACACAGCCCATAAGGCACTCCAATGTGACGACCAAGTCCTATGGGAAATGTTAATTATCAAGTCACCTTTAGTAAAACCCGGATCCTCCAAATCGGTCAGACCCAAGGTCAAAGATAAAGCCATCAGCAAGGAGATTATCAGTAGCGATAGTGAGAGCGACATATCTGAGGTCCCCTCCTCTGATCGTGCCACGCGGCGGAAGTTGAGGTCCAGGTCGAAGTCTCCCCGGAAACACTCTAACCACACCACCTCGGACTCTTCCCGGACTCACAAGCGCCGGAGAGAAGAGTATGATACATCGAGCAGCCGGCGAGAGACTCCTCAGCCGCCTCATCCCACGCCTCCCTCTGACACCCATACACATGATTCAGGAGAGTCGGAAATAGGATCTGAAGTATTAGCATCTCCACATAGTCAGGAACATTCTGTGCATGTACCTCCTGATGTGACTTTTGCCATACCAAAGTTGACTGTAGTTCCACGGGGTGTTAGGTCGACCGGCCCAAGTAGGGTGCTGGCCGACCAGTATAGGGGTTATCCGGCGGGGGCCCAATTTAGCTCACAGGTGACTCATGACCCCCAGCTCATAGCAACAGGGGGATACTGGCGCCATTCCGATCCACCTCTTAATGTCATTCTAGAACGGACTGAGGACGGCGACATCAACGTGTTGCCATCGTCAGTGCCAGATTTGTCTTGGCCCCCGGCGGATAATGAGATAGACTCTCAAGAGATAGCTTCACAAGACATCTTGGAGCAGAATGAAGAACCGGCGGATGGTATGTTCTCCCCGGCTCCTCAGTCTCACCCTAGTTATTATTCTGAGACTAGTTTGCATTCATCCAAAGACCCCTCTAGGAAATGGATGACTTCTGATCAGGTAAATGAATTATTACATAAGGTAATACAGCATTATGATGTACCACTGTTTTTGGTTGAGGCAGTGCTGTGAACTACATGATAGCAACCTGGGTATTATTTAATTTCTTTTTATTTTATGTAGCCTATGTACAGTAGCTTATATATATTTATATATATTTATGTTACTGTAAGGTATATATGGACCCCAGTATGGTCCCCTCTGTACTGTGTGAGTCTGAAATAAAGTATTATTATTATTATTATTATATTATTATCAAATCCCTGCCTCGTCGGAATCCCCGGTTTCTCTCTCAGCTGCTCCCCCTAGCACTTCTGTGATTAGACCTTTAGAACTCCCGACAGTCACTACTTCTTGCCCGACCCCATTGGTGGCAGCTACCCCAGGCCCTACAGTGCTGGTGGCGCTAGCAATGTCCAACCTCAGGGTTATTACTGATGTCCAACCTCCTCCCTTAGATAGAGCACCTCTGAAGAAGGGCCCCATGCCCCTCCTCTATGGTACTGATTGCTCTTGGGTACCTGTGGTACCAGAGAATCCCCTTATAGCTCAACCTTCAGTGTCAGGGGACCCACCAGTTCCCGGCGGGTGGACCATCGAAATCAATAAGAACCGTAAATTTCGGGCTAAAGACGAGACAGCGAGGGTCTTAGATGTAGCCTACTGATTAAGGGTGTCCCAAGTTCACTTAACCCGGCATATTTTGTGTATTCAGCCGCACCGGCCGTCCCTTCCGCCGCGTCTGCACGACTATTTGCTGACTGGTCGAAGACTGATGGTATCAATGATGTCAAAGCCTTAAATGCTATTACGCCGGAGTTGGCTACAACTACGGCTCTGGACCAAGCTCAGAATCCGGTACTGCAGATGCGGCAGCTGGGAGTAGGCCCTTGGGTAGATTGGGAGGTAGAAGCTCAGGTATTTGCCACTACTATCACCTCCAAATCTTCACATCAAATTCCCCCTGAGAATCATACATACTTTTCCCTACCAGTATCCAAAGCGGAAGGGGTGTCCCCAGCCTTATTAACATTTCTGGCGGCCCCTAAAGTGTCATTACATGCTCTGGACGAACCTTTCTCTCCCCCCCCCCCCCCCCGGCTGCTCACTTGGAGCGAGATTTTAAGTTACGCAGTAAAGCCTACCGGATGTTCTCTCAGTACTTGGTGAGTCATCAAGTACCGCCTCTCTTGCACGAACAATCTCAGCCATCACTGAACCCCAAATTAGGAAAGCTATTGAGCTGTCTCGTAGACTTTTGCTACAAAATGCCATTCAGTCCCTAGGAGACATCAGAATTGCAATCTTGGAGGCGGTTTGGGCCCGCCAAGATCTGAGAGTCCATCTGGTGAGGAAGTTGCCGGCGGACATAGGTCGCCGGGTAACTCTCTCCCTGGTTCTTACTGCCACCCTTCTTAACCTGACAAGCGCGATATAGACCTAGGTGCTAGGGTAGTTATTTGTGCATTTCTAGCCCTGGATTCTGACAGAATTAGTTATATTTACAATATAAAGCATTATTTGTTTTCGGTATGCTTTTATTTTACATATATGATGTATATATGAACCTTCAAGAGTGCTAAAATAAGTGGGAAAAGCATTTGGGTGGTGAAAAACGAAGATATTGGCCACCCGGTCATAATCTCAGGCGAGAGAGAGCCACAGGCAGCCCTCCCCTCTCGCTGTCTGGGAGTCAACTGAGACGAGCGGGGCGGTGTGTGCCGGTGTCTGGGTGTTGCATAACGATCTTTTATGCAACCCACTTGTGCTACATTATCGCGGGAGAGAAAAATAACCGATAAATTATGATAATAAGAGGAAAAATAGGTGATAATTGAGGAGGGGGGGGAGGGGGGAATAAGGTGGGGAAGGAGGGGAGGGGAGGGGTGAGAAACACATGGATGAGTACTAGAGGGGAATTATCTCACCTAGAGACAAAATCCTTTGTTTTGATAGGCCCTTTTTTTTTTTGGAAGGCTTTTTTTATGGTCTTGCTTCCGTGAGGCCTATCGCGTTCCCTATAGGAAGCCTTCCGTGAGGCCTATCGCGCTTGCCGGGTTAACTCTGAAACTTGGGGTTTAATCTTTAATATGGTAAGTGGGTGGAAGCAGGTTACCTCCCAAGCTAGGAAAGACCCATCTAAGAAGCCCTTTCATAAACCAAAGGGCGGTAACAAACTGTTCCAACCCCAAGCTAAACAAGCACCACGAGACCCCAGACCACCTCCTCAGCACGGAGGTACTCAGTACAAAACCAAACAAGGTAAACAGCACGGGTATAATGGTAAGGCCCCACATAAAGGTCATCAGGGCAACGCACAAGCCAAAACTAGTCAAGCGTCCATTAACAAAATACTTATTAAAATGGAGAGCAATATCATTAGGCTTTGTCATTTCTACGTTGTCCAAAAGAAAAGTGTCACTAAGCACATTTGGTGTGCTTATTACGTTAGGATCGTTTGAAGCAAAAATTAAGTCCCAGGAAACTGATTCCATACACAATCGGAAAGATTCCACATTGTCACTACCGTAATTCCTAAAATGCATAGTTACAGAAGTGTCTTCAACTTTTGTGTTGGTGGTAAAAATTGTAAAGACAGGGAAATGATCTGAAATTTTGCAGTGTATAATGCCATTTAATGCATTTTGTGAATAATCATTTGACCAAATGTTATCAGATGTAGAAAAGGACGTACTGAAATCATTTGATAACAGAAATCATACCATAGCCATATTTCTTGATTTTTCGAAGGCGTTTGACACAGTTGACCATAACATTCTTTTATATAAATTAGATCATTTTGGGATAAGGGGTAAAACAAACGAATGGTTTCAGTCGTACCTTAGTGGCCGAAGACAATATGTTAACTTTAATAATGTCGATTCAGATACTCATCCTATTTCGTATGGAGTTCCCCAAGGATCCATTCTGGGACCACTGCTCTTTTTATTATTTATAAATGATATTATAAATTGCAGTAAACAAAAAAAATATATATTATATGCGGATGACAGCACACTGTATGCCAGTCACCACGACCTTCGCGCTTTGATCAGTATGATGAACCGGGAACTGGATAATGTACAAAAATGGATAACTAGCAACAAACTTACTCTCAATATAGATAAAACCAATTATATACATTTCCATAGAAATAAGACTGTTCCACTAAACCTTGAAAATCGGGAACTCGTTTTTGAGCAGGGTGGGGAGACGAAATTTCTAGGTGTGACCGTTGATGAAAAACTGGCTTGGACACCACATATCCAAAATGTGATAAACAAATTAAATAAGCAATGTGGTATCATATATCTAACCAGAAACTCGTTCAATAGTAAGGCTCTTTTACATTTCTACTATTCTTTGGTTTACCCTAATATTTTCTACTGTCATACGGTTTGGGGTACAGCTGCCAAATCAAAAGTTAAGCCTCTTCTAGTTGCTCAGAAGCGAGTTTTACGAACCATCTCTTTTAAATCCAAATATGACCACACAAACGAACTATTCATGGAACTGAAATTACTAAAACTTAATGATATAACTTCATACTGCTGTGCTCTTTATGTATATAAGTGTTTGAACGGATATATTAATAATAACCTATTCCGATATAGAGTCAACAACAGATATAACTTCAGAAATAATACTTCCTTAGATATACCAGTAATGATATCTACCCAGTCTCAGACATTTATACAATATCAACGCGTGAGGGTGTGGAACCAACTTCCTCAAGAAATACGGGAAAAGGGAAGCATAGTAAGCTTTAAGCAATCATTAAAAAGTCATATGTTAATGAAATATCAATAGTTTTTGTAACCATGCAGGTTAAATATGTATATTATAAGTATAAACTATGTGTAGATGTATGTTCATTATATGAATCCGAGTATAGTAAATGGAAAGGGTGTTTTGATTATGGGTGTATAAGTATATGTATGTGAAAGTATGTATAAATATGCGCATGTGCGATACGCACAATTATTATGATAGTGTGTATATTCGTAGGTAAATATTTAAACATGTATACGGTATCTGTATATGTTGGTATGTACTTATTGAAATATGTGTGTGTATTCATTGGGTGTGAGCGTGCAGGTGCTATGTTTTGGTATGTGTGGCAAGTGTACACCAGTTATATAGATGATTGTTTCTATGACCGTGGGATTTGGTCCACGGTCCGTTGGATGATCGTTGGTCATGGTGTGTACGGTACAGTGACCGGGTGGTTGGCGCCCACTGACGTTGGTACGGTGGGCAGTGGGTCGGGTCCCGGCAGGGTTGGAGGCATTTATTGGTGTATGTGTGTATGTGCTATAATCTATCATGTTAATGTGTAATATCTAATGCAAGATGATTAGTGTTTATGTAAAGATAAATATTAATGTGTGAAGACGGGCTATCGGTGTGCAGGGATGAATGTATATATTGTGTATATATGTAGGTGTGAGTGAGTGTATTTGTGTATAATTGTTAGTGGGAAACTTGTTTTTCTGTGTACATTATGTCTAATATGTTTATGCTGCATTTCCATAGAATTATGTATGGCCTTAATTTGTTTTAAATCTATCTATCTATCTATCTATATGCTCAGGCCCAATCCCCATTTTGGGGGTAGCCGACTCAAGACAGAGCAAGAACAGGGAAAACACAAAAACAACATAAAACAAAAAAGAAACACAGATAAAAAACACAAACTCACACACATCCAGGTCACCCAGGAGAAGACCCAGAGACCAGGGTTACCAAGGTCGCTCCAGCACTCCCCCGGCCCCTGACCACCCGGAGAGGTTCCATTTGTTTTAAATGCTAAACCATAAAATAATTTCAAAGTACTTAATACTGAGGAACACTTGAGTGTTAATTAATAAGGTGCCTTTATATGAGAGTTCACTGTCTACAGGCTCAGCCAGAACATTATTGTATTATTGTATATTATTGTATGTATTATGGTTGGCTAAATAAACAATTTTCAATTTCAATTTCAATTTCAATTTCAATTTCAATTTCAATTTCAACATCCAAAAAAATAGCCACTCATACTCTCCACATCCCGGGGCCGAGCTCAAACGCCTGAGATTGGGGAGTTGCCTTGAAGGACGAACCCCGGCTGCACCTGGGTTCGTTCCGTGCATTCCGCTCAGCCTGGCCCAAACATACATGGGCCAGGAAGATAGTGAGTAAAGGAATCACCTGGCGGTGGCGCCGGCGGCCTCGACTGTGTCAGCCGCGGGAGTATACCCCAGTGTCTCAGGAGGAGGAGGTCATGTTACAGGAAATGATTGCCAAACAAGTACTTATTCAGGTCAATACCTCCCAGCCAGTGTTCACGTCAAGACTCTTCTTAGTGCCAAAAAGGGACAGTGTCCAGATTCGACCAGTTCTAGATCGCTCGCACCTGAACACCTTTGTAGAGAATTCACCCTTCAGGATGCTGACTGTACAGCAACTCAGACTGGCACTCCCGCTGCAAGGTTGGATGTGTTCGATCGATCTCAAAGATGCCTATTGGCATGTCCCCATAAACAAGAGGTTCCAAAAGTTTCTCGCTCTGAGAATCCGGCACGAGACTTATGTCTTTCAAAGGATGCCGTTCGGGTTGAACCTAGCACCAAGAGTATTTACCAAACTCGTCCGGCAAGCTCTTTTACCCTTGTTAGTCAGAGGCATACAGGTGTTTTGGTATCTGGACGATTGGCTAGTAGTGGCGAACTCTGTAGAATTATGTCAAGACCATGTCAACCAAGTGTTAGCTCATGTACAAGCCCTAGGGTTCAAGGTGAACTTGGCAAAGTCACACCTGGTCCCCTCAAGGACGATTCAGTGGATAGGGCTGGTCTGGGATACCGCCGCTCTGACTCTTACTCAGAGTGCGGACAACCGCAACAGATTTCGAAGGAAACTGTTCCGGTTCCTCCACTGTCTGGATACGACCAGGAAAACGTGGGATTCCCTGATCGGTTCTCTCAACTGGGTGCAATTAACAATCAAGTTGGGCCGATTGAAAACCAAGCGATTAATCCTGGAAGGAAAGAAAGTGTTCCCTCTCTTGCCGGAGAAGAAATTATGGCCAATTCCTCCATTAATCCACACTTTACTATCGGCCTGGACCAAGCACGAAGTCCTCTACTCAGTCATGTCATGGGTTTCTCCCCCACCTACGGTATGGGTAGACACACACGCCTCAGGGACCCTAGGTTGGGGGTACCAGTCAAGCCTAGGCCATCAGGGACAGGGCATTTGGGGGGTAGACAGCCAAGCCCATATCAACAAGCAAGAGCTTCTAGTTCCTCTGTTTTTTCTCCAAACTCATGGCAGGATATTGAAGAACAAATTAATAGCATTCAGAATGGACAATCAAACCGCAGTTTTTTGCATTCAGAAGCAAGGCTCAGTGAGATCACGAGAGTTGTTGAACGTTTCAGAACAAATTTTTACCCTAGCCGACTCGCTAGGGATTTCCCTGCATGCCACCTATCTCCCCGGCGTAGCAAACGTCTGGGCAGACGCTCTCTATCGCCGGCGGAGCACTCTAGTAGAATGGACAATCAAACAGGCGATCTTCAACAAGATCATTGCAAAGCTGGCCCGTCCACAGGTGGACTTGTTTGCGTCAACAACGAACCACAGACTTCCCCTCTTTCTTACCAGGCACGGGGTAACCCCGGCGATGGGACCCGATGCGGGTCTGGGGCCTGGAAAGAAAATTTCCAGGAATCAATGCTCATAAGGATAACCTGCGAGGTATTAAAACATCCTAATCCAAATTAGCCGGAAAATTAGCGAAAGTGCTCCACCCTGCTAACCTTCCGCCGGATCCGTCTGGCTGACTTTTTAATAACTTAATTACCTGTGACAAGAGTCACAGGTCCTGTGACCTTTTAAGTTGTGAGTATTCTGAATGAGTTTGCAAAACTAATCTTATCACTTCGTGTACACTTGACCGGTGGTGCCGCAGGCTATAAGTCTTACAGGTCACTAGGCCAGTCAGGGCGCGTTAACTCAGCGGGCCGAGTTGGTAGCCCTTCTAGGAATGCAATTCCGCCGGGAGAGAGTGGTTCAGCCAAACCACGCCGGGATCTTTTGAACGTTCCTACCCGTTAGAGACGGATAACCTGGACCCACCGCACGGGCCCGCCGGAACATACAAAAAATGCCGGGAACCGGGGTTGGCACAACCGCTTTTCTGCAGTCCCACACATATATATAAAAATGCATAATGACATGGAGGGACGTCTCCCTTACCCCCCAACGGTGCAAGCCCGCAAGCAAGAAACAACACAGGGGGCATACATAGGTATTAATAACAACAGAAATTTAGAAACCTAAATTACCTGAAGCCTACGTCGGAGACCCCTAAGTCGGGCGACCAAGTGGTTCGAAGAACTTCCCAGCAGACGACGCTCCGGCACCCAGCAGCCGCACCATGCAGAGGGAGGCCCACCAAAGGGGCCTAAGCAAAACACGAACCCTGGAAGGTGGAGCACCACGTGCAGACACCCTTAAACCAGAGCTTTTGCTGATATTTGAAGACAATGGCATGTACTCACCTCAATATTGACAGTCTGTATCATGCCTCGTAGAGTGGTCGCCTCCTAGCTAAGTAAACACAACAGCTAAGGCGTATCACAAAAACAACAACACACGCGGTACACCCAATCGGGACTCGTAGACGCCTGTGACAATGGTACCCTATTTTAACACACTCTTCCTGCGGACCTACCAATCTGGCAGCCGTGCTAGCTAATCTAAACCCTGCTACTACAACAAGATGTATATAAATGAGCAAGGACTCACTAGAAGCTCTGCGAACGTCGAATGAAGCGGACACGGCGCGAGCCCTGTTGTCGGTAGTGACGCGGAAGAAGGAAGGACGAAGATGGCCGCTAGGGGGCCTGGTGTTGGGGAAACAAAGCATGAGAAATCCACGAATATGGCAAGTCATAAGATAACAGATAGTAAATTAATTCTTCTTTTTTGTTTTTTACAGAGTTTTTTTCTGTAGGGTACCCGATCAAAATGACGATCCCATAAGGGAATTAAGCGTACACTTATGACGAGTACTCCATGATGCTTCCGCGCGGGCTATTCAAAATGCTGGCGCAGGATATTGAATGGAGACTATTATTATTAATAGGCGAAGTCGTCAATGATTACGGGGCCCTACTAAATATTAGGTTTTCACTACTTCCCTTCGGGAATCAAACCTATAATTTCTGTTTTTGAAAAACCTATAACATTCGAGCCATACAGCGACTGCTGGTATCACAATACTTTTCCAATATATTTTGCCAATAAGTACCTTATTACAACTTTGTGATATTACCGGGTATGTATATAAGGTTAGCCATTAATTCTATTTTCTTTATCCATTAAGCTTCTATTTTCTGGGTTTACATTTTTTTTTTATTATCATTAATTTTTATTCCTAGATATTTAATTTGTTTTACCACTTCTATTTCTCGTATGTTGTTTGGTTTGTTTTTCATATTAAATATTAGGATTTTACTTTTGTCTTTATTTATACTTAAGCCACATTTGCCTATTGAACGACTTCGAAGCCTCTTCCGCACTACATAAACAAACTGGGTGGTTGCCATGGTTACGTTTATACCAGCGTCTTCGTTTGATGCTTCTTCTTCTTGATATTTATATGTGCAGTTTGCTCGGAGTATTTCAGATCTCCAGATTACTGCACAGGCATAGAGTTGCTTGCTGAGGGGAAGGGAAGTTTGTTAGTTGAAAAGGGATCTACAGATAGGATGTCTAAATAGTGAGTACAGGTATTGTACCCTACATAGTTTTTACTATAGGTCATTAAAGATTGGAAAGTGTTTAGGGTTAAATAAGTAGCCTAGGTAGGATGAGGGTTGGTTATTAAGGTCTTATAGGAGGTAAGTCATTATGTCTCGTCGGGTTGAGTCAGGTTCGGGTTTTGTAGGGTTGGCAGAGGTCTAGTACAGTATGGTACAGTACAGTACCGGTATGGGTGGTACCGTACTGCACTGTGTTAGTTAGGGGTGGGTTTTCATGTGTTGGAGTTGTTTTGTCGTTGATGTTATTAGATGTCTGAAATTTTATTTGTGGCTCTTATGTATGTTCCTAGAGCTGAGGCAATTGCATGTTTGCCTTGTTGGTCGATATCTCCTCCTCCTAGGATATTGAAGGTCCCTCCGTTTGATGCTCGCACCCAGTCAGGGAACATCCTGACGACGTATACAGACTATAAACACACATAACAAAGATAATTATAGGGAATAGACTCTCAGCGTTATTATACATAATTTATTAGGGAAAGTGAAGCTCTATGAAATCCTTATAATATACTCACATAGATTCCGTTGTGGGAGAATAGTTTTGATAACTTTTGTAACACTCGATTTTGTCGATAAAAATAGTCCCGCGCGTAAACTCAACATTCGTTGAACAACATTTTCCTGGTAACATTTATGGGATATTTTGCACTGGTATCGAAAACTAGACTGATGATAGGTGAAATTAGGTGACCCAAATATTCTAAATGTTGACCTCATAAGCTGCCAGACCAGTGTTGAGGATAAATGTTGATGGAAAAAGCGCTCGTGTGATACCGGCTTAAGGGGAGATGTGCAGGATTTTTAGTCTATTAATTCATTTATTCCTATATTTCTTAGTTTTCTCGCTAGACCTCCATCAAGCTTGGAAAAACACTCCCTAGACTAGAGCCTCTTTCGAGATAAATTTGTACATTTGTCGATGAACAACATTTCCCGGCCAAAGGCCGGTTCTTCTTAATATGTCAGGCTCGCTATTGCTCGCCAGGAAAAAAATGTTACCGAAATGGCACGAAAGGTCTTAAAATTTACAAGGAAATGGGGTGAAAGGTGTTAAAATCATCAACCTAATGGACCAAACATCTTAAATTCTAAGAAAACAATGGGGCTAAACACGAGAGAGAAGGGGGCCCACAAAACACAGCCCATCCCCCCTTAACTTAAAGTGTTGCGGTATTCCTCGCCGGGCATTATATATTATAGTCTATTCGCTGTAAGTAGGCCAAAAATCATGAACTCTATCTGTAATGCCCTCGAAAATATCCCGCAACTCCAATAATGTACTACCCGAGTTGACGTCAGGTATAGTGTAAAATAGTCGTTGATGGGAAGTCCAATAAACTCATCACGTGAATCACCACAAGACTATCACCTGGTTCTTACAAATCGGACTAAGGTTACTATACTTTCATTTTCTGACCAGCATTTTTCAGGGGTGACATTGAAAGAGAATTGGTTATGGTGGGGGTGACCATTTCTGCGTTCTGTGGTTTGTTGGCAGGCATAGAAAAAGGAGGGGGATCATGGGGTAACACAATTGATGGAAGATTATCGTTGGTGGATGGCTGGGCAGGGGAAAATTTAGGGATGGTCAGAGAGGATAGAGGCAAGGAAGAGTGCACTGGGGTTGGACTTTCATCGGGAGTCATTTTGGAAGGGTGCACAGAGTTTGATTCCTTAGGGGAATGGAGGGACTTATTGATGATAGTGTTAAGTGGAGGAATACATTTACTTTCTTGGATAGGGGCTGAAGGGGTGGATAGGGGATTCGCAGGGTGTTTAGACATGGCTGGGGGTGAGAATTTTTCAAGAGCTTCATTTACTAAGGGGGAAGGTGAGGGAATGGATGGATGTGGGTGAACAGACCTCGGACTCGAGTTGGTAATGGTGAAGGGTTGTTCCTCATTTGTCATGGCTGGCGAGTTGTTTGGAGTGGTGGGTGTCCGTAGAAGTTTCCGTATTTCTCGTATGTTCTGGTGGAAACTCGCTGTCCCATGGTCCATGAAATGTTGGTAGATGTCTACCGGAAGGAGGTTCACCAGGGAGAGGAACACCTGTTGTTCTTGGTATTCAAGGGTTCGCGAGGGACATGCGGATTTGATGTGCCCCCATACCTTGGTTAGTCCAATAAACTCATCACGTGAATGACCACGAGACTATCACCTGGTCCTTACAAATCGGACTAAGGTTACTATACTTTTGTACGTCCGTGGTAGTACAGTGGGTTAGCGCACGGGCCTGGTTGACCTATGATGGTCATGGTCACTAACCAGGGTTCGAACCCCACCCATGGCATCTCAAAACCTGTGGTTTTTTAGGAGGGTTAAACTCCCTTCAGAGGTTCGAGCCCCGCGCCAGGCACCAGGAAAGGTTGACCCTAAGTGGGCCTGGGGAGTTTTCAGGACAGAAAAATTCCCTTCACACCCAGCATTTCATTGGTGGCAGTCACGGAACGTGATCTGGTAGCTACATAGAGCACCCATCACGCGGACCCTAACAATATTGAGATTGCTGAGGTGATACAGCTACGATACCTTACGACCTTAAAGAGGCTAGGGACTAGCCTAGTTAAAGAAGGATGTAATGTAATGCCCTCGAAAATATCCCGCAACCCCAATAATGTACTACCCGAGTTGACATCAGGTATAGTGTAAAATAGTCGTTGATGGGAAGTCCAATAAACTCATCACGTGAATCACCACGAGACTATCACCTGGTTCTTACAAATCGGACTAAGGTTACTATACTTTTGTACGTCCGTGGTAGTACAGTGGGTTAGCGCGCGGCCCTGGTTGACCTATGATGGTCATGGTCACTAACCAGGGTTCGAACCCCACCCAAGGCATCTTAAAACCTGTGGGTTTTTAGGAGGGTTAAACTCCCTTCAGAGGTTCAAGCCCCGCGCCAGGCACCAGGAAAGGTTGACCCTAAGTGGGCCTGGGGAGTTTTCAGGACAGAAAAATTCCCTTCACACCCAGCATTTCACTATCCTCTGTAACTCAGAAAGGGCTGGAGCAAATGGGCTGTAAATTTCCACATCTATTCCTTGACTGACTCTTCCCAAATGGTAGAAATATTAGCTCGGTTACTGTAGTCGTTTTTGAGTTACAGAGGTTAGAATTCATATTTTTCGCCTACTTACAGCGAATAGACTATACGCTATACCCTGTTCAGTATAGGTAGGCTAACCGTCATGACCACTAACCTCTATAGCGAAAACTGTAACGTCTAGAATAATCGAGTTAAGGGGAGATGAGCGTATTTATTGGCTTATTGTTTTGTTTTTTATATAATGTTTTAGTTTCCTCCCTAGACCTCCATCAAGCTGTAAAAAGACCCACTAGAACTCCCTCCAAGATAAATGTGTAAATTTTTCGGTAGAAAAAAGTCCTGGTTGAAGGCCGGTTACTCTTAAAATTTTCAGGCTCGCTTTCGCTCGCCAGGAAAAAATCGACCCCTAAATGGCACGAAAGGTCTTAATATTGACAAAAAAAAATGAGGGGTAAAGACATAAAATCGCCAAACTAATGAGTCAAACGTCTTAAGATCTAAAAACGAATGAGATTCAACACGAGGGAGAAGGGGGCCAGGAATATCAGCCCATCTCCCCTAAATATTTCTACAATTTAGCAAGAGTTAGCCAGGAAATAGGTGTGGAAATATACAGCCCATTTGCTCTAGCCCTTTTTGAGTTACGGAGGTCAAGGATCCCGATGTTTGGCCTACTTATGATTAATTTTATATATTTTTTTTTTTGGCCCCCTTCTCCCTCATGTTTAGCCTCATTAGTTTTCAGATTTTAAGACGTTCAACCCATTAGTTTGGCGATTTAAAGATTTTTCGCCCCATATATTTGTCAATACTAAGACCTTTCGTGCCATTAAGGTGTCTATTTTCTTCTGGCGAGCTTTAGTGAGCATGCAATTTAGGAGGAAAAGCGGCACATTATTCTACCTAAAAAATGTACACATTTATCTAGAAGGGGGATCTTGGGGATGTTATTTTAACCTTGGTGGAGGTCAACGGAGGAGACTAAAATTAATAAATTAATACATAAATCGACTAACAAATACCCCCTCACCCCTTAAGGGGAGACAGACCGTTTGTTTGGTCTATTAATTAATGTATTCATATATTTCTTTAGTTTCCTCCCTAGACCTCCATCAAGCTTAGAAAAACACCCCCTAGACCCCCCTTCAAGATAAATTTTTAAATTTTTTGGTAGAAAATTTCCCGGCCGAAGGCCGGTTCTTCTTAAAATTGCAGGCTCGCTATCGCTCGCCAGGAAAATATTGACACCTAAATAGCACGAAAGGTCTTAAAATTGACAACGAAATGGGGTGAAAGGTGTTAAAATCACCAAACGAATGGGCCAAACGTCTTATAATCTCAAAACTAGTGGGGCTAAGCATTAGGGAGAAGGGGGTCCAGAAAAACGGTCTGCCTCCCCTTAACCCTTCTTTAGCGGGGCCCGACTTAAGTCCGTATAGAGAACACCTGCCCAAAGAGCGGGGCCCGACTTAAGTTCATGTGCAATTTTGGAGCAATATTGCCTCTGAGAGAGAGACGAGCGGTGGGCGGAGCATAGGTCGGGCTCTGACCGTTCGCCACGGGTCCAGCGGGCCTACTGACGTTTACTCCACACACATCCACCCTCCCTCCCTCACTACACAGGGTATTATGTCAAGAAATTACCGTATTTTAGGGATTTTTCCTTCGTCTTGCACGATCGTTGCAAGAGAACGCGTGGTCATAGGAGGATGGTTCTGGTGTCATTGGAAAGCTGAATTAACGCCCTTTCAGGGATACATAATTGTATTACGCTCTGGCTCTTGTTTATGCATGAAAAAGAGCACGGAAACAAGGCCATTTAGGGTAAAAAAACCCCGCTTGGTGGGTAGTAGAAATTCCTTATGGGCCCGCTCGTAAGGCGTTAATAATTGATGCCCCAAAATGTCGTCCACACACAAAGCTGGCCCCTTCCTCTTACCGCAGGACCTCTACATGTTCTATAGGCTCCCGACAATAGAGGTCTTTCTTCAGCTTAGCCCCGTCTGTACCAACGACGTCTTTTATACTTTACTCTGGCTGCTATTAGATGATTTTATTCAGTTTAACCCCTTCTTTACCGGCGACATTGTTATGCCCTGTTTTTCTACAGGATTAACTTGGGTAATGTGAGTTCTAACTGACTGGGTATATAAGGCTGCATGCACAATACAAGGTATGAGGAATAGAGAACACAAAATAAACACACGGTAACAAGACACACGATCACGTTTATTGAAGATGGTTAATAGGAAGCATAAGAAGGTATGAATACTCGTACAAGACAAATGATAGAAATGAACAACTAGCATTAGTGGATCTGGATGGAGCCTAGTCTCCCACTTCCAACGTTCAGGTATACTCTTCTGATCACTGGCTTGGTTCGCAAGTTTATATACTGGAAGACATCAATGTTACTTATAGATTCAATTTCACTAATTAGATTTATTACTGGCAGTTCTGGTGCACAAGTAGAAGTTCACAGACTAGAATTAGACACACGTATTTTTAGAGCACGGGAATTCTAGTAACCTCAGGGGGGTACTGATCTAAGTTTTATATTCTTATAGCAGAAATACGTAGAACACAAATCAGTGGGCGAACGTTAGATATCACTAGGGTTTTACTTCTATGTAATAATATCTGAATAGGGGTAATTACGAGAGTTAATGTCGCCTGTTAATTAATGAACACTGATACGCTTAGCACTTCCCAATAGAATGGTTATATATGAATTATACTGGGGCAAAGATATAGCCACTTCATAGAAAAATTAATAAGTGAGTCTCTAATTAGTACTGTAACACGGTAGTACTAATAAAGTGAATCTTGGGTAGTATTTGGTTGGTCTGGTCCTGGTTATCTTGCGTCCGTGATGTTGGGGGCTAACGACTGGTTCCGCGGCCGTCCAGGGGGTCCATATGTAGGAAGTTCTCAAGACGGATCTCTTGGCGATCGTTGCTGGCTACACGCTTATATACCCACTAGTGTGTGAAGGTTATAAGGTGCACGTAGATTTCTTGTACGTGGACAGATGCTTCTATCTGAGAATCTGCCATGGAGTCTGCCGGCTCTGGAACTCAAATCTCAGGAAGAACACAAGGGCAGAGCTAGAGGTCAACTTAAGGGGGCCAGCCACTGGTTGGTGTCTATCTTTCAACTGATTTTACTGGGGGCTGGAGCTGGGTTTATAGGCTCGGTTTTGGACCCTGTA
This sequence comes from Paralithodes platypus, assembly GCA_032716605.1. NCBI lineage: Eukaryota > Metazoa > Arthropoda > Malacostraca > Decapoda > Lithodidae > Paralithodes > Paralithodes platypus. Next base: position 363,985 of record CM064552.1, on the reverse strand, counting down.
GGCCATAGGGATCTCGAGTCTTATGGGATTATTTGAGCTCTCAATAGATATGGGGACTAGGTAAGGTGGTGATTACTGTTGTGGCACATGGCTATAGGGAGCCTTCATAATGTGATATAACTGAGCCTTAGTAAGAGGTACTATTTTGGCTATACTGGAAGTATTGAGGGGAGGGAGACTGGATCTACTTTGCGAGGAGGACTGGGACAGCTGTGATAGGAGCATCTCTCTTATATTGCTCAGTCTTCATTCTATGGTATAGCTGAGGTGCTAATTTGATTATCCGAGTATGCAAGAAAGGTGAATGGGTTATTGTGGGTTAATAAAGGTTAGTAAAGGGGTTAGTCATGCATGGTTAGTTCATTGATAGGAAGAATTCCTGTGCTACCTGGCAATGACCCGGAAGTCAAAACAGGGGTCAGGTATACCTCCGCAGGGGTGGGGGTCTCCCTCCTCGGGTGGGTAAAAAGGGGTAGATGCGCGCCCTCTCTCTGTGATGGTCGTCCGGCGGCTGTGGCTAGGGGCTTGCCATATCACAAGTGTTTGTAATAACCCTCTTTATGAGACAGATGCGGGTGTTCGTAATACCAAAACCGAAGGTGCCTTGACTAGCTGGTTTAATCGGTTGGGTTGTTAATTGCATGGTTTGCTGGATGTGGTGGAGACTGGGTTGCTAACTTTGCCACATTTATCTGGAAGTATGGCAATAGAAGTTAGTCACTGGCGAGGCGGCTAGCCTCGCACTGACGATCATTGGGTACAGGGTTGTGAAAGGGTTGTGAGGGAATAGATGGCATGCAAAGGGTTAGTAAAGTTCTAATGTTGTTCCGTCCTACTAAGGGAAGGTAGGCTGGATAGGAGTATATATATAAAAGGTTGGAGAACGTTAGCAACGGAAAAATCAAGGATCTTCAGGAGGTATGATGTAGAGGCTAGGTCGGAAAAGAGTCGAGGAGCGTGGGGGGTTAATGAGAGGGAGAGGGTTCAGGGGGCTACGTGGTAGTTTGGCCCTAAGGTCTCCGGCGTAGGGGTGGCATTAGACTACAGTTGATATTGGAGTTTGGGGGTTAATGACAGTGAAAGTATGTTAGCCAAATGCTACCGGGGGATGAGCAAATACGGGGTGGTATATGAGTCTGGAAGGATAGAATCATGTGGACTGTGGGGTTGTGGGGCAAAGGAGGTTAACTGTAGGTGTGTGCTTGACTGTGGATAAAAGTAGGGAAAAACATGTTGTATTATTACTCGTCAATACGATGGTTATGGATACTGTTAATCTGACACTATTTCTTGCTGATCTAGTTGTTCCTGGGAGCTGCATTTTCTATGATATATACACCAAAGAAAACGACAGTTCGTAGGGTTAACTTTGGTATTGTTTCGTGGTGAAAATGGTCGACACAATGGTAACAGAGGGTTGTACATACAATCTCTGGTTGGGGTAAGAATTAAAGTTACAGCATGGTGGCTAACATCTTCAGTCATTGCTGTCTAGGTCTTACAGGAACAATGGTTCTATATACACTGGTGTACCCGTGGGTATCTTAGTTTCTTATCAATTAGGACATGGGGTTTTAACATACTACTTCTCGGATGGAAGAACATACATAGATTTATGGGGGCGGTTGGTCTTCAGAAACTTAGTCTGGCAAGACAAGGTATTTTAAGGGGGTGAACATATTACTTCTCGGATGGAAGAACATACATAGATTTATGGCTGTCTGAACTGGTTGGCATTGGCTCAACCTAGGGACAGGGCCTGGGTGTTTTAAATGAGTGGGTATTCATGTTCATCATCATGTAGGTAGAGTCTGGCGGGTAAGAGGTGTAGGACACGAAGCAAAATAGAGTAGTGTGGACTGTGGATACGAAGGAGGTGATTGGAAGACGTATAACAATTGTGGAAAAGTAAATGGAAGAGATGCACACAATGGCGGATAAAGATAACTAACCTAAGGATTGAATACATGCATGAATGACGACATTATAGCCGTCGTCCTAATAAGGTGATGAAACCTGGTTGGTCTGCACATGGCACAATACGACACAAGGAGAGTGCCGCTATGTTGTATCAATACTGGTGGCATACTCCGGTTAATATTATATATACACTTAGTTACTAGAAGAACAAGGCAAGGGGGCGACTTGGAAGACGTATAACATTTGTGGAAAAGTCAATGGAAGAGATGAACACAATGGCAGATAAAGATAACTAACCTAAGGATTGAATACATGCATGAATGACGACATTATAGCTGTCGTCCTAATAAGGTGATGAAACCTGGTTGGTCTGCACGTGGCACAATACGACACAAGGATAGTGCCGCAATGTCGTATCAATACTGGTGGCATACTCCGGTTAATATTATATATACACTTAGTTACTAGAAGAACAAGGCAAGGGGGCGACTGAGCACAGGGTTACATATATCTATACTCGTCATGGAAAATGAGATACGAGGTCTAGGGGCTGGCATGGGTGTTTTAACCTGGGAGGAACATACATAGATTTATGGGGCGATTGGTCTTCAGAAACTTAGTCTGGCAAGACAAGGTATTTTAGGGTATGTTGATATTGACATCCTAATTTAGGGACAGGGCATGGGTGTATTAACTTTAAGGTGTATTTATGTTCGTCATCATGTAGGTAGAGGTGTAGGACACGAGGGGTAGTGTATATGCGAGGTGTGGGAAAGGTCATTGTTTAGAAGGGGTAGGCAGGTGTGGTTTGGAGCTGCTTAGCCCTGCGGGCTTCGGCCTGTCTGAACTGGTTGGCTCGGTCACCTGGTCCTTTCGTTCTGTGGGCCTTTCTTTCGGGTGTTTCTGTGTGGTGTTCACTCGTGGCTTCTGTGGTGGACTTTTCGTTCTGGGGCATTTTAGACATCTTTTTAATTTTATTCTAGCTTTATTTAGACGAGTTTGTGCCATTTAAGAAAGACCTGTGGTAGTATAAAGGGTTAAGTGAGATAGTTCGAAGCCTGTTTATTTCTAGAGGCCCTTCCTAAGGTGAATAGAATCATCTAATAGTTGCTAGAATGTAACGAAAACAACGTCACCGGTACAGCAGGGGTTAAAAGCGGCCTCTATCAACTTACGGGCTTCGAACTATCACATTTAACCATTCTTCCTACCACAGATCCTTCTTAAACTGCACAATATCGTTTAAATATAGCTAGAATATACCTACAAAGACGTCGCCAGTACAGAAGGGGATAGGGATGATGTATGAGTGGTATAGGGTTCATCATGATAGTATTATAGGTTTGACTCCTGTAAGGAGATAAAGAAAACCTAATATTTAGTAGTGGCCCCGTAATCATTGACGAACATGCCTATTACATAAGGCATCCTCTTCAAACACTAATCCGCCGTAGTTTGAATCTACCGCGCAGAGCATTTAAAATCTGAGGAGCCTTCATCATGAGCGCACGCGACCTCACTCATGGCTTCAGTCATTATGAATTGGGTTCTCACTACGAAAAAACTTTGTAAAAAAGAAAAAAACAAAAAGAAAATAAGAATAACTATCCAATAAGCTTTCCATCATATCGTGGATGTACTTGTGTGGATCTTTGACCAGACGCTGATTCAGGCGTCATTCTTCCTTCACTGACATATCAAGTAAACCAAAATCCTTAATACATCAACGAATGGGAAGGGGATGGTCGGGAGGGCCCCAGTCGTCAATGATTACGGGGCCACTGCTAAATATTAGGTTTTCTTTATCTCCTTACAGGAGTCAAACCTATAATTTATTAGTGGCCCCTCCATCATTGACGAACATGCCTGATTTCTAAGACTGGAGGGGGACATTCGTAATCATATCATAACTCTAGAAAAGCAGATAATCAAACAACCACATAGTATTCTTACTTTTGTAAAAAAGAGATATTCGGGTGCATAAACTTTATCAAGCCTAAATCTTCAAAAAGGGGTACAAGCAGGAGCGTGCTTCAAAGAAGCCTGCTTGAAAAAGGGTTAACTCTGAGACTCTGTGCACAGATCTGCTAGTTAAGAAGGCACCCCACTTAAAGTAAGTGGTGAAAACTAAAAACTTATAAGTTTACATGTGCACATATAAACCCCATTAACTAGTGGATATATTCCTAAAAATATAACCAAACATAAATGAATTCTTGTACATTCGTAGAAGTGCTGAACTCGTGTACTTATGCAGAAGTAGGTACTTCAAAAGTAAAAGTCGTAGTTGCAACTACCGAGATTTCTCAAAAATCTATTGCTTCACAGCCAAGGCTACTTACAACAAGAATTGTTGTAACACTACTATTGGCCTTTAGCACAATTTCCTGCAATGAATACTACAGAGAAATTTTATAATACAATGCCTACAACCAGTATCACAGCTCATATGTTCCGAACACATACTCCGGAGGGGTCTAGGGTGTCCTATGTCACACTGACTGCACCCTCCCCCCCCCCCCCCCCTTTTTCTTGAAATTAAACAAAACGTGACTAAAAGGGCCACCTAGACCCTCTGCCGTAAAGCTATACATGGCAAGGAAGGTTTGGCCAGAGCTACTGAAAGGTATCGAGGCAAAAAACTCCTGATTAGAGGCCCACAACTGTGTGGACGTAATAACTTCCACCGAAAGATTATTAAGGAAACGTAAAGGGGCTGTCCCCTTGCATAAATCGTGGGTCTTACCCACAACGCCGGGATTCTTCTCTTTAAAGTCCTCGACCAAGAGAGAAGCCAGTGTACGCTCCATCAAGCGTTCAACCGGACTTGCGACCCATAAAGCACCCTGGTGATTTAGAGGTGCCACTCTTAAATATTTGGTTAGAGCTTGCACTGGGCAAAAAAGATGGTGCACCTTTCCCCTGTTTTACGCCGGCACCGTGAACTCTGAAAACACGTGTTCACTGTGCTCAATCTCGGCTATGAATCCTAGGGAAGGTGCAATGTGAATACACGCATGAAGCCTATCAAACCTGAGGCAATTAGGTGCGTTGCTCATCGCCGCCAGCTCAGATACTCTGTTCCCGGTAGCCAAAGCCATAAGGAATACTGCCCTTTTGTAAAATCTGCAGTCTTTGGTACATACGGGAACGAGAATAACGACGATGCTTCGTCCAGAGACCATGTAGGCCTGAGCCGACGGGGAGGTGGGCGGAGTTTAAAACCTGCCCACATAAATCACTTTCAGATAAATGTTTCTGCATGAACAGATAAATTAAACAATAAACAACCAACGCCACCGAGGGCACAGTTTGTGTTGTTCTAAGAATCCAAGACGTAAAAGCTTGCCAATGCGATTGAAACTGTCGCTTTGTAGACTGGGTATATTGATTCGCGAATATCTTGGTCACGTCGCCACCATATGGTGCTAGCCACGTGGCCTGCTGAATGTCCAAAATGAACAAGTCCGCGAGGTATCTAGGTTGCCACTTGTGTTCTAAGTGGAACAACCCGACCAGGAGTGACACTGGGTGCGGGCACCACGTGTTCAAATGCTGGTACCACACTGCGCTGGCCACAGGGGCGCGATTAGCGAGACTACGCCTCGCTAATCCTGTAGTTTGTTGACTACGTGGCACATTAGAGACGCGTCTGGCGGTGGAAAATAGATAAATGGAACTCAACTTGTTCTCGTCCGTCATCAGAGCGTCAGGTCCGCCCGCCGGCTTTAACGTCCGGCGGGTGAGGTACGACTGCGGGTATCGCCATACACCTCGGCTGTGGCTGTCCCTCGCTTGCGAGCTCAGTATACTCCCTGAATGGGAGCCCTCGTCCGAGTACCGTAAACGTTTATGATAATTAAAAGCTCCCATAGCTCATTAACACATTGAAAGCAGAGCTGGTGAGCAAAATCATAACGTATACTAATTAATTTAATTTATATTTTAATTGTATTAAAATAAATCACTATAAATAAACACAATATTATCATAATATAATCATAGAAAATATATGTTTATTATGATTCAGCTATTAAATTATTTCATTAACAAATAAAAATAAGATAGGGCTACCTGAGCTTAACGGCGTTGAACATACAGCAATGAGAGGTTCAAGTGCCGACACGACAGAGACTGGGGGAAAACTACCCCGCCCCCAGGAACTACCTGGTCACCTGGTGCAACACCGGTACTCTGCCCTGGAAAGAGAAATTTCCGGGGATTAATGCTCATAGGGTTACACCCAAAAAATGGTACAAAATATGTGCCTCAAAACCGCCGGTCAACGAACCGTAGCACTCCACCACTACTTTTCGTTGTCCTTTAGTTTCATATTAAAGATTTCAGCATATCTTTACCTGTCCAGAAGATTTAAGAGCATATCGTCTGAATCCTCATAAGATAAGCATATCATTAAAGAAGAAGTCTTGCAAGTATCCCCTTACACTTGAAACACAGTAAGATTCCGGCATCTTTTTTATCCATAAAAAAGCTAAGCCTATCTTATCTAATCTGGCTTCTCCCAGAAGCCCTCATGATCGCCGTCTTGAAGGCCGTGATACCCTATTGTATCAATCAATTGTTTGGCAAATTATCGCGAATTGCAAAATCCGTTAATATAACCACCGGTACAAAACGGGTGTTTATATGCAATGTTTCAAATGTACCTGCCCCAGACCTCGTTGTAAAAAGGTCGCCGGAGGGAAAGACTAAAACAACTGCATTGTGACAATGGCTAGTAAAGAATTCTCATATCTTCCTGTCCAAAAGAATTAAGCAAACTTCTTCATCCTCATAAAGATGAAGCATATCTTTATTAAAGATGAAGTCTTTCACGTATCCTTTTACACTTGAAACACTAGTAAGATTCAGGCATCTTTTTATCCCATAAAAAGTCTAAGCCTATCTTAATCTCTAATCCGGCTTCTCCCAGAAGCCCTCATAGATCGCCGTCTTGAAGGCCGTGATACCCTGTTGTATCAATCAATTGTTTGGCAAATTATCTCTAATCGCAAATCCGTTAATATAACCACCCGAAGGTACCACCGCCGGGTTTTATATACAAGGACCCCAATGGAAATACGCCTAACAGCCTTATTGGGCTATCCTTAGTTGGAATTATGCAAGGCTGGTACATGTCATATTTATAACATACTATTTATTAGTGGCCCCTCCATCATTGACGAACATGCCTATTACATAAGGCATCCTCTTCAAACACTAATCCGCCGTAGTTTGAATCTACCGCGCAGAGCATTTAAAAACTGAGGAGCCTTCATCATGAGCGCACGCGACCTCACTCATGGCTTCAGTCATTATGAATTGGGTTCTCACTACGAAAAAACTTCATAAAAAATAAAAACAAAAAGAAAATAAGAATAACTATCCAATAAGCTTTCCATCATATCGTGGATGTACTTGTGTGGATCTTTGACCAGACGCTGATTCAGGCGTCATTCTTCCTTCTCTGCTCTGTGCTCAGCCTGCCCGGACGTGTCTCCCCACGCTCCGCTGGTTCCGCATTTGCTGCGTCCCTAGTGAGTTTTTTCTCATTTGTTTACTCCGGGATGTATCGAGTAAGGTATCGAGTGGTGCCCTGATGGTGTCTATGAAGGTATCGTGTAGTTGGCATCTGTTAGTGTGGGGAATGATAGGATCAGGAGTGTCAGCATTTATAGAAAGTATAAGAAAGAAATAAGGGGGAAGAACTAATATTAACTGTCTTCGTGGTGCGATGTATAAGGTGTTGATTTTCGGTGTGAGCATCCTGGGTTCGAATCCACGGACTGCCACATGTTTTTGTAAATTTCATTAATCGATTTTAGGAGTATGGTTGGTTGTTGGAAGGAACATAATATATGATAACAGACCAGCTTCTGTTATCCTATACAAAGCGAGAACAAATAACCTAAATGATAGAAATAGATTTACAGGAGGATACACAGGATGTAATATGTGTGGGGATGGAATAGAGGACCTTAAGCATTTCATTCTGTGGTGCCCTGCATACACAGAAGAAAGAAGACTGGAACCTCTATTCCAACAACCATATATAGAAGATGAATCCCATATACTAGGTAGCTTAATGTTTAGTAGACAAAGCACAGGTAGGGTCAAAAAGGCAATATATAGCTTTTGGAGAAAGAGAAAAACAAAGGAACAACACATGAAGAAACTGCAAAGAAAATATAAAGGTGAAAGAAGAAAGAAGAACAACAATCAAGAAGGAAAAAAAGCAAGAAGAAAGAAGAAAACAGCACATAATACATTTTACTTATGTATAGTGTGCGATATTGGATTCAACAAAAGGAGTACAACGTCACAATGTAGTAGTTGTAATGAAACAGTACACGATCGATGTACTTACGTTACTAGCAGAAAAGAAGTGGAATGCGATAAATGTAGGGAAATAGCTATTAAGGGTCCTAAAATCATTTGTGAAATATGTGAATCACTCATAACAAGAAAACAAAGGATTATAAACTGTGTTAAGTGTAAAACTGTAGCTCACATGAAGTGCATCTCTAAGAAGATCAACAGTGAAGAACGGGAATTCCTATGCAACATATGTGCCTTGCATTCATTACCGAATATTAATGTAAATGAACCAATTAGTATTAACAACTCAGAATCCAGCCAGGACACATTCAAAATCAAAGATGAATACAGAGTGTTCACCAACAAAGGGCTCCATCTTATCCACATTAACGCCAGATCAATGTACCATAAATTGTCAGAATTAAACTTGTTAGCTAATAAGGCCAAAGCTTCAATAATTGCAATCATAGAAACCTGGCTGGATTCAAGTATAAACGATGGTGAAATAAACATTCAAGGTTTCAATATGGTTAGGAATGATCGCAATAGGCATGGAGGAGGAGTATGTCTGTATGTAAAAAACAACCTCACACACACAACCAGGACAGACCTCCATGTAGAAAATCACGAAGCTCTGTGGATCGATCTACACCTGCCGAGGACAAGACCCATCACAATTGGGGTATGCTATAGGCCACCAGACGACACACAATTCTTGACCAAATTTGAACGAACGTTGTCATCGCTAGACCCTCGGAATGAATCCATCATACTAGGGGATTTTAACCTGTGTTACAAACAACGAAATGATAGGCTTGTACGAGAATATAGGCATATACTGACAATGCACAATCACAAACAAATCACAACCCCCACACGTATCTCTGAGAACACTGCCACAATAATAGACCACATAAACTGTAACAGAGAGGACAAAATATCCCAATCAGGGGTTATACAGACTGGGATAAGTGATCACTTCGTCACATATTGCACACGAAAAACCACAAAAATTACCCTAGAGAATCACAAGATTATCAAAACAAGGTCACTCAGAAACTACAATAAAGAAACATTTCTGGACATTTTGTGGAATACAGACTGGTCTCCAGTGTTTGGAAGTACAAACGTTAATGACGCATGGGTTGGCTTCAGAACCATCATCACAAACTTTCTAGACGAAATAGCTCCTCTGAAAGACATACGAATTAAAGCAAGGTCAGACCCATGGATCAACAATGACATACTACACCATCTGGAACACAGAGACAATCTGTTAAAAAGGCTAGCGAAACATAGACAGGATCAAGGTCTGAAACATGAGTTCAACAGGGCCAGGAATAAACTAAGTAGGAAAATTAAATCAGCGAAAACTAATTATTTTCACAATAAGGCAGAGGAATATCAGAATAACCCAAATAAACTATGGAGGCACCTAAAAACAACAGGCTACAGCAACAAGACAAGGGATTCGTCTAACACAAATATTGCTCTCACCATTAATGATCAGATTTGCCACGATAAACGACAAATTTCAACCTACTTTAACTCCTTCTTCACCTCCATAGCAAACACACTTGCACAGAACCTACCTCAACCTCTCAATAAATACACGACAACAACGGCCACCTTTCGAAATTTCTACAGAGATAAAGACATACACCCAAACACATTTGGATTGCAAAATGTTACACCAAAATACACTTTTGACGAGCTGTCTAACCTAAATGTACATAAAAGCACAGGACCAGACAAAATTCCTGCCAAATTTCTACGAGATGGAGCCATTGGTATAGCAGGCCCCCTAACCCACATCATCAACTTGTCAATTAACACCAACACTGTACCTGCTGAACTGAAGGAAGCTATTGTAACCCCTCTATTCAAGAAAGGAAATAAACTAGAAGTTGGTAACTACAGACCAGTTAGCATATTATATATTGTATCTAAAATCCTTGAAAGAGCGGTATACACCCAAATTGAACACTACCTCAAACAAATTGATCTATTCTATGTTTTAATCAGGTTTCAGATGCATGTACTCGACAGACTCCTGTCTCATCCACTTAACGGATCACATTCGTAAAGAAATGTCTAAAGGTAACTACACCGGTATGGTTCTTCTTGATCTACAAAAAGCGTTTGACACAGTAGACCATGATATCCTATGTAATACACTACAAGCAATGGGCATAGGATCTGTGAACTGGTTTAAATCTTATCTTAGTGGTAGAACCCAAAGAGTCAAAATTGAAGATAATATATCTGATCCTATGCCAATTAACTGTGGGGTCCCACAGGGAATAATAATAATAATAATAATAATAATAGTTCTTAAAGCTAGTGCATGCTAAGCTAGCTAAGGATAGCTCAATAAGGCCGATTAGGCGTATTTCCATTGGGGTCCTGTACTACTACCCATCCCTTTGCTCATGAGGGATGGTAACGACTCAGTGCTTGTGAAAAATCTTTAATGCGCCGAGCGTGGGCGCGAACCCGGGCCTTCTGGGTGGAAGTCCGAGACGCTATAGTCACTACACCAAGCGAGTCGGGAAGCATCCTTGGTCCCTTACTCTTTCTCTGTTATGTGAACGACATGGAACTGAGCGTCTCATGTAAATTATTACTGTATGCAGACGACAGCGTGCTCCTGGTTTCAGGAAAAGACCCAATAAGTATTGCCGCTTCACTTTCCAAAGAACTAGAATCATGTAGTGAATGGCTAGTGGACAATAGACTATCTCTTCACCTGGGCAAGACGGAAGCCATCTTATGTGGAACAAAACGCAAACTGAAAGACATTGTGGGCTTCTCGGTCAACTGTAATGATATTCCTATAACAACAGTGTCACAAGTTAAATATCTCGGACTAAAACTGGACGCGAGTTTGTCAGGTGAAACAATTTTGGAATCTATCCTGAGTAAGTGTAGAGCACGTATAAAATACCTGTATTGACAGGTGGGATGCTTGCCCGCGGCGACCAAAAAGACCCTCTGCCAAGCGCTTGTTCAATGTCATTTTGACTATTCTGTGTCATCCTGGTACCCTGCATCATCTAAATCAGCACAGCATAAACTTCAGGTCACTCAAAATAAAATGGTTAGGTTCATGCTGAACCTAGGACCCAGATCACATGTTGGCCAGGAACAACTTCAGTCACACTCACTAGGTATGCTCAATGTCGCTGACAGGGCCAAACAAATCAGGCTCACTAATGCCTTCAAAATTTTCTATGACAGAGCTCCAGAGTACCTAAAGAATGATTTTGTTAAAGCAAATGAGAGGAGTGGACATAATACAAGAAACAGGATGTTTAATTTTAAGGTCCCGAGAATCCAAGGACAAGGTAAGCAACCATTCTTCTTCACCGCCATCAAAGACTGGAACGACCTACCCCAGTCAGTCCGTGAAAAGAGAACACTGTATTCCTTCAGACGTAGCCTGAAGGAACACCTGAACCGGACAGCTGCGAGAAGGGAGCACCAAGCTTATGTCTACTACTAAATGCGACATAAGAGATAGACAAACCAAACTGAAATGATTACTGATTACGGATTACTGATATTTACTATAGGATGTAAGGTATCTTAAAATAACCCCCTAGAAATACTTTCTCTAAAGTATCTATTTCTTTATCCTCCCCATTTTCCCCAGCTAACCTAATCCCACAAGGACCCCAATGGAAATACGCCTAACGGCCTTATTGGGCTAATGGGATCTTCAACCTAGCTAGGCGAGTTAAAAATGACAGTAGGGATATTATAGGTGAACAGTGTGTTAGAGATGATAATGGGAAGATTGTGTATGCAGAAAATGAAATAAGAGAATCATGGAAGGTACACTATGAACGATTGCTAAATGTAGAGTTTGAATGGGATAAGGAACAGCTTAGTATCGAAAAACCAATATCTGGGCCCCCTCCTTTGATAGCATCAGCTGTAGTGAGCGACGCAATCAATAAAATGAAGGACGGTAAAGCTCCAGGTTGCTCCGACATTGTCGCTGAGATGATAAAAGCCTCAGGGGAGATTGGTGTAAACTTAGTCACTGAGTTGATAAACACCATTATTAAAGATGAGGAAATCCCAGAGGATTGGCTCAAAAGTGTAATAGTAAATATATACAAAGGAAAAGGGGATGCGCTAGATAGAGGAAATTATAGGGGCCTGAAAATGCTTGACCAAATCATGAAGGTCTGTGAGAGAGTCCTTGAGGGTTTGATCAGGCAAAGCATCTCTATTGATGATATGCAGTTTGGTTTTATGCCAGGACGTGGTACAACCGATGCTATCTTCATAGTCAGGCAGATACAGGAAAGATACTTACTAAAAGGCAGGGATCTTTACTTTGTGTTTGTGGACCTGGAGAAGGCCTTTGATAGGGTACCTAGAGATGTTGTACAGTGGGCTATGAGGAAACTTGGTGTGGAAGAGTGGCTGGTGCGTGTGATAATGAAGATGTATGAGGATTCGCGAAGTTCGGTGAGGGTGAAGGGTGTACTGAGTGATGAGTTCGCAGTCCGTGTTGGAGTCCATCAGGGTTCAGTGTTAAGCCCCCTCCTCTTTATTATGGTCTTGGAGGCGCTGTCTAGAATTTTTAGAGGCGGACTCCCGTTGGAACTGTTTTATGCAGACGATTTAGTCCTAATAGCTGACAGTATGCAGGATGCTGAGGCCAAATTCAGAGAGTGGAGAGAGGGCATGGCGAGCAAGGGTTTAACCCTTTAAGAGTCAATATTAACAAAACCAAGGTTATGCATTGTAGTTTGAGACGAGGCAATGTGGAAAAGAGCGGTGCATACCCATGTGCAGTGTGTGGAAAGGGAGTGGGCGTTAAACTCAATTCAATGTAGCATCTGTCGATGTTGGGTACACCATGGGAGTAAGCGCTGTAGTAGAATAAAGGGGCCCTGCCGAAGGATAAGTCAGAAATAGAGAAATTTGAGTGCGTAGTGTGCAAAGGCGAGCTTGTGTTAAGAGATGATCCTGTGGCTGTGAATTTTGGAAATGAGTCTTTGGAGCTGGTGAACAAGTTTTGTTACCTAGGAGATACCATCTCTGCCGGTGGTGGAGCTGAGGGTGCCACTGTTGCTAGAATTAGAGGTGGCTGGGGGAAGTTCAGAGAATTGATGCCAATCCTGACCATGAAAAGAATGCCACTCCCCCTGAAGGGAAAGGTGTATGCCTCATGTGTTAGAAGTGCAATGACGTATGCCTCAGAAACATGGGCCGTTAAAGTAGAGGATGTCAACAGAATGGAGCGTAATGAGATGAGAATGGTGAGATGGATGTGTGGGGCCAGGCTACAGGATAGAATAACAAATGTTGAGCTGAGGAGATGTTTAGGTATAAAGAGTATTAGCGAGGTGATGCATACAAGTAGACTGGGATGGTATGGACATGTGGAGAGAATGGATGAACAAAATTGGGTGAAAAAATGCAGGTCTGTGATTGTGGAGGGAGCTGCACCAAGGGGTGGACCGAGGAAGACCTGGGATCGGACTATACGCGCCGATCTCAAGTCCAAGAACTTGAGTGAAGCAGCCCTTGACAGGGTTGCCTGGAATGCCGCCATTAGGACAAGAGACTGAAACTGCACTTATGTGTGGAACACTCAGTCTTAAAATGTTATGTATGTATGTATGTATCCTTAGTTGGAATTATGCAAGGCTGGTACATGTCATATTTGTAACAACAAACTGTGGTACCAACTCTGTAAATTGCTAACTGAATAAATATTATTATTATTATTATTATTACTGTTAAATTAGAAAAAAAAAAAAACAGAAAACACGACAAAATAGAGGCGCCGTTGCAAGGGCATAGCTTCCCGACCAGCAACTGAACTGAACTGAACTAGCCTATATGTAAAGGGCCACTATTTGTTTGTTTCCATTATGCCATTATATTAAATTAACCTAACTTAACTTAACCTAACCTGATTTAAATTAACCTAACAGTTGAGCCTAAATAACAAAATAAAAATATGAAGGGAGCATGCGCGGTAAATGGAACCTTCTTTTCTTCTTCTTCCAAGCCCCGCCCCCTGCCCAGATGGAGTCAGCTGTCAGTTTGTTGTTGAACGAAGATCGAATAAGTAGTATGTTGTTTCTGCTTGCTCGTCAATTGAACAATTGGTATATTTGATACACGTCATATATATATTTGCTTTAGCAGTTTACAGTAAGTCAAAAACTTAACATATATATATATAATTATACTACAATGGGGCGTAAGGGACGAATTAACAGTGTCCGCAGGTTGAACTTGAGGTGGGACTCCAAGGGCAGTACTTTGTTTTTGGATGCACATCTTTTCGGTCAAAAAATAACCTTTGTATTGGATACTATGTCTCCCATCACCTCGATCTCTAAGGCGCACTTGGACCTCTGTGGGCTTCGACATCGATTTATTGAAAATACGTCAGCCGCTGGTTTAGGTGGCCTTTTGGGAACAATAGGCAATGAAGAGGTTGCGTTTGAAGGTGGTCTAGTCCTCCGTCCATACATCGGTGTTTTCAGTGCTGGTCATTGTCTTCTTGGAGCTGACATCTTGATGTCTCATCTTGCAACAATTGTTATGGATGCCAATTCTCCGTATCTATTGTTGAAGGATTTGGAAGTAACTCCCATCCCTCGAATGGCAGACAAAGTCCCTGTTACCATTAATGGCCAAACCATAATGGCAGTTCTTGACACTGGCGCCACGGCTTTGTTTCTCCCTAAAAAATCTGTTTCTAAACTAGGGGTGCCTGTTGGCAAGCTTGCTAGGGAGGTGGGTATCGGGGGTATTACTCATAATATCTTGACAGATATATATTACCCCAATGTGTCTATTAGTTTATGTGGGGTTAAAATGTGTGTTAATGCATATCCTTATGGATCCCTGGAGAATGACTGGAATGATTTTAATCTATGTCCCTGTGTTGGCTTGTCAGTTCTAAAGGGATTAAAAAAGCTGCATCTGACACATTTTGGGCATGGAATCCTTGAGATTGAAGCCTATGTAAATACTTGCAAAACTTTGAATGAGAATATCCACAAGGCTTTGGGTGTGCCCAGTGAGTTGTCCAGCTTGCTCACTCCAGAGGTAAAGCACAAAACTTGCTCTAAAACTACCAACAAGTCAAAGACACATAGGCCTAGAAAGGTAAAATAACTTCTTAGTTCTAGGCCATGCAGTAATGTGGATTACTTAATTACTTTTCTTTGCTTTTAACAATTAAGATTCAATGCAGCGCTTTATATTTAGGCTATATCATATATATATATTACATTAGGCTATTATTGTTTTTATATTATTATTTATTTTGTTGATATATAAGTTACTAAGTAGCCTATACAGTATTCGGAAAGTTTGGGATGATTATAATCAGTAATGAACACTTGATTGTCTTTTATGAATAATACACTCGCAGTGTTAATACTGAATATTATCAAACCAAACTTAAGTTCCAGAATACACTTATAGGCCTACATGACTACATCAATATAATACGGGAAGGAGTTAGTATCCGGGCATATGGAATAGGTAGGCTATATTGGCAAGAATGTAGTTACCGGGTGTACGCGGACGCTCACCATCATGTTCCCCGGTTCCCGTCTATTTTGAGTCTTTGACTGCCTTTGGAGAGTTTGGATACAAAAATACAATAATCTAACCAAACAACGGTAAGATTAGGAGGAGTAGTGGGGGTACCACTACCATACAGCATAACTCATCTATAAAACATTAACCTAACCTAGTATTCATGTAGTACTAGGTTAGGTTAATGTTTTATAGATGATTTATGCTGTATGTCGGTAGTGGTACGCCCACTACTCCTAATCTTACCCAAACAACCTAACCTAGTATTATAGATTTATAAGTATTTATAGATGATTTATGTTTGGTAAATGTTTACCTATGGTCCCGTTAAAATATCCTCGGTAAATGTTTATCACTAACCAGTGAGGGCGGGTGCCCAACCCCGAAAGGAGTTGAAATAGGGGAGCTATCCCCCCGCCAAAGGCGGCTTTCTAGGGCCTTTCCTAGCTGATGCTGAGAGGATTGGGTTCTAGTCATGTGGTGATGGGCTGGTCTATCAGAGTGAAAACTGAGCAATCTCTGCCATACCCATAGCTTACTCTGACTGTTCCTTTAACTTATATATTTTCTAGATCTCAAGTGACGGCGTCTTTTCCGTGGATTGACCTCCCAATCTACCAAGATTGGAAGCCAAAGCGTCACATTTTTCCCTTGCCCCTCAACTTTCTCTTCATAATTGCTGAGGGGCACAGGGCCCTGGGTGGGGCTTTTGTTTCCCGGGCGTTTCTGCACCCTCCTCAGCTCCCCGCCATGGAGTGGCTTCGGTCACCCAGGCTTTATTGTGGTCGGCAGGGAGGGTTCTGTGGGGGCGCTCGGTTATGGCCTTTGGAATTGCTCGGGGCCTTGGGGCTGTTCGGCCAGGCAGCTTGGGGAACAACAACAACAACCTTACCTAACCTAACCTAGTATTATGGGTGGGGGCTGCCGCCCCCACACCCCCGCTGGTTGAGTACTAATCCCTTAACCCGGGAACTGCCGGAAGACTCTTAAGAGTTCCCCCGGCGGACTGCGGGAAGACTCTTAACCCTTTCTACCCGGGCTGTCTCAGCCAATGACGGTCGCCCCTACCCGGGCGATATGGCCGAAAAATTTCTAGGCCTAGGCTACCGTATTTATGTTTATTTTCACTGCTAGAACTTTCCCACTCATCTATAATCATAGTGCGGTTTTCAATCTGTATTTTGGCATTGAGTAGAGCTCTGTAAGTCAACTGGTTCAGTTATGATGACGATTTCAGTGGAGCCAATATTGCAGAAATGTTGCCAATATGGGGGCTTTTCAGACACTAATTTCGTCATGACGTCATAACAATAACATTGAGGAGTCTTCTCCTACTTGTTTTTGGAGATGCGGTGACGAACGCTTGGGTTTGTTGACATACGTCGTACGCACGGCGTTCGGACCAAGCTTAATTAGGCTATTAACCCGGTGAGACCCAGCGTCGCACGTGATGCATCGGCAGTGTTTGATCACCAACTCCCAGCGACGCATCACGTGCGTCCGACATATAAAAAACACTTACGTGGCTCGTAAGTTAGGAAATGGCGGGAGAATAGGAGGGGGAGGTACCTTAGTGTGTGTGGGAGCCGGGCCAGTAGGTGTGAGCGGGCCGAGACAGCCGCGCGGCTGGTGGTGGTGGGCTTAGTGGGGATACTTTACACCCTTAGTTCACCGCCACTTTGAACCTTCATTACTCCGGTCGTATGGGAGCTAGAGGCTTGAGATTTATGTGAGACACTCCTTAGGATGTATGCCGTACAATGCCATACTCAGTTTTTACCCTAGTACTCCCGGGCGGGTGGTCATGCGGGGGAGACAAACTTTCGACCGCCCCCCGCCCCCCAAATGACCGAAATGATTTTTTTTTATTTTTTTATTCATTTCTCACCATTCTCTTCCATTTTGGCTCAACACATTTTTTTGAGGCTCCCCCCCCCCCCCCCCAAAAAAAAATGTCCGAGGTGATTTTTTTTTTTTTTTTTTTTCATTTCTCATCCTTGTCTTCCATTTTAGCAAACAAAAAAAAAAGAAGTGAAAATGGCTTGGGACTGGGGTGAACAAAATATTATAACTAGCCGGGGCTCAACGGGTTAAGCTCATGCCTTAGATAAGGCATACCGGGTATTGGCCCTTCTTTCGTGCTGTCATTACCTAAGGCAGCCCGGGTAGGAAGGGTTAAGTGTAAGGGGAAATTTTTTTAATTTTTTTGTTTTTTTTTTTATTGCCCCTGGGCCATGCCAAATATCACTCCTCCACCTCCCCTCCTTCCCCACTTTCCTCCCCTCCTTCAGTTATCACCTATTTTCCCTGTTATTCCCTTATTCTGTGGTATATTTTCGTGCTAACAATAGCGAGTTGCAAGCAGGGCATTGTCATCACTGTTAGCAAGCGAGTGCAAGAGAGAGAGAGAGAGAGAGAGAGAGAGTATCGATCGACAGTCTCTCTCCAGACGTGGGGAAAAGTGGTGGGAAAGGAGGTTGGGTATATATTAAGCAAACCACCCACCAATTTTCATGACAATTTTGAAATGCATGTTGGAATCCCTATAAACTGTACTTCATTTTTATGTAAGTTTGATAATTTGGAAAAATCGATTAAGGGAGAAAATTAACATGTAAATTATGTGTAAAAAGTCTCCCATAAACGGCGGCCCGCTATGTTATTGTAATTTGCGGCCTAATTTCGTCTGTTAATTAACTTTCTCCTTAATTGGACCCCCTATGAAGTACAACAGATTATGATGACATAAGTGACGGGTGTTTAGAGGGGGCAGAGCTCCCCCTTCAACATATTACGTGTCCCACAGTAACTTCTATTATATAAACAACCCAAGAATTTTCACACATTTTTAAAATTTCATTTAGGATGTAATATAACCTATACTCCATGTTAAAATAAGTGTTAACCCTCGAAAAATTCTATTAAGGGAGATACAGAACCTAGAACCTGTAACCTGTAACGATATTTGTCCAGGGTTTCCCACAGACGCCACCCCGCTAGGTCAGCCATGTTGATACTATAATTGAGGAGCGCTTTTATCGTAAATATTCGACTATAACGCCCTCTGCCTTTCTCTATGTGAACTAATGATCAACACGTCACTATGTTTCTGCCATATTATTGGTTATTTTTTTGTATACGTCACCATACGTCACAGTATTGAAGGAGTCACCCAATCATGGATTAATATATGGACAATTACGTCATTTTAGTCAGCCAATGAGTGCATTGAACTCCAGCCCACCGACAGGCAGCATGGTTTTACATGTCAGTTGCAGGATGGCCAGTGTCTGTAGTGGTTGTGCACTTACCCCTGAACAATAATTATACAAATTTCTCAAAACAACCAGGCAGCCCTTAAGATACTTACAGACCACGGTATATTGCCTACAAGTGTTGAGTGTCCTAGGTGTGGACATCCTTGCCATTACCGGCCAGATAAAGATCACTGGCGGTGTACACACCATTATTACGAGGATAAGTCCAGAACACGCCGTCACTGTCCCTTTGTTACATAGGGTTGGTTATTTTTATTATTATAGATGTAAAAATGTATATAAAGTTTATTTGCACCTATAGTGTTTTTTCGGTATTATTCTAGCGTTACTTACACAGCGCACCCATCAATTTCTATGACTTCATTCCTATATATGTCAGTAGCGGCGGAAATGCATTAAAGCAATTATAGCTACTGTAAAAAACATAGTCGGCACACAACACGACTCGGCGGACCTCTTTCTCCCTGCATTTCAGTCTAATTAACACTAGGAATTGACCTAATTTTCTATCCAATGTACTACCCACCCGGGGGGGGGGGGGGGGCGGCAGCCCCCACCCATAATACTAGGTTAGGTTAGGTAAGGTTGGTAGGTTAGGCTAAAATCTTGAATGTTGCTTAATTGTTGGATAATGAGCTTACTGGGTAAGTTCATTTTCTATCCCATGTACCATCCAACCAGCGGGGTGGGGGGGAGGCAGCCCCAGCCCATAAAACTAGGTTAGGTTAGGTAAGGTTGGTAGGTTAGGCTAAAAATCTTGAATGTTGCTTAATTGTTGGATAATGAGCTTACTGGGTAAGTTCATTTTCTAATCCCATGTACCATCCAACAGGGTGTGGGGGCGGCAGCCCCCACCCATAATACTAGGTTAGGTTAGGTAAGGTTGGTAGGTTAGGCTAAAATCTTTAATGTTGCTTAATTGTTGGATAATGGATAATGAGCTTACTGGTAAGTTTCATTTTCTATCCCATGTACCATCCAACCAGCGGGGGTGTGGGGGCGGCAGCCCCCACTCATAATACTAGGTTAGGTTAGGTAAGGTTGGCAGGTTAGGCTAATATCTTTAATGTAGCTTAATTGGATAATGGATAATTAGCTTACTGGGTTTTTGGAATAAGTTCTTCAATATTTTTCTTTATTTTCATCTTTTACCCCACAATTTCCCTGATCTTCATAGCCCTCCCCACTATCGGGCAACATAGATGATGATTTCAATTAATCACGGGGGGGGGGCAGAGCTCTCCCACACCCCATCCTGTATCCAATGGCGAAGAGTTGGCTGGCATTTTCTACATTTTCAGCTTTTATGAAGCCTAACAATTGTCCAATCCGAGCCAACTTTTGCCAAAACATGACTGTTTTTTTCATTTTGGAGTTTTCTTAAGTTGAAAAACAAGAAAACCTGAGCCAACTTTTTTTTTGCCACTTTCTGACTTTTATGAAGCTGAAAAATCTTAAAATCCGAGCCAACTTTTGCCAAAACTTGGCTCGAGTTTTTTAATTTTGGGGTTTTCTTAAGTTGAAAAACAGAAAACCGGAGCCAACTTCTTTTTTGCACTTACTGTCTTTTATGCAGCTGAAAAATCTTAAAATCCGAGCCAACTTTTGCCAAAATTTGGCTCGGGTTTTTTCATTTTGGAGTTTTCTCAAGTTGAAAAACAACAAAACCCGAGCCAACTTTCATCATAAAGACCCTTATATCGCCTTTTTGTCTTTAACCCCACATTTTCCCTGATCTTCATAGCCCTCCCCACTATCGGGCGCCGTGTCTTAAGATCGTTGGATAAAGGGGAAAACGATTTTTGCGGAGGTTGAAACTAATGCCAATCACTATATATTGATGCAAATAAACTAAAACTAAAAAAAAAATAATGAAAATAATTGGTGGGTGGTTTCCTTAATATTTTCCGGAGGTTGCCTCAGCCATACATTATGTAACTCCCGGCCTGTATCGCCGATTTTGACCATCCAAACGCTGTTTCCACTTGTTTTATTGTTGTAACAGGTTAATACCTTTATAATCAACCTATAATAGGCGAATATGGATAAGTATTAATGCTATTTATGGTAAAATAACGATGTTAGTGATGGGAACAGCTCAAATACGTCAGCACAGGAGTGTGGTGTCTCATACCCCCCATGCGCACTTCAGAGGTTAATAAAAAAATAATAATAATTGGCCGTCGATTATACGAAGGTGAACGAAAAGTCGATGAAGTCTATGGTATTTACTCTGCAATCTTCATCTTGATTGTACATTGATAACGGGAAAGTACCGTATTGACAACCTTGTTACGAAAATTAAATTTTAGTACCATACTTTTATATTAGGTTTTTCCGAGGGTTTAACACATTTTCATATGATCTTTAGAGCTATCGATGACTGAAAGTACCGTATTGACAACCTTGTTACGAAAAAGACATTTTAGTACCATACTTTTTTATTAGGTTTTGCCGAGGGTTAAAACAAATTTTCTTATGATCTTTAGAGCATATAGATTCATTATTTATCTTCAAATATATCAACAAAATTCGTGGTATTAAAGAGTCTTACCGCAGTCCGCCGGGGGAACTCTTAAGAGTCTCCCCGGAGTTCCCGGGTTAATTGCAATTACGATACCCCAACAATCTAGGGTAGAGTTTGGGAATGCAGGGTTTTTGGGTTGGGGGAAAAAAAAGGGTTAGGCTATTATGAGAATAACTGAAATTATAATACAGAAAAGTAAAAATAAAACAAAATAAAAAAATAAAATAAATCTGAATAAATAAAACACGCTGAACTGTAAAATAAAAAAAAGGTTGTCTTGTATTTGTTAAAATGCCACAAACATACAAACAATGTTAAAACTGAGTGCTCCACACATACGTGCAGTTTCAGTCTCTTGTCCTAATGGCGGCGTTCCAGGCAACCCTGTTAGGGGCTGCTTCACTTGGTAAGTTTTTGGATTTGGAGATCGGCACGTATAGTCCGATCCCAGGTCTTCCTCGGTCCACCCCTTGGTGCAGCTCCCTCCACAATCACAGACCTGCATGACATGATATCTATATTCAAGGGAAAAGAATATACAGTACTATTTTTCTATCTATTGCCGGACACCTTGCTCCCCTTAACCCTCGTGGCCCGGGCTGCCTTTCCAAAGGACGGAGGTCGTATCTGGGCGATCTGGCCGAAAAACGTCTAGGCCTAGGCTACCGTATTTTTGTTTATTTTAACTGCTAGAAATTTCCCATGCATCTATAAACGTAGTGTGGTTTTCAATCTGTAGACTGGCATTGAGTAGAGCTCTGTAAGTCAACTGGTTCAGTTGTGATGACGATTTCAGTGGAGCAAATTTTGCCGCGATGTTGACAATATCGGAGCTTTTCAGACACTAATTTCGTCTTACGTCACAACAATAACATTGATCTGACGTCTCCTTGTTTTCGGAGGTGCAGTGACGCAACAATCGGCTTTGTTTACATGCGTCGGACGCACAGCGTTCAGACCAAGCTGAATAGGCTTTCAAGCTTACTATCTGTTGAAAGGACACCCGGGCTCCTGCCCTTCTTTCGCGGTGTCATTTTAAAAGGACACCCGGGCTGGAAGGGTTAATGAGGGTGGCCATACACAGATTACTAAATAAACATAAAATATATACCGTATGTTTATAACTGGAAGTCATAAGTCCTGTAATCCGAATAGCAGGGGACCGGACCTCATTCCTATTACCGGATTTTTCGGATTATTGGAATTTACCCCTATGAACCTGTGTATTAATGGCCTGACAAAAACCTGAACACAATATAGGCTATGCATATGCACAATATAATGCTGTACATCCAATATGACACATAATGGTAAACTTTTAACCCCTTATTGACGGGGATATTTGTGATTTCTTCTACCTGTGTGGCGGGCATATTTACCCTAAATGAGCTTTATTCCATGCTCTTCATGCATAAACAAGAGCCAGAGCGTAATACAATTATGTATCAGTGAAAGGGCGATAATAGAGCTTTCGAATGACACCTGAATCATCCTTCTACGACCACAGGTTCTCTTGCAATGGTGTTGCAACACTAGTGCAAAAACTCTAAAATACAGTAATTTCCTCAGAATATCCTTGCATTCGAGAGGCCAGGGATGTGTAGAGGTGTGGTGGGGCTGTCAGTGGCGGGACTAGGTCCACGCCAAGCGGTCAGAGCCCGCCTGCGGTCCTCCCAACGCGTGGACTCTCTCTCAGAGCCGATAATGTGCTCAAAATCCCATCCGAATATTGTCGGGACCCGCTGAATAGGCCATGGTTCTTTCACCCGACAATTGTCGGGACCGGCGGCTTGAGTGTTAAAGGGATTTCATAAACATATGATATGTGTTTGTACCATTATGTGTTATTTGAGTGGGTTTTGGTTGGCCTAATGCCTCAAAAAGGGGACTTTGGACCTTTTTTAAATTCGGACTATCGGGTGAATACGGATTTGGCCTCCTTTAAAAAAAATCGGACTATTGGGAGATTCTAATTATTGGTCGTCGGATTATCGGATTTTTACTGTAACAACGAATTGAGGCATAAGAAGTACAGTAAATATATATTTATTTTAGCAGACCACGAATACAGAGTGGGATATGATAGTCTTTTAAGATAGTGTCAGGAAAGTATGATGAGGATGTGTGTGAAGGTATCTTCTTGATGCGGGAGGGAACAAGAACGAGAGGACACTCTAAGAAAATTTACAAAGAAAGAAATAGGCTTGAAAAGGCAAAGAACTCATTTTGTGATAGAGTGGTAAATGAGTGGAACGCACTGCCCCAGTATGTAGTAGATTCCGAATCAATAAGGAAGTTTGAAAGTAATCTTGATAAAGCATGGGGAAGACAAGATTTGAAGTTTGATTATAAAGCAAAAATACAGAATAGTAAAAATGTTGCGTCTGCTGCCGCCGCCGCCAACACCGTGAACGACTGCAGTAGTGCAAGTACTGGCACTGAGCTGGATACACAGGCCTAGTTTGCCTTTTTCCAGAGGATCTACTGTAAGAAACTAAGAAATGTAGTGACGTCACGTTCGGGTAATGTTATACCGTACAGTATCGCAATTCTGATTGGCTAATAAACATCATCGAATGAGAGATAGAGCGTTCAAGTTTCAGGAAGAGCCCATAAATGTACAAACAAAAGAGTTGATCATTTGATGGCCGTCGTGGCTTGGCCCGGCCCGCCCAGCTGAGGAAACTTGAAAATTTAAAGGGGATTGAAAAAAGGGGAAACAAAATTAGAAAAGTAGCACTTATCTGCGCATCTGTAAGCTAACTTGAGTAAAGGTAAGAGCAAAAAAATAATAAATCCATAAGACAGGAATCCCATAATAGAGGAGTTGTTATTTTATAGAATACTCCAGCTGTTATACAGTACAGTACTTGCTCCCTTCTGGCAATATATATATAATGATGCCAATAAGTCCTGACCATTTTTATTACCTACAACCATGACTATCGAGCAAATTCATTTATATATTTTTTTTTTTTTTTTTTTTTAAATTGGCCGTCACATTACCCATCAAATGTACGTGTGCAGTTTTGTGAAAATCAATTGAACAGTTTAGTATCCTACGGTAGTTTCTTGACAGATGGACGACGACGGCAGACATTTTGGCCGACAGTATACGGGGAGGGGGGGTAATTAGATAGATCAGTACAGTAACATCCCTTTTATACAAAATAATTCAAATATTTAATCACTTCAGTTTACCAAAATTATTCCTATTCCTATTTTTCACAAATGTTCACTAATTTAGCCTCGGAGTGCTTAATTGCCTTAATGTAACACCCCCCCCCCCCTGAAGTAGACAGAGCTTGACTTAGATGATCAATTAAACTTAAAGTTAAGTTTCAAGGTAGTAGGGGTAGGCAGCCCCGCCCAGGGAAGTACTACCGCCAAGGTTTCGGGAGACTCAGGGAATAGCCTGAATTCCATTTTCTCTCCCAGGCCTTGGTAGCTGGATACATATCTTTCTGCCTCACACATCAGGGGTATCAGGAAAACCCTCTTTATATAACATACACATCCAACTTCACGACATTGCCCTACATCGCTATCCTCTATCCATAAAATACTACTCTTCCCACTACATACCATACATGTAACACCATACACTTACCTTAAATATGGCAGTACAATTGTTAAGAGCAAACCTGGTGGTCCCTCGGATATCCACCCCCGGCAGGGTTGGGTTATTGACACAGGGCCCTCCCGGTCGTCATCATGCGACTGTGTCAAGAGCATTGCAACGTCCCAAAGCTGCTTGTCAGTACAGCTATTTCTTAGTAATATAAGAGGACTTCACTCTAACATCAATTCTGTACACCAATTTCTTCAAGCAGAATCCCCTACTCTCCTTTTTTTGACAGAGACTCAAGTAACATCCACATCTGACACATCTAGATTTAATTTTCCAGGTTATCAACTGCTCCAAAATTTCAGACCTAAAGGTGGTGTATGTTGCTTCGCAAAATCTGAAATTGCCCTGGAGGAGGTTACTAGTTTCAATTGTCCCTATTTTGATTATTCTATATACAAATTAATTTCTGCTGGTAAATTTAAATACATATGTTGCATCTACCGTTCCCCAAATACTCCTCCAGAGCAAAGTCTTTTTGATTCTCTGTCCTCACAACTCAGTGTCCTCAACTTAAATGCTTCTTCTGAAATCACTGTGTTGGGTGATTTTAATGTCCATAATGTTGAATGGCTCACTCATTCAGCCAGGACTGATGATGCTGGTCTTGAATGTGAGCTATTTGCAGACTCATTTAATCTCATTCAACTAGTCAACCACCCACCCGTGTACCAGATAATCCTAATCATAATTCCCACCTACTCGACTTATTTTTAACAACCAATTCAGAAAATTATGATGTTACAGTGAGGTCCCCACTTGGATCTTCTGATCACTGTCTGATACAGGCCACCTGTCTATCACCTACCACACCTTCCCACTCTGAACCTGTTTTGGTGACTAAATGGCATTACGATAGGGCAGACTGGGAGGGTCTTCAAGGTTTCTTTATTGATATTCCCTGGACCTCTTTCTTTTCTAATGATGCACACTCCACCTTGAGCCACATACAAGATTTTGTAAAAATTGGAATGGAAACTTTTATTCCTCATCAAAAGTACAGTAAAAGATCTAATTCACCTAAATGGTTTGACCATAATTGTGCTAGAGTAACTGAACAAAAAGCAATAGCCTACAATGCATACACAAGATCAAAAACACATGAAGCCTTTAATTACTTTAGAAACATCAGAAATCATGCCAAAACTGTATTAAACCTAACTAAATCAAACTTTCTCCATAAGCAGGCAAATAAACTTCTAAATAATCCAAATGATAACAAAATATTTTGGTCTACTCTTAACTCATTCAAATCCAACTTCACTACTGCTTCATCCATTCCACCATTAAAATCTCCGACTGGCAATCTTGTAAGTGACCCACGAGGTAAAGCTAACCTTCTTGCAGATATTTTCTCCACCAACTCAACCTTAGATGACATAAATCAAGATGTCCCTGTACTTAATTTTAATTCACCTGAAATTCCCTCACTTAAGATCCACACCAGACATGTCAAAACTATTTTGCAGAATCTCTCAGTAGATAAGGCTCCTGGTCCAGATGAAATTCCTCCAATAGTACTTAAGAATTGCTCCTTGGTGCTCGCTCCTGTATTGGCAAAATTTTTCCGTCTGTGTACTCATACCTCATGCTTCCCAGTACCCTGGAAAGAAGCAAACATCCATCCAGTTCCTAAAAAAGGTGCCTCTTCAGATCCATCAAACTACAGACCAATAGCTATAACTTCCACTCTTGGCAAAGTTTTTGAAATTATATTAAATAATCACATAATTAAGCATCTGGAGAATAATAAATTAATCAGTGATAGGCAATATGGTTTTAGACGATGTCGATCAACTGCAGACATTCTTTGCCTTCTTACGCATCAAATCAACCAAGCTACAGACCAACATGGTGAAACACATACAATAGCACTGGATATATCAAAGGCATTTGATAGAGTCTGGCATCAATCCTTATTGTCGAAGATGTCACACTACGGCCTTGCATCATTAGTTCCACTAATTTCTTCTTATCTTCATAACAGAAAAATACGTGTAATGGTAGATGGCCTTTATTCTCAATTTCACTCAATAAATGCTGGTGTTCCCCAGGGATCAGTTTTGGCCCCAACTCTGTTCCTCATTCATATCAATGATCTCATATCTACCACTCATAATCCAATACATTCCTACGCAGATGACTCAACACTCCACAGTTCCTTCACATTTACCAATTCTTTCACCCAACCCGATCTTATAAATTCAAAAATAAACACTGCAATTTCTCTGAACCAGGACCTTTCTAGAATTAATGAATGGGGACAAGAGAATCTAGTTTCCTTTAATGCACAGAAAACCAAGTACATTCAATTTTCTAACCGACAGAATCTCACTGACTCCCATATATTTTTTAATGATGTAAATATTCCCACTTCCCCTAGTATTGACATTCTCGGTGTAACATTAACTACTAACTTGAGCTGGACACATTATGTTAGAAGCATTGCTAAGAATGCCTCTAAAAAACTGGGACTCCTGTACAGAGTTCGAGAATTCTTCACTGACGAGCAGTTGGCCGTAATATATAAAAGTCATGTGCGCTCTCAGATGGATTACTGTTCACCTCTGTGGGGTGGAAGTGGAGTGGTTGCATTGAGGCAGTTGGACAAAATTCAAAATAAAGCTATTAGATTAATCAATAACCCTGCAATCACACAGGACCTTCCTACATTAGCCATACGAAGAAACGTTGCATCCCTTGCATTATTCTACAGATATTTTCACAGCAATTGTTCCGAGGAACTTGCTTCAATTGTGCCGCCTCTCCACATCTTTCCCCGTAGAACTAGGGCAGCTGAGAGCGCCCATGAATTTACACTTTCTCCTCCACAATGCAGAACTTCTGCTTATCAGAATTCATTTATCCCCAGAGCTACTACTCTTTGGAATTCACTTCCCTCGAATTGCTTTCCACAAACTTACAATCAACAAATGTTTAAATCCAGTTGTTACAAACATTTTATGAATGGAGGATGCCTTTAGGCACATGGACCTTTTTGTTTTATCTGTGTTTTTCCTTCCTCCATTCATTGTCTCTTAAAAAAAAAAAAAAAAAAAAAAAAACCTCTTCAGACTCATATGACGCAGAGGTTGCCAGATTAGCAATAAGAAATAGAGTTCTCTCACTCTTATAAATACCTCTCCAAAATTAGTTTTCTGCCCACAGCTAACTCAAAGACAACTGCAGAGGTTGAAGTAACTAAACTAAAGGTTTTTAAATAACCCTGATGGTAACAAAGGCTTTAAAGTATCCCTAATAGGCTCAAAATCGCGTCATATGTCGGAGAGGGTTAAGATAGCCTTGAAATGGTTTTAAATACATTGATAACTGTATATTTGGCCATTTGTGCACATATTTAGCATTTTAGCTTTATTTAGAGGGACCCTCGTATATCTGTAAAACTCGTTTATCGTAAATTTCAAGACATGATTTTTGGATAAAAAGGTGTTGTACCATAGTTCTTAACTTCTTTCTATATGGCGGGTGCCCAACCCCGAAAGGGGTTGAAATAGGGGAGCTATCCCCCCACCAAAGGCGGCTTTCTAGGGCCTTTCCTAGCTGATGCTGAGAGGATTGGGTTCTAGTCATGTGGTGATGGGCTGGTCTATCAGAGTGAGAACTGAGCGATCTCTGCCATACCCATAGCTTACTCTGACTGTTCCTTTTACTTATATATTTTCTAGATCTCAAGTGACGGCGTCTCTTCCGTGGATTGACCTCCCAATCTACCAAGATTGGAAGCCAAAGCGTCACATTTTTCCTTTGCCCCTCAACTTTCTCTTCATAATTGCTGAGGGGCCCTGGGTGGGGCTTTGGTTTCCCGGACATTTCCACACCCTCCTCAGCTCCCCGCCATGGAGTGGCTTCGGTCATCCAGGCTTTATTGTGGTCGGCAGGGAGGGTTCTGTGGGGGCGCTCGGTTATGGCCTTGGCTTTGCTCGGGGCCTTGGAGCTGTTCAGCCAGGCAGCTTGGGGAACAACAACAACAACTTCTTTCTATAGGCTACCGTACTAAGAATCCCAGTAGAATTTTTTTATTCTGCTGGAGCCTTGTTTTCCCAACTAAATTTTGATTCAAGGTCGCAGGGAATGGTGGATGGGGAGAGAGCCCTGTACTTTGCTGTCTTTACCTTCCACTTTGTAGCAAATCCCACTTTATTAAGTCCAGAATTCCTAGTTGGGACCACAAGGTCTGTATATCTATGTAACTCTCCCCCTTGGAAAAACTTTTGGTTTATCCAGAATAAGAAAAGTGATACAAGCGGCAATATTTGGCAGAGGCACAAACACTCCTACATTGTATAGCCTTTGGCCCTAAATTACTCATAAAATGCCCCATAGTACTGTACTGTATAAGACTTGCTCAAAATTTTCCCAAGGCGCAAAATATATTTGATCTGCTCATTTCATTGTGTCAGAAAATTCTCCAAGACACATTCTTGTCTTACATACCCCATTTTATTTTTTTCAGATTAGCAAGTTTGAATGCTGATGTGATGGTGTGCTGAACTGGAGCCAACATGAACTCAGGCGGTTGGGTATTAGGAGTACC
The DNA here is from genome assembly GCA_032716605.1 of Paralithodes platypus. Taxonomy (NCBI): domain Eukaryota; kingdom Metazoa; phylum Arthropoda; class Malacostraca; order Decapoda; family Lithodidae; genus Paralithodes; species Paralithodes platypus. Next base: position 334,172 of record CM064552.1, on the reverse strand, counting down.
GGTATCAGCAACGAGATGCACACAAGCAGACTTGGTTTGGTTTGTTAAGGCATGTGGAGAGGATTTATGATCAAAATTGGGTAAAGAATTGAAGTCTGATTGTGGATTTAGCTGTACTAAAAGGTAGACATAAGATGTGGGATTTAATTCAGTCACAGGTATATTTATGATTTGATGGCTAATTCTATACTCATTGGGCCTACCTTCCTACCGGTATCTAGTGTCACCTATTGTAGGGTTCACCACTTCTAGTGGCACCGACGAGTGTGCCGCCCCTCATTCTGGGTGGTGTATTCTTTCTATTCTTATTATAATTAGGAAAGATGCTGCTGTGTGATAGGCCCTCTAGTGTCTTGAAATACAGCCATTCCACAATATTTATACCAGGTACATGTCTTGGCAACTGTACTTCAATCTGATATCAAATCTTGACAAGCCCTGAACAAGGCTGTCTGGAATACCACCATTATGACAGGAGACTGAAATAAACTATTACTTATGGGCTCAATCAGTCTAAGTACAGTACTGTATATGTAAGCATGAGGTACTGCTCAGATTTGAACAACATGCTTGGGGTGGTTGACTTCAAATTCAAATTAAAAATATTTTATTGCCGTGGAAAATCTTTTACATTCAGTGTCCAAGAAGTCTTACATAATATTCAAATATATATATAGTAGTTGTTAGAGTAGGAAATGGTGAGAGTTGAGTGAATGGTTTCAGGTAAATGTAGGTTTACAACAGGGTTGTGTAATAACACCATGGCTGTTTAATAATTATGTTTATGGATGGTGAGGTGAGGGAGGTGAAAATGAGAACTATGGGAAGAGGATTGGATTTAGTAGGAAATAATGGTAGAGATTGGGAGTTGAATCAGTTGCTGTTGACACAGCGTTGGTGGCAGATTCTGAGGAGAAACTGCAGCGGGTAGTCAAGTAGTTTGGTGTGGTTTGTGGGAGGAGGAAACTGAAGGGGCATCAATAAAAGTAAAGTAATGGTGTGTAATAGGGGTGAATCTAGATTGAGGCTGGATGGAGAAATATTGAAACAAGTAGAGTGTTTAAAATATCTAGGAGGAATGATAAGCAGGAGTGGAGGTATGGAAATGAAAGTAAAACAGAGTGTGTGTGAAGGAAGGAAGGTTTTCGGAGCAATGGGAAGTACTGTATGTGGAAGATGAGAAATCTCGGAATGAAAGTAAAAAGTGCAATGTATCAAGGAATTGTTGTGCCAACAGTGATGTATGGGGCTGAGACATGGGCTCTGAAGGAAAAGGAGAGAAGAAAGCTGGATGTGATGGAGATGAGCTGCTTGATGAGTATGTGTGGAGTTACTCGTAGAGACAGATTGAGGAATGAAGAGATACGTAGGAGAGTGGGACAGCAGGAACATTTATCGGCCAGAGTGGACAGAAGGGTGCTGAGCTGGTTTGGTCATGTTGAATGAATGGAATATGAAAGTCTTACAAAGAGAATATGTGAGTCATATACAAGGAAAGATAGAAGGGCAGGATGACCCCCATTGAGATGGAGAGACTGTAAGACAAGCTTTGGATGATAGAGGAATGACTATAGATTAGGCAAGGGAAGTGGTAATAAACAGGAATGAATGGAGAATGCTTGTGAATAGATGAGTGAACACATGGTCATTTGGGGGAACGGGTCAGGCACAAGTTGGACTAGATAATAGTCCATCAGGCGCCTGGCCAGGCGAGACTGTTTATATGAAGGGTGCGCCTGGAAGTGTGGTGGTAGGGCTTCGCCGCATGTCTGCCTCCTGAGATCGGAAGCTCTGCGGATGGTCGGGGGCCAGGGGAGTGCTGGAGGGACCTTGGTGACCCTGGTCTCTGGGTCTTCTCCTGGATGACCTAGATGTGTGTGAATTTGTGTTTTGTTTTTGTGTGTTCATTGTTTTCTGTTGTCAAAAAATAGGAAAAGTGGGGATTGGGCCTGAGTATATAGATAGATAGATAGATAGTTGTTAGCTGGAAAATCTGTACACTAAATAATGTAACAAAAATCCTATGACAATGAGGACAGATACCATAGGTATATGTGTCCTTATGTCTTGTACACTAAATTTAGTATAACGTAGATTAACCCATTGGCTGAGGGTGACGTTCCTGAATGTTCTGGCAATTTCCAGGCTTTAAAAGCCTGTAAAAGCCGGAGAATTCGAGTGTCAGTGGGCGGGAGCGTGAGGGACCCACCTCCGACCCTCAGAGCAGCGAGCGGCTCACTGAGGGAGACGGTATCTCGCGTGGGTGTCTCACAACAGTGTTGCCGAGCGAGCGAGAGCTAATAATTAGCGGTTTTCCCGCATGTTTATGGCAACGCTGCGGGTGAACCCCGCCACCTACGAAGCTCGTTCTGGTCTCATTTTGAAGCTATTTTCACCTAGTTTTCGGCAGAATACAGTTCATTTAATGCAGATGCTTGATTAATCATTCAGGAGTGCCTGAATATGCCCTAAATAGCGCAAATATAGATGTAGCCAAGGTGTTAAGGTGTGCAGAAAAATGTTAAAGTGCAAATAATGACTACGATATAATAATAATATATATAATGTCAATGATCGATTGCAAAATAGTTAATACATTCAACTCTTACAAAGCATCCATCACACATTCCAAATAATTAAAGATGTAATTCACTCAATAGGAATTTCTTAACCCTTGTCTTAACCCCTCCAACCCGGATGGGCTCTTGAACGCCCATAACAACCTCGGCCCGCGCAACCCGGAAGTGCTCTTGAACGCCCATTGCTTGCATGCGTGCTTTCGAATGCCGCGCGTACATTTTCGGTATCGTGGGACGGTAGGTGGCGCCACCAGGCGTAAACTACGCCACAGCAACAGTAAGGGCTCTTGAACGCCCATTGCTTGCATGCGTGCTTTCGAATGCCGCGCGTACATTTTCGGTATCGTGGGACGGTAGGTGGCGCCACCAGGCGTAAACTACGCCACAGCAACAGTATCTACCCCGACGCCATCATGGACAGTACGCCAAATAGTGATTCCTCTGTGTCCGATACCGTGCTTCCTACGACGCCCTTGCTTGTTCGTCGCGCCTTACCCCGACGCCATCGCCTAAATGTGTTATCTCCCGGAGGTATTGAGACGACATTGAGACTTTATGAGCGAGCTGATGCCAAGCATAATGTTGATGATGAAGTCAGTGACGACTCCAGTAATTATAAGTCGAGTGATTATGGCCATGAGAGTGACAAAGAAGAGCAATTCCTGGGATTTGCGAGAGAACATGACAGTGATGAGAGTGATGAAGGTGATGTACCAGTTGTTGAGGAAGCTGGTTTACCTAAAGACAGTGAACTTGAGAGAGTGAGCGAGTGAGAGAGTTCAAGGTCACTCACCAAATTTCGCTTAAGTGACACGACACCAAGCCCTTCCCCAGGTAAATCGCCTTTCAAGCTACATTTGTATAAGCAGAAAATACTTGAGAAGGCGGCCGCGGCAGCTAGGGAACAAGCAAAACTACTTGGTGAGGATGAGGCTGTGAGTGAGGGTCAGCGTGGTGACCCTTCTCGTCCGCCATTGTCTCCCTTATCTACCCACGCCACCCAAGATGACCCGGATGCCCCGCATTCTTCCCCACCACCCCCACCATTGCCAAGGGTTGAGGACCCCACACTTTCAGCCTATTTGCCTCCTAGGTCCCCCGACAGGAGACATACTGCTGCCGAAAAGGGGAAAGGTAGGAAATATACCAAGAAAATTAAGAAAAGTAAGAGAGTTTTGTTCGAGGCTCCCGCGGCGTCCACCCCGGCCGGCCCCAGCCATACGTCCCCGCAACTTTCCCCACGGTCCTCCCCACCTCTCCCGCCTTCAACATGTCTTCCTGAAGAAGTCTTTGAGCTCGCATCACCAATACCTGGGCCTAGTGACAGTGAAAAATTGCTTTCTGTCACTCGTCGCAGGCCAAGGAGCCCGGGACCTCGGGGGGACACAGCCTCACCTGCCACTCCTTCCCCACCTCGCCCACCCGCACGCCGCCCACGCATCACTGGTTCCCCGCCAGATTATGTGGGGGCCACTGATGATGAAGGGCACCTCTCTCAAGACTCTGGCCATGATTACATAGGTCCACCGTCAGGGCAAGATGACCACTCTGACGATGACTATATGGACATCGACGACCCTCGACCCATCCGCTTGGCCCGGCGTCGTGCTGCCCGTCGTGCTGCCCACCGCCCTGGCCGCCGCCCTCGCCGCCCTAGGGCGCGCGCCTCCCGAGTTGGCCGTGGGCGTGCTGGGCCACCAGCTGGAGCTACTCGTCAGCGTAGACAAGACCCATTCTACGTTTTTCAGTGGCAAGACGTAGTTGATGAGGATGGATACAACCCTGATGTGCCAGCTTTTGATGAGGTACTGGAGGGTTCAGGCGTTACCCCCAATTTTCCTGCAGGCCCCAATGCTCCACCACACGAACTGTTTGAGGCCTTCTTTGATGAGGAGGTGGTAGGCTATGTTGTCAAAGAGACAAATAAGCAGCACCAATTCCAGGTCCACTTTTTGGGAAAGGTGACCAAGGGCCACATGAGGCAGTGGACCCCAGTGACTCATAAAGAGTTCATGGTGTTCCTGGCACTCACCATGCTAATGCCTCATGTCAAGAAGCATAGGTTGCCTGACTATTGGATCACCAATGATCTGATATCCACCCCTGCCTTCGGGAAATATATGTCTCGCAACCGGTACCTTGATATCCTCGCAGCGCTCCATCTTGTCACCAACCTTGACGTCCACCTCCCAGACAAGCTGTGGAAGATTAGGACGTTGTATGAGATGATGCGAGAACGCTTCACCTCCTACTTCAAGCCCTTCCGCAAGGTCGTCATTGACGAGTCTCTTGTGCTGTTCCGGGGAAAACTCAGCTTCCGGCAGTACATCCCCTCAAAAAGACATCGCTTTGGCATAAAATTCTTTGTGCTGTGCGACTGCCAAACTGGCTATGTCCTGGACTTCCTGGTCTACAGCGGGAAGGAAGGGGACTTGCTTGTGGACCCCCTCATTGGCTTTGGCGGAGCAGTGGTGCAAGCCATGATGGACCGCTACTTTCACAAGAATCACGTCCTCTACACGGACAATTATTACACGTCCCCCACTCTCTCACAGTACGTGCATGAGCGCAAGACGGGGACTGTAGGCACAGTACGAGGGAAAAGGAAGGGCATGCCACCTTTCCCTCCAAAGACCAAAAAAGGTGATGTGTTCAAGAAGAAGTCGGGGCCCATTCTGGCTATCCACTGGCACGACCAGCGGAAGGTCAACCTCCTGACCACCATCCACAAGGGGGAAATGGTGGAGACTGGCAAGGTGGATCGCCGCACCCAGGCCAGGGTGACCAAGCCCGATGCTGTCCTGGACTACAACATCAACATGAGGCTGGTGGACAAGTCCGACATGCAGATAGGCTTCATTGACTGCCTGCGTACCTCGTGCAGATGGTACAAAAAGTTCTTTCTGCATATGGTGGACATGTCAGTTCTGAATGCCTACAACATATACAAGCTTCGGAATGTGAACACACCCATGAAGTTCAATAGCCTGCGGAGGTTCCAAAAGCAGGTGTTGACGGAGCTCCTGGAGAAGTATGCTATGCCACAGAGGGCAGTGGCACATCCTGGGCCCGCCGTTATTGACCGCTTGCAGTGTGCTCAATACTTGATTAGGCACAGGCTTGGTTCCCTGCCTCAGAATGAATCCGGAAGAACACAGCAGAAGCGGTGCCATGTCTGCTACAACAGCAGGGTGAAGCCGAGGTCAGGTAAAAAGTCAACCCTGGAGTGTGTGGAGTGCAAGGTGGCACTCTGTGCTTTAGAGTGCTTCTTTGATTACCACTCCAAGCTGGAGTTCTAATAATCATACTGAAATTGCCAAATAAAATGACAATATGTACACTATAATTATATATAGGCAAAAAGTGGAAGAAAACCAATGTATTGTAATACAAAAGTCATGTATTATGAGAACATTGATACAAATACAATTACACCATAATAATATGTGAAAGTGACACATATGTATATACCAAGTGACATTCATATGATTAGAACCTATAGAAATATATAAATCAGTGAAAAAAGACACAATAAATTGTATATAAAACGTTTACAAATCATATAACTAAGTGAAAGTGACACAAGACCTAATATTTGATGGCCAAAGTATAATAAATACCTGTGATAACGAATAATCAGTGCCTAATACAACAATAACCTACCTCAATTACTAATAAAATGTACGGTATCGAGTGAAAATGAGCATTATCAGTGACAGTGACACTCTCTAAAGCATATTTGTCAAAGTGAAAGTGACACAAGACCTAATATTTGATGGCCAAAGTATAATAAACACCTGTGATAACGAATAATCAGTGCCTAATACAACAATAACCTACCTCAATTACTAATAAAATGTACGGTATCGAGTGAAAATGAGCATTATCAGTGACAGTGACACTCTCTAAAGCATATTTGTCAAAGTGAAAGTGACACAAGACCTAATATTTGATGGCCAAAGTATAATAAACACCTGTGATAACGAATAATCAGTGCCTAATACAACAATAACCTACCTCAATTACTAATAAAATGTACGGTATCGAGTGAAAATGAGCATTATCAGTGACAGTGACACCCTCTAAAGCATATTTGTCAAAGTGAAAGTGACACAAGACCTAATATTTGATGGCCAAAGTATAATAAACACCTGTGATAACGAATAATCAGTGCCTAATACAACAATAACCTACCTCAATTACTAATAAAATGTACGGTATCGAGTAAAAATGAGCATTATCAGTGACAGTGACACTCTCTAAAGCATATTTGTCAAAGTGAAAGTGACACAAGACCTAATATATGATGGCCAAAGTATAATAAACACCTGTGATAACGAATAATCAGTGCCTAATACAACAATAAGCTACCTCAATTACTAATAAAATGTACGGTATAGAGTGAAAATTAGCAATATCAGTGACAGTGATACCCTAATAAACATATTTTATATAATTGGCCTCAAAATAACTAGAAAATATCAAATAAACATCACATTCTCAATATCAAACACTAAAATCGTCTAAGGGAGATAAATACTTTGGCGCGACGAGCGGCTAGGTGCGTCGTAGCCATGGCCGGGGCGACGCGGGAAGAATTTGCCGCCGAAAAGCACTCGTCTTCCCGCGCTCACCATTATGCAACCAGAGGGGCTAGAGACCTCTACTCAACGCCATTCGACAGAGGAAGGTTTGTGGAACATTATTCTTTTTTATTCACAACATTACATGACATATTCATTGACTTACAGAGTAGTTAACATAGGCCAAAGATCGTCAAAACACCCGGTACCGGAGCACAGTCGTAAGCTATAGCCCCCGGGGCTGGAGGGTTAAACACTGGAAGGAACAGTTATGATCAATTTTGCTAGATATCTCATTCCAAATATTAGTGCCCTTGTGCCGTTTTTAACTTTTTCAATAAGATTACTTTTTTTAGCTACAGCTACATTGATGTGATTCATTTGTGGCCACTCCCTCAGGGATCAAATTGTCTGGCAATAGATAGAATATCCATAATACAATGAACCTTCTCCAGTCAAAGTGTTATAGAGATAGTTTTTAGTGAAGGGGCAGCTCAAAACTTCCAGAAAAGCTATGGTACAAAGTACAAAGGAAATCAAGCAACAACAGATCTAGTGGCCCTTCTAGGTTGCTTGTCCTCCAAAACACTGAGGATCAAGTGTCCAAACAGTGGTTTAGAGTGGGTAAGGGAACATTGGAAAGGGAACTACTGCCCTGGAACTAATGTCCGTGGCAGGATTAGGAAGTTAGTAGGGGACAGATGGGTTAGTAACTGAGGGGGGGATAAAATAAAGTTATTTATTTACAAACGCAGTCAGTCGCGGGTTTGATGCGAGATATTTGTCTAGGCGGAGTTTAAATGAATCAGCGGTGATGCAGTCTATAACGTTTCGGGGAAGCCCATTCCACAAGTTGACAACTCGATTGAAGAAGAAATTCTTAGATTCGTGTGAGTTAAAAGATTTACCAATAATTTTGCAACCGTTTCCCCGCGTGTAATTAGATTGGTCGATAGTGAAGTACAGTAGGGTCCCGCATAAAACGTGTTCGCATAAAACGAGTCGATTAAAACGACCGACCTAAAATATTAATATTTAATTTTCGATCAGAACGAATGTGATCACATAAAACGAGTCCGCCGCCAAAGTGGGGCAAATCTGAGGAGTTTTCATATAGAGCGCCGAAATATCGTACAAAACGTACGAAATATCGTTCGCTTTGTACACAAAATTTCGCTTACAGTGAACATTGACGATATTGCGCCACCAAAATGCTATGTTCACATAAAACTAAATCGCATAAAACGCCCTCGTTTATCGACCATAAACTCGTTTTATGTGAGACCCTACTGTACTTACTACAGTTCATATTGTCGATGCCTTTGATGATTTTGAACACTTGAATTAAGTCACCTCTTAATCTGCGCTGGGTTAAAGGAAATAGATTTAATTCTCTAAGACGCTCTTCATATGGTTTGTTCTTTAGGCTAGGTATCATTTTGGTAACTCAACGTTGAACTCGTTCTAGCTTGTTTATATCTTTTTGGTAATAAGGGCACCAGGATTGAACGCAGTATTCCAGAAGAGGGCGGACTAAGGAATTGTAAAGGGTTAGGATAACTTCTTTGGATTTATGCTCAAATGACCTGCCTATAAAGCCAATTATTTTGTTTGCCTTCTTAACAACTTCTGAACATTGTTGACTCGGTTTTAGGTTACTCGATATTGTTACTCCCAGATCGGTTTCTCTGTTTACATTCTTAAGCTGAGTGCCATTCATCGAATAGTTTGCTTTCTCATTTAGGTATCCGATATGTAGTACTTTACATTTATCCGCATTGAAACTCATTTGCCAAATTTGGGCCCAACATGACAATTTATCTAGATTGTGTTGCATATCGTCAACTTGTTCTTTTGAGAGTACGCTATTTGCAATTTTTGTATCGTCAGCAAATTTTGAGATTGTACAGGCGAGACCCTCATCTATGTCGTTGATGTAAATTAGAAAGATAATTGGTCCTAGTACCGATCCCTGGGGTACCCCGCTACTTACATTGGTCCATTTAGATGCCTTACCGTTTATGACTACTCTTTGCTTTCTGTCGCTGAGCCAATTTTCTATCCATTTCAACACACCGTCTTGTATTCCATGTGCTTTTAGTTTTAGCAGTAAACGTTTGTGGGGAACTTTGTCAAAGGCCTTTTGAAAATCAAGGTATATAATATCTACAGCTTTACTCTCATCGTAGAGGTTGAGGATAATGTGGAAGAAGTCTAAGAGGTTTGTTAAACAGGAAAGTTTTTTACGAAAGCCGTGTTGAGTATCTTTAAGTATGTTATTTTCCTCTAAATGATTTACGAGTGTCTCGTATGACCGTTTCTAGCATTTTACATACAACTGAGGTTAAGCTAATTGGACGATAGTTACTGGGTAGGGATTTGCTGCCTTTTTTTAATGTCGGTGTTACGTTGGCTAGCTTCCACTGATCAGGCATAGTTCCAGACTGCAAGGATTTATTGAATAGTAATGTCAGTGGTTTGGAGAGCTCATCCTTAGCTTCCTTTAGAACTCTAGGCGAGATTGTATCAGGTCCAGGCGTTTTATTTACCTTGAGTTTATCTAAACAATTCAATACTTCTCTCTCTGTAACGGTGATATTGCTTAGAACATCCGAATTATCAATCTGAATTGGCGATGGTGTAGGGATATCACTGAGGTCTTCTGTTGTAAAAACTGATGCAAAGAAGGTATTGAGGGCATTACTCATTTGTACTTCGTCTTTGGTGTACTCTCCATTTTCATCGACTAATGGTCCAACAGTTGAAGTAACTACTTTTTTCTTTCTGATATAACTATAGAATTCTTCCGGGTTTGTTTTACTTTGATTCGCAATATGTAACTCTAAGGTCTTTTTACTTTGCTTAATTAACTTTTTGGCTTTGCGTCGTAGCTCTACAAATTTCACCCGTTCTTCGTCATTTTGGGAGGATTTTAATCTATCATTAGCAAATTTTTTAGCAAGCAGGCAGTTTGAAATATCTTTATTCCACCATTTGGGCTTATTATTATGGCCTGGACGCCGTATTTTCGATGGTATGCAGTCTTGCACTGCTTTTAGGTAAGTGGTTTCGAATAACTTCCAAGATGTATTTATGTCGTTATTGTTAATTAAAAAGCTCCAGTCAGTTTCTTTAAACATAGCTCTAAGTTTATGGAAGTTTGCTTTCTTGAAATTAGGGACTTTTTCGATGCTACTATTTGGTTCGTTACTAGTAAACTTTAAAGTGAAAGTTATCGTACGATGGTCGCTGTTACTGAATTCATCACCAACATTCAAATTCTCTATTAATTCTTCTTTTGTTGCAAGTACAATGTCAAGAACGTTATTACCACGGGTCGGCGTTCGAACAAATTGATAAAGCGAACTCTCTTGCAAGTTCGTATACAAGTCATGTCCGGAGTGTGAAGTAAGAGTATCGCCCCACTTGGTCACAGGTAAATTAAAGTCGCCAAAAATTACGGTATCTTGTGAGTTACTTACATCTGCAATTTGTTCGTAAATTTCTCGGTCAGTTTGCACTGATTGAGCTGGAGGTCTGTATATTAACCCTCCAGCCCCGGCTACGCATTACATAAATATTCTCCGAAACCCGGGTGTTTTGGCCGAAAAACGTCTAGGCTAGGCTACCGTATATTTGTTATTCTGACTACTTCCCGCATTCCCAAGCGTAGCTGTGTTATTTACCTGTAGAATGGCGTTAAGTAGAGCTCTCTAAGTCAACTGGTTGAGTTGTGATGATGATTTCATTGGAGATAACTTTATGGCAAAAACAGCCACTTTACACTACTTTTCGATACTTAACAACAACATACAGGCACACACGAACAAGCGACGCTCTCCTTCTTGTGGCCGGAGATGCGGGGCGTCGGTCCAGCCGGTTGTTGTTTACATGCGTCGGACCGACGCCTCGCACACCAAGCTCACAGGCTTTGAGCTCATGGGTGTTTAAGAGCCCTTCCGGGCAGCTCGTGTATGCTTTTTTATGGGCGTTCAAGAGCCCTTCCGGGAACATAGGGTTAATGCAAGTATTATTTTTGTACCTTTATTATTCTTTATTAGCACAAAAGATGCGTCGACGTTCACAATTTGAGGTTTTGACAAGAGGGGAGGGTTAAGAATTTCTTTGATACAAAGTAAAACGCCACCTCCATTTCGATTTATTCGGCTTTTCTCAAACATTACATAACCTGGAAGTGAATACTCTGCTAAAAAGTCTCTTATCTTCTGTATTGAGCCAAGATTCTGTTATGCCAATCACATCATAATTTTCTGTAAACACTAGCTCCTCTAAATCTGAAAATTTATTGCGTATGCTACGAGCGTTTGCATAGAAAACCTTTAAATTTGTTATTTTAGAACTCACGGAACGCTCTTTAATAATATTTTTGGTTCTTGTCAGATCTACATTTATGTTCATGGCTGTCCTCGGTCCTCGCTGTCTTCGGTCCTTATCGCTGGTGGTCCTCGGTTGCCTCTGTTTTTTTCTTGGCGTTGGATGATTTATGTCACTGCTGCTTCTTCTCGGATGGCATTTTTTGATCCATGGCTGCGGACTGCTTCGTGTAGGAGACGACCCATGCATGCTGAACCCACAGGGTTTAGATGAGTGCCATCCTTGTGGAACAGAGTAGGCTGGTTGTAGAAGTTGTCCCAGAGGTTGATGAATTCAACTTCTTCCCTCAGACACAAATATTTTAGACGGCTATTTGTGCTGAAGGCCTTGTCGTAGAATTTGTCAGGTGCGTCGATCTTGGGGAGAATGCCTGAGATGATGATATTCCTTGACTTGTTTTTGTAGTGCTGGATCATCTTGCGATATTTCTCCATCAACTCTTCGGATCTGGTGCGCATGACGTCATTTGAACCAGCATGGATGACAAAAAGGGTATTTTCATTTGCATCCTTTGTGGTATCTTCGAAGGCTTCCACAATGTCGTCCAGTCCAGCTCCTGGGATGCAAAATCTTTTTCGTTGATTTGGGACTCTGTCGCAGAACTCTTCGACCTGTCCTCGTAGGATGGAATCCCCAACGAGCCTGGTCTCTTCTGGTTCGTCTTCCATCTCTACCAATATCTCAAATCTGTTTGACATTGTGACTGGTAGACGAGACCTTTTCTGCGTTGCACCGTTCCTCACTGGTGTAAATTCGGAAACCTGTGGTGGCGGGACTCTACGTACAGGTCGGGGAGAGGAGTGGTTAGAACGGGGGCGAGGGGTTGGTACTGTTCGTGCTAGCAGGCTTCTTGCACGAGGAGTGGGGGAGAGACTAAGGTGAACAGGGCGGCTGTCCTGGTTTGATGTCGGCTCAGGTTCGTCAGAAGCATCTGCTGCAGTGTCTACTGCAGGTGTTGGATTGTTGGCAGATGACGTTGGGGCGGTGGTGGATGCTGGAGTTAGTGATACTCCAACGTTGAGTGTTACAAACTCTTGGAGTGATTCCAGCTTCCTGGTAAGGGCGTTGATCTTGTTGTGGGCTTCATCCAATTTTGCTGTCAAATCCTCTCGTTGCTGGCAGAGTCGGCAGACTTGTGGATCGGCAGGAGCAAACATGGAAGCACCAAACCTACCGGCGCAGTTCGTACAGGCACGAGGCATGGTGGCGATCACTTTCTTCAGATCACTTCACTCACTTAAAAACACTTAACTCACTTTAAAAACATTAAACTCCCTTTAAAAACACTTCACTCCCTTCAGGTCGCTTCACTTACTTAAATAGGCCTAACCGAAAACAAAAATGTTGAAATACACACAAATAGGTTATCAGCGGTGATAGCCTAACCGAAAATTAAAACAAAACAAAATTAAATTTGAATACGCAGTGATAGCCGAACCGAAAACAATTTTATGTTTATTTAAACAGAAATAGGCCACCAGGGGTTATAGCCTATCCTAACCGAAAACAAAAATTATGAAATACCGGTACACAGAAATAGGCCACCAGCGGTGATAGCCTAACTGAAAATTTAAAAATTAAGTACGCAGAAATAGGCCACCAGGGATGATAGCCTAGACTAACCGAAAACAAAAATTATGAAATACCGGTACGCAGAAATAGGCCACCAGCGGTGATAGCCTAACTGAAAATTTAAAAATTGAAGTACGCAGAAATAGGCCACCAGGGATGATAGCCTAGACTAACCGAAAACAAAAATTATGAAATACCGGTACGCAGAAATAGGCCACCAGCGGTGATAGCCTAGACTAACCGAAAAAAAAAATTATGAAATACCGGTACGCAGAAATAGGCCACCAGGGGTGATAGCCTAGACTAACCGAAAACAAAAATTATGAAATACCGGTACGCAGAAATAGGCCACCAGCGGTGATAGCCTAACTGAAAATTTAAAAATTGAAGTACCGTACGCAGAAATAGGCCACCAGGGATGATAATAATAATAATAATAATAATAATAATAATAATAAGCATGTTACTTATTTCTCATAAGCGCCAATTTTTCCGAAGAATTCACTAGCGCTCGAAAAGAGAACAAAAATCAATGCATCAAAAGAATCAAAATGATAGCCTAGACTAACCGAAAACAAAAATAACCAAAAACAAAAAAGTATGAAATATGCAGAAGTAGGCTACCAGGGGTGATAACCTACCTAAAAAAGCAAAACAAATATATATATATATATATATATATATATATAATAGAATATGTAACTAAATATACAATTCACCAAATAGAGATTATATAAAAATAAAGTGTAACTGCACACAAGGGGTTAATATACTGTATCAACAGATGGCGCTGGTGTCAGTGTAGGCTAGTCAAGCAGGATTATATTTAGATAAACAAAGTTATCAGTCAAAGGTTACTACCGCAGGGATCTGTGTTGGCACCTCTCATGTTCCTTATGTACGTGAATGACCTGCCGATAGGCATAAACTCTTACATGTCAATGTTTGCAGATGACGTAAAAATTATGAGACAAATAACAAATAAAAGTAGTTGTGAGGAGCTGCAAGGGGATTTAGATAAAATATACGAATGGAGCACCAAGTGGAAAATGAAATTTAATATAAGTAAATGTCATGTGTTAAATATGGGAAGAAGTGTGAATAGACCAAATTGGGAGTACAGGATGGGAGATAATAAATTAGCAAGGCCGAAAAAGAAAAAGATTTAGGGTTGATTATACAAGATAATTTGTCGCCAGAGAAACATATTAACAAGCTCTTTAGCGGAATGTATGCAATGGCCGGGAATATGAAAGTTGCTCTGAACTATTTGGATGAGACCATGGTAGCGAAAATTATGAAGAGTATGATTAGACCAAGATTGGAGTATGCAGCAGTGGTGTGGTCCCCGCATCTAAAGAAGCATATTCACAAGTTAGAAAGAATCCAGAGAGCAGTCACTAGATTGGTTCCAAGTCTCATAGAACTGCCATATGAAGGGAGGCTAGACAAATTAAATCTACCGAGTCTAAAAGAGAGGAGAGAGAGGGGAGACATGATAATGATGTACAAATGTACCCGGGGGCTGGAGAGGCTGGATAGGGAGGATATATTAATTATGGATACAGGAATAACTAGAGGCCACAGCTACAAAGTAAAAAGACCTACCTGCAAGAACGATATCAGGAAGTTTAGCTTCCCCTATAGATGTATTGACAAATGGAATGGGCTGGAGGAGGAGGTGGTAGGGGCAAGGAACATCCATATTTTCAAGAAAAAATTGGATAAAAAGTAGACTGAGAGATGGGACAACACGAGCTTAGCTCAACTCCTGTAAACTACAATTAGGTAAATACAAGATCATGCAAGCAACAACTAAAATTACAGATATATATATATAGGTACAGTAGGATACTGAATACGATAACTACTAGAGTTAATAAGAAAATACAAAGCTAGGTCGATTAGAGGTGCGCGTGCGTCGTCTGCTACAAGCTAGGATAACAAATGTAAACAACAATGTTTATCAGTCAGAAAAGCAATAAAATAACATGCACGGCAACTACAGAACTATGTGGAGGTTAAACAAGCACTTAACCTCTCCGCGGCGCACAGGGGGTTTTCTACAGGGTAAGACTGTGCGCACCTATGATGATTTTGGGACCTATTGCCAATTTCGATAAAAAGTACATCATCGTGTACGGAATGTTTGCGTGCATCGCCCCATATATATTTGACCCCCCAAAAAATGTCTGGGGGGGGTAGGGGAACGGTCCGTAGTTGAAAAATTTGGAGCGAATGGCACCGCGCGGCTAGATTGTCATCGAGCGGCGAGATTTCCCGGCCGAATTTTCACGCGCCCAGGGGATAGAAGGAGAGGGAGGAGGGGGTGGGTTACCGCGTATTATCACGTATATCTCCTTTTTGGAGCCCTTTTAGGCTATTTAGAGTATGTATACGTGTGTAGGCCACCCATATAACAATGAATATGCCTCATAGTGACCAAAAATTGCAATATATAAGGGAATTATAAGATAATTTTTAGGCGGGAATGAAGATGTGTTGGAGGTTTAGCGGCAATTTATGAGCTGAGAGTGTGGTTTACGCCATACATATCACGTATATCTTGTACGTAGAGCACTGTCATGCTATAATACAGACTTGTACGTATGTATACGTGCCATATATCAAAATATATACCGCATATAGACCAATTCATGCGATATTTACGCACATTATCAATGAGTTTCTATGCGTGAACCAAGGTGTGAGTGAGTTGTGCTGGGAATGAAAGGGGGAGAGGGTGTGTTACGCCATAAATATCACGTAAATCTTGTATTTAGAGCACTGTCATGCTATAATACAGACTTGTACGTATGTATACGTGCCATATATCAAAATATATACCGCATATAGACCAATTCATGCGATATTTACGCACATTATCAATGAGTCTATGCGTGAACCAAGGTGTGAGTGAGTTGTGCTGGGAATGAAAGGGGGAGAGGGTGTGTTACGCCATAAATATCACGTAAATCTTGTATTTAGAGCACTGTCATGCTATAATAAAGACGTGTACATATGTAGGCGTCCCATATAACAAGGAATATACCGCATATAGCCCAATTGATGCGATATTTATGCAAATTGTGAATGTGTTTCTAGCAGACGGAAGCCTGAAAGGGTGGGTTGGGGGTGGGTGGGTGGGAGAGAGGCATGCAGGGGTGCAGTGAGTGAGTGAGTGAGTGAGTCATGGAGAGATGGAAGTCAGGCAGATCTCTAGATAGATAACCAGCTTTGTGATAATTGTGGAGGCGCCCCAGGCGTATTGATGTCTTGGTATTTTGAACCTTATGTCTACCAGATGGCTGGTGTTCGTTGCCATCAACAGGTCTACAATAACATGAGTCAGGAATGGAGAGAGAGAGAGAGAAACTGAGACATGCGTATGTCGTACGTATAAATGGACTTCAGAATTGCATTTTTATGCAAGCAGACATTGCATTTTAGACACATGTGAAGTACCACAGAAACATGTAGGCCATTGACTGTAAATAAAGTACTATATTATAGACCACCAGCGACGGTGCTGAGTCAACACAGGCAGATTGCCTTTTGTGATAAAGGGCTAAATATAGAATGGTGTCTCCTTACACTTGCGAAAGGGTAGATTGCCACCAGAGAAACGTTTACTTATTTATTTCGAAGTAATATGCAATCTAAATGTATATTCGAGACCTACTGCAATTATTTGTATGACAGTCATGACTATGTATAATCCAATATACGCGCGTAGGCGAGACATAAGAAAGCTGGTTGAGCAATTTTCGACACCCACACAGTTATTATTCTTTTTATTTACAATATTATACAATACAAATGTATTTGTGAAGAGTATTTTATCCATTATTGTATTTATACCAATTTTGTTCCCAGACAGAGCTGCTGTTGCTGGTGTAGCTGGGGCATAAAGGAGCGGCAAGGGTCACCTCGTGACCGCTTGACCGTGTGAAAATGAGTGGAGTCGCACTGAGAGGGGCAATTTTGCTGAGTGTTTGGGCAATTTTTGACAGAATAAAGTTATATAATTACTAATTCTTGACAGAGACAAACTTTTATAAACCTTGGCATGATATAATTGATAATCCCATCAATTTACAAACGTAAATTGGTGGGATAATTCATTTTTTTTTGTATATTGTCATTTCGATTGTAGACACGAAGTTTTGAGTGATATTTGGTATGAGCTCCTGTGGCATGGTTGGTAAGGTCGCGGACTGGAAAACTCAAAGTGTCGTAGGGTAGTGGGATCGAATCCAGGAGGGGGTTATGGGGAAGGTAACGAAGGTTTTATATTGTCTAGAACATTTTTGATAAATTTTTTTTTTTACAAGATCATGCCATTGTATTCAAACAATATGAAATATTCATAGAATATATCATATTGTAAGAATACAATGACATGACCTTGTTTTGTTTTTGTTTTTATTGTTTTTTTTTATTATCTTAGTAGGTTTGACAGGATTTATTGAAACATATTTATTTTTGTACAATTCATTTGAGGTAAGAAAATAATTATATACACATTACTTTGGCTAATAACAAACATATATTGATATACTAAAAAAATAAGGCATATTACATGTAAATCTTTGAAACTTATAAACTAAATAATGAAACATACAATTATATAATGTAAAAGCTATATCACAGGGACATCTTTGGAACTTATACATTATATAATATATATGTTACATTATGAGGTAGCGTGATCAATTAGGTCAGGTCAGGTAAGGTAGGGCGCGAGTCCAGGGCAGGGCAGGGCAGGGGGCG
The DNA here is from genome assembly GCA_032716605.1 of Paralithodes platypus. Taxonomy (NCBI): domain Eukaryota; kingdom Metazoa; phylum Arthropoda; class Malacostraca; order Decapoda; family Lithodidae; genus Paralithodes; species Paralithodes platypus. The sequence continues at coordinate 316,270 of CM064552.1, read as the reverse complement.
AGTCCAGGGCAGGGCAGGGGGCGAGTCCAGGGCAGGGCACGGGGCGAGTCCAGGGCAGGGCAGGGCAGGGGGCGACACTCAGTAGTTCTTGAAGGTGTGGTAGTCCCTGAAGCAGTCACCCAGGCAGAGTGGAACTTTGCACTCGGCGCACATTGAGGTGACTCTTTTCGTGACATGGGGTTTCCTGACACTGGAGCTGCAGACGGTGCACTGCGCCTGCCTGTGACGAGTGCCAAGCATCTCAGTGTTGATGGGGTAGTGTCTTTCGACACCCAGCTGGATGCGGTCAGGAACGTGATCCCCACGCCATGCCGTACGTCTGTGAGTGGTGGTGCCATACTTCTCCAGGAGTTGGTAGGAGACGTTGTAGACGAACTCCCGGAATTTCAGCTTCTGGTTTGGGGCCATATCCTTTTTCACCAACCACAAGTTGTAGGCGTTCAGCAGCGTTATATCAACTAGGTGGAGGAAGAGCTTGTGATACCACTTCACAGTCTTCCTCAGACACTCAACGCCTGACAGCTGACAGTCAGACTTGTCCACCAGGCGCATGTTTTTAGTGTAGTCCACTACCATGTCGGGCTTGTAGATTGTCTTCCTGGTTCGGTAGTGGATTTTGCCAGAATCCACCTGGGCACCTGTGTGGACGGTGGAAAGCAGGTGGACGTCTCGCTTATCCTTCCACTTCAGGGCTATCACTTTCCCACACTTCTCGAGCTGCTTGTATTTCTGCCCCTTTCGTCGCCTTCTTCGCACATGCCTCTCGCGGTGTTCCTGGGCCAGGTCGTCTTCTGAAGGTGTGTCACTGGAGGAGGCATCTGTGAGAGGAATGACATCACCTGTGAACTTTGGCATAAACTTTCTTGTCTTTCTGACAGTCCCACATGACCCCGTTTGGTTGTCATGAAGAAACTGGCAGAGAGCAGGAGAAGTATACCAGTTGTCAGTGTAGATGATGTGGCCTTTGCCCAGGTAAGGTGCCAACATTTTCCTGACGATGGCACCTGACATGCCCATGGGGTCATTGGCAGCGGCTTTCGGTACGTCAATGTCAGTTCCTGTATACACGATCATGTCAAGCACTATTCCAGTTTCACAGTCGCACAACACGAAGAGCTTGATTCCGAACCTATGCCTTTTCAAGGGGATATACTGCTTGAAAACAAGACGTCCTTTAAAGAGCACGAGCGACTCATCAATCACCAAATTGAGGAAGGGGTAAAAGTATTTCCTATACCTCTCCAACAACATGGTGAACACATCCCGAACTTTCCATATCCTGTCAATCCTGTTAGGATTTTCGTTGTCTGCAAAGTGCATAAATCTTAGCAGCAACAAAAATCTGTCACGAGTCATGAACTTATTGAAAGTTGGGGTGGCGATGAGAGGGTCGTGCTTCCAATAGTGTTGCAACACATGCTTCTTGATCAGAGGCATGAGGAACAACAAGGCAAAGAACGTCAGAAATTCTTCCACAGTCGTATCCACCCAGCCTCGTACTCTCGCTTTTGGAGAAAGGACGTCCAATCTGCCAAACACCCACCTGTAGTAGGCGTTTGTTTGGGCAACGATGTACGTCATTACCTCCATGTCGAAAAAAGCGAGGAAGAAGTCGCTTTCGTTCGCTTGATCATCACAGGGCCAGTCGTCAGTTGTTCCTGACGTCCCAGGATTGAACTGGGGCACGTCAGGTACAAAATTGACCCCGTCAGACCAATCGAACGAAGGCAGCTCAGGGATCGGAATGTCGTCTGCGTCTGCTTCATCGTCTGAAATATCGCTTCCATGGTCGCGATACAGCACTTCATCATCATTACCCTCCTCTTCACTTGACAGACGATGCCCTTCCTCATTTTCTTCACCGACGTCGGACTCACTCCCACTGTCCACTCCCAAATCCCCCCACCCTTGGTCCCGTGCTAGGGCTTCGTCGTCGAAACCCGGGCTGCCAATGTCCTGCGAATCACCATCAAACAGCAGGGCGGCATACTTTGATGGTGTCAGAGTTTTCCGGGTCACTTTGGCACGTGCGGGAGTCTTATGGACAGGGACAGCAGAGGCGGTGGCAGGGGCGGCGGCAGGGGCAGCAGTGGTGCGTGGCCTTGATGGCAAGATGATGGTGGTGCCTGTCGCCCTTCTCTCTGTTCCTTGGGCAGGGGCAGCAGGGACACCAGGGCCAGCAGGGCCAGCAGTCGCTTTCCCTCTCCCTTTCCCCTTCCCCTTCCCTGTTCCTTGGGCAGGGGCGGCAGGGGCAGCCAGGCCAGGGGCGGCTGGTGGTGGTGGTGGTAGGGGCACTGTGGCTGGCGTACGGGTTCTCTTCCCTACGCCCGTGCCTTTCATTTTTCCTGCCCCCGCAGGTTCTGCAGCCCTAGGGAGGCCTCCTGCGTCGCTGGTACCGGTGGCAGGGGCAGCCGGGCCAGGGGCGGCTGGTGGTGGTGGTGGTGGTAGGGGCACTGTGGCTGGCGTACGGGTTCTCTTCCCTACGCCCGTGCCTTTCATTTTTCCTGCACCCGCAGGTTCTGCAGCCCTAAGGTGGCCTCCTGCGTCGCTGGTACCGGTGGCAGTGGTGGTGGTAGTGGTTGTTGCAGTGGCCTGGGTCGTGGTGGCAGTGTCCCGAAAGACCAATGACCTCTGTGCCATTGCCCTGCTTGCACATGTTTTTCGTGCTTTGGGTGCTGGTGCTTCGTCCTCTGAGCTGTAGGGCGTGTCGTACTGGTAGCTAGGGTCTTTAGCAGCCACCCTCTGCCTTCCACGGCGGCTAACACCACCAGAAGGAGGGCTGGTTGTGTCATCAGGGAGCGAGCGTGAGGGACGTGTGGGCTCCATGACTAGTGCGTGGTTACTGGCGCGGTGGTGCTTGCACGAGTGCGGGGCGAGCGTTTGGCGGGGTGGTGTCGAGAGTTGACATGTAGTACTATACCCACACCAATTTTCAGCCGCCTGGCTATAAACGCGCGGTTTTGGTACGTGTTCAAAGGCTCTGCTCTTAAGAGTCTCCCCGCAGTGCGCCGGGGGAACTCTTATGAGTCTCCCCGCAGCTCCCGGGTTAACTACTGTTCATGCAATGAATAAAGGGAATAGGGATATGAAATACTCAAATTAGGATCGAGTTTTCTCAGTGGCGATGCGGAGCTGTTGGCGGTGCTAAAGCCGGCGGGTGAGAGTGAGCCGGCGGGTGAGAGGCCGGCGGTCTTGTAAACAGTGCTGCGACAGAGGATTGGAGTCACCTCTGCCATTTGTAATTTGTCACTGTAGTTTCAAGTTTTTTTATTTTAGGTTAGATTTGAGTACCTGAATTTACGTCTTTCTATGTCTACCCCTCCGCGCACTACTTTTACGTTCAGACTTGCAACTCTTCAACCTTTTTTATTATCTATCCTCTCCACATGCCCACATCATTTTTAGCCAGAATAGTTTCTATCTAGGGTAGACTAACCAATTTGTATGTAGTGCTCCAATTAATATGCAATATTAACCCACTGAAGAAAGAGTTAGATTATTCAATTTAGTATTTAAATAGTTGTTGTTGTTGTTCCCCAGACTGTCTGGCCGAACAGTCCGGAGTCCGGTAGACTGAAGCTGCTCCAGATGCTCGGGCCCCTGAAGGGGCCAGGGAGAGATGAGATCTATCTCTGACAGGGCAGCGTAGGAGAGGATCATCGGCCCACGGGCTTGCACCCTCAGGTCAATGCCCCCTTTCAGTGCCACCCAATCAGGCGATCTCACCAGCACCTAGAAGGAAAGAGACAGACAGGAACGACTAAGGTTGGGTAGAAGATGCCAAACCTCACTCTGAGAATGGGCCAGCACTCTCTGAGAGTGCTGCAGGGGGACTTATTTGAATCTTGCTGAGGTACGGTTGGCACTATGCCAACATGAGCCACAGTGATGACCTGGTACGGCAGTGCTGTGACTTTATTGTACTGAATTACATTCTAAATACAGCCGTTGGAATGTCTGTAATGGAAGGCAACACTAAACCATTGTATGTTTGTAACCAAACTAATTTTTTTAGAGAATTATTTATACAGTGGTGCACCAACTTTCGCGGCCAATAGGGACCGCCGAAAGTGGCGCGAAAGTGCGATTAGCGAAAGTTGGGGCATTGAGGTAATGGGAATTAATTTAATAGGGACCGGGCATGTACGAAAACTCACTCCCAAGTTGAACAAACCTAGGCAACCAATGACAAAGAATTGCTATACACCAACGAAAACTGGAATTGGTACACTTACTTACAGGTACTCAATATTTTAATGAGTCTATAGTGCTGATTAGCAAGGCATAATAATGAATTACAGTTCTTATACTTCTTCTGAACCACCGCCATAGGCCTATGCAATGTTTTGGTAGAGTTCAGTTAGTGAACTTAGCGTTACGGTACGATACTGATGCTCCAACCGTATATGATACTATGAGGTGCATTTTGGCTCGAGCCAAAACTCAAGCAAAAATGCGCCTATAATTTGAACCAAGACATCAGTTTCAGTTAAGGCCACTAGATGGCATCATGGCGCCGCTTGAACCCAAAACAGTGCATTTGCAAATGGCGCCTATGGCGGTGGCACAGGTTAACCTTATAACCTTATGTCTAAGCAGTGTAACCTATTATAATGCTTTGCTAATCAGTATTATAGACTCATTAAAGTATTGAATATCTGTAAGTAAGTGTACCAATTCCAGTTTTAGTTGGTTTAGCAATTCTGGGTCATTGGGTGACTAGGCTAGGTACGTTCAACATGAGTAGGCCTATTTGTAAGTACAAATAATTGTATTGAGTATTTGTAAGTATGTGTATTGATTAGTTATAGTCATTGGGTGACTATATACTGGTATTGGGTCGTGTTTCGACACAAACATTTATTTTTCCTCTACCGAATCCTCTTGCTTGTGGCTGAATAGGCCTTCATTTTCGAAGCTCGGGCGCGAAAATGCGAGTTTTTACCGCCAAACTCAAATCGGCGGGATATTTAGACACTGCCGCGAAAGTGCGATCCGCGAATCGAGATGTAGCGAAAGTTGGTGCACCACTGTATAAATTTTGTGTAGTTTATGAACCACCTCATACAAATTGTAGGCTACCCTCCTACCAACCCACTATTTGGTGGTGGTGGTGGTGGCCGACTCAAGACAGAGCCAGAATAGGGACAACAGAAAACAAAATACACATTCACACACATTTAGGTCTAGAAGCTGTGGTGATGCATGGAATTATTGTTATCATTATTTATATATAGTTGTATATTATTGTAGTTATAGAGTATTATTATTTAATCCATTAGTACCAACTGGTCACTTTTATTGCTTGCATTGTATTTTGGTTAATACTAGATATTATTTAGCTCGAGACGAGTTCACACGAGTGCTTTTTCCCCGCGACTCAATCAGTATCATTGTTTTGATGGTGTAATGGTTAGAGCGTGTAAGTTCTGTATGTGATATCCTAGGTTCGAATCCTGGGAGAATCACATGCTTTAATTTAATTTAGGGTGTTAAGAATGATGTTAAAAATTACACCCATTTTGACGCTCTTTTCATACTGTATGGACATCTTTCCTAGTGTTCGATAGCTGTAGTTGATTGAAATCTATTAAGAACTTTATTTTATTTTATTTTATGATACGGTATGGATATGTATCCTAGTTTTCGATAGCTGTAGTGGGTTGAAATCTTTTGAGAACTTTAATTTAGAAGCTTCCCAACAGGATTTGCTGAGGAAAATTGCCGTAAAAAGCATTTGTCTGAACTCGTCTTTCGCAAGGACCTCATTGAAACGTAGGTTCATTCAGTCAAAATCTTGGTGGTACATATGTAAATAGAAATATTCTTTACTGTTGAAGATTCCTGCACCCGATACTTTAGTGTGTCCAATATTGTGTTACATTTGTATTATGATTCTAAAGTCTATTCACTATAATTGACTACTTGACTACTATTGACTATAATTGACTACTTAATTCACTACCATGAAACCTACCCAACCCATGCCATTGGTAGATGTCAAGAGTTTAGACACTCAGGTCTAGCGATTCGTGGCAAATGTCCAGTAAAGTCCCTGTAACAAAAGGCACGCCCTAGCCATGTCAATCAAAGGAATATATGGCGTTAACCCCTTCTGTACCGGCGACGTCTGTTATATTTTATTCTAGCAATATTTATACAATTTTATGCACCTTAGAAAGGATCTGTGGTAGTTAAAAGGGTTGTTGTTGTTGTTGTTCCCTAAGCTGCCTGGCCGAACAGCCCCAAGGCCCCAAGCAAAGCTAAGGCCATAACCGAGCGCCCCCACAGAACCCTCCCTGCTTACCACAATAAAGCCTGGGTGACCGAAGCCACTCCATGGCAGGGAGCTGAGGAGGGTGCGGAAACGCCTGGGAAACCAAAGCCCCACCCAGGGCCCTGTGCCCCTCAGCAATTATGAAGAGAAAGTTGAGGGGCAAAGGAAAAATGTGACGCTTTGGCTTCCAATCTTGGTAAATTGGGAGGTCAATCCACGGAAGAGACGCCGTCACTTGAGATCTAGAAAATATATAAGTAAAAGGAACAGTCAGAGTAAGCTATGGGTATGGCAGAGATCGCTCAGTTCTCACTCTGATAGACCAGCCCATCACCACATGACTAGAACCCAATCCTCTCAGCATCAGCTAGGAAAGGCCCTAGAAAGCCGCCTTTGGCGGGGGGATAGCTCCCCTATTTCAACCCCTTTTGGGGTTGGGCACCCGCCAATGTTGTTGTTGTTCCCTAAGCTGCCTGGCCGAACAGCCCCGAGTCCTTAAGGAAGGCCACGGTCGGGCTTTCCCACAGAGCTCTCAAATAGTGTAAATTGTGTTGTTGGCGTAAGTGGTTGTGTGAAATGCAGTCTTCTATGATGTGTTTTATGGTATGGGGTGCTGTGTTACAACCCGGGCAGGTGTTGATGACGGAGTCATCCAGTCTCTTCTGATAGCTCAGAAGAGCTAGATGGTGTCCGCATCTCAGCCTGGCCAGGTGGACTCTGTCCTCGCGAGGAAGGGAGGATTCAGAAGGATGGATTTCGGGAGGTCGTGCTTGCAGCTGTGTGTTGTCTATGAGTGAGTGGATGGAACGGCGAGTGATATGATTATGGATGTGCTTCCGGAAGTTGGTTTGGGGTGGGCAGGGAGGGAGAGAAGACAGTATTTGTGTGTGATAGCGTGTGCTGGGTGTTGTTTTGATATTTCTTGGTGTCTGTGGCTGTGTTGCCATGTAGTGTAGTGGGTGGTGTTGATTCGTGGAGGCTGCTGCCAGAAATTGAGTGCCTCATGTCTAGATGAGCTTTGACTTTTAGGACTTTGGTTTCTTGATGTAGGTGATCTGTGGGTGTAGTAGCTGTGCATCCTGTGATGATTTTAAGGGCTTTATTTTGAATAGTCTGTAAGGTCTTATGATGTGTTTCAGCTAGGTTAGAAGCCCAGGCCGGGCTTGCGTATTCCATAACTGATCTTATGTATTGTTTGTAGACTGTGGTGGTGGTTTCTTTGTTGTGTCCAAATTTTGTGTGGGCAAGTGATCTGAGGGCGTTAAGTCTGGGTGTCAGTTTCTTTTTTGTGTGTGTGGTGTGCTGTTTGAATGTCATTTGGGTGTCGTATGTTACTCCTAGGATTTTGTGTGTGTGTGTTAGAGGTGTGTTGTTTATGTTGAGTCCTGGGACGTAATCGTGCTCTCTTGTCCAGCTTGTGAAGAGGGTTGCAATGGATTTAGCTGGGGCTAAATTGAGTCTGTTTGTAGTGCACCATTCATGTAATGTGTCGAGATAGTCTTGAAGGAGTCTTGTTGCTGTGTCTGGGTTTTGGTGCGTGCTTGTGAGTGTTATGTCGTCTGTGTAGGAGGCTATGGTTATTTGGGGTGAATTTGGTGTATTTATATCATGCATGTACAGATTGAAGAGTGCGGGCGACAGGACGGATCCTTGCGGGACTCCGTTTGGGAAATTTCTAATGCTAGATGACTGACCGGCAAAAGATACGTGTGCACATCTGCCTGCTAAGAAGTTGGCCAGCCATCTTTTTGTGATGTTGTGCATGTTTGTGTTTGTAGATTTTGTTTGTTAGGTTGTGGCGGGGGATGGCATCGAAGGCTTTACTAATGTCAAGTGTGGCAAGTACTGATCTGTGTGGTGGTCTAGCTGAGTTGATGCCGTCGAAAGCTCTTTGTGTAAGGTCTGTTAGAAGAGTGTTTGTGGAGTGCAATGGCCTGAAGCCGTGTTGTGTTGGAGAAAGGGGTAAGTCAGGTGTCATCAGTTGTAGTACAAGGCGCTCTATGACTTTGGAGGGGGTGCAAAGGAGTGTGATAGGGCGGTGTGAGGAGGGTAGCGTGGGGTCTTTGTTAGGTTTGGGGAATGTGATGATGATACCATGCTTCCAGATGTCTGGTATTGTGTTGTGTGAGTAGCTGTAGTTTGATATGTTAGTGAGTGCTTGTATGCCTTGTGGTCCCAGGTGTCTGAGGTGAATGTTGCTTATATTGTCTAGGCCACAGGCGGGTGAGAGCTTGAGATTGTTGATGATATGCTTTGTCTGGTTGTTGGTGAAGGGTGTATAATCAGGGTCTGTGGGGAATTGTCTTTTGCGTCGGATGACACGTTGGTCATCTTTGTGGGGTTTTAGGTGACTGACATGAGAGAAGTGACTGATGAGAGTGTTTGCTTGTTGTTTACGTGAAGGAGTAGAGTCTGTTGTTGTGATTGCAGCATGTGATTGTGTTGTGATGCTGTTTAGTGTTTTGTAGAGTTTTTTGGGGTTTGTTTTATGATTGAGTGTTTGTAGGAAGTTATTCCAATTTAGTGTTTGTTGTTCTTGTATTTTGTTGTTAATCTGGATGTTGAGTGCTTGAATTTGTTGATTGATGTCTTGTGTGTGGGGTGCTGGGGAGTGTTTCAGTGTGTCGTGTTGTATGATGAGGTTTTGAATTTCTGGTGAGAAGTTGGGTATGTGTTTTTTTATGTTACCTCTTGGAATGTGTTTCTTGTCGGCGTTTTGGATAGTCGTTAAAAGGGTTGATTGAGATAGTTTAAAGCATTATAATTGCTAAAGCAATTAAAGTGAATATAATTGATTAGTAGGAGCCAGAATAAAATCAAAAGACATAGAAGGAGTTAAAAACTGCATCAACATCTAAAGAAAGGGGCATTTAACTTGACACTTATTATAATGTAAAAATTGCAAAATAAACAAAACGACATTGAATTAATATTACTAGTCATGGGCTGCTAGAAACACTTGAAGACTATCTGTGAAAAGTGATGCAAGAGTGATTGTAAATTTAAATAGAATAAATCCATTCATGGTTGTTGACGAATTATTGATTTATATCATTATGTTTGAAAGTTATGTCCTACCTCCATAATATAAATGTCTTACTAAAAATAATATGAGTAAAAAGGGGAAATGATTATAAAAGTAAATGGGTAGATTTTTTTAAGGAAGATGTAAATACAGTTGAAGTTGTTAATTTAAGGTTGGACATTATTTTAAAACATAATGGTACACTTGAATTCAAAAGTTCATCAACAACCTATATTAGTATTTGTTTTATATATAGGTAGTGCCAACGAATTATCTTGACCCCTTAATTTCTTATAACTTAAAATTAATGAAAGCAATCGGGCTGAAATTCCTATCATATGGGAAGAGTCCACCAGGAAATAGGTGTGGATATTTACAGCCACTTTGCTCTATGCCCAGTTACGAAGAGGTCAAGGATCGAGAATTTTGTCGTTCGTTTGCATTATCTATAGTATTGTACCGGAATATATTTTGTAGATACTAACCCTAAAATATCCTAGGGAAGTAAATGGCCTATGAGTAAGGATGGTATCACACAAGCTCTTTTCCCCTTAACTCTGGTCTGGCAGCTTATGAGGTTAACTTGATATATAATCCTGTCACTTATATGAATCTTTAATTTTATATATATAATCCTGTCACTTATATGAAATATATATGAAAAGAAATACTATCAAGAGCAGTGGATGTTGGTGTATCGCTGAAAAGGGAGGGAATTAAGTGGAAGCTACCTATACTGCTGTTTGCGGATGATACAGTTCTGATGAGTGATAATGAATGGGAGTTGCAGGGTCTGGTAAATGAGTTCGGAACAGTGCGAAAAACGGAATTTGAAGGTAAATGCGGGGAAGAGCAAGGTTATGGTCTTCGAAAGGGGTGAAGTCACAGAGTGTGAGGTGAAGCTGAACGGTCAGGCTATGGAGATCGTCAACTCTTTTAAGTATCTGGGCAGTGTGTTGAGTAAAGATGGGACTATGAATGAAGAAGTGCGGGAGAGGGTACAACAGGGGAAGAGGGTTGTAGGAACGATAAAAGCGGTAACAAGAAATAGGGTGGTCAGTATGGAGTGAAGAAGTCCTTGCATGACAGTGTGGTAATCCCGACACTGACTTACGGAAGCGAAGCATGGACGTTGGTTGAGACTCAGACCAAGAGTGAGAGCAGTGGAAATGAATTACTTAAGGAGTGCGTGCGGAGTTACATGAAGGGATAGACAGACTAATGAGGAAGTAAGAAGGAGGTGTGGTGTGGAGGTAGATGTGCTGGAAAGTGTGAAAAGGAACAACTTGAGATGGTTTGGCCATATGGAACGTATGGAAAGCGAGAGAATGACTAAGAGGGTGTGCGAGAGCGAGGTGGAGGGACAGAGAGGGAGAGGTAGAGCGAATGAGAGGTGGAAGGATGGAGTGAGGAAGTACATGAACGAAGGCGGTGCTGGTTGGGGGGAGGGGCGTCGACTGACTGGGGACAGAGGTGCATGGGGGCGGTTCGTTCGTGGCCACCCCTTCGGGGATCACGGCGTCAGGCAATAGATAGATAGATAGACTTATATGAATCTTTAATTTTATATATATATTCCTGTCACTTATATGAATCTTCAGTCTAGTTTCCGATACCAGTGCAAAAGATCCCAGTAACGTTGCGGGGGGGAAGTGGACCATTAAAGCTTGTGTGATACTCTCCTTACTCGACTGTATACCCATGATAGCTAACTTGGCAATAATTCTGATCCAAAGCTTCTTTATATCTCAGAAACAGCTATAGTAAACAGGCTGTAATTTCACTATAGTTATTTACTGGTCTACCCTTATCAACTAAAGTATTTTTTTCCAGCTGAGGGTAAATTATCATGTTTCTATCTTTGTTACTCAGCTATAAGGTCGATTTTGTAGCGAAATATGATGTTGATTATGAAAACTTGGCATTTAATACGACACAACCATAGTAGTTTCATATATTTCCATTATTTATCGAGAAATCAGCTCCTAAGAGATTCAATTTACCATCAGCTGGAAAAAAATAGACTATAATATGCAGTACTGTATATACCAGCTCGATTGTCTTCATTGTTTTTAATCCCATTGTTTTTAAGCTTTAACCCTCCTGGCCCGGGCTGGTCCTCCAAAGGACAGTGTGGGCTACCCGGGCGATCTGGCCGAAAAATGTCTAGGCCTAGGCTACCGTATTTTTTTTTATTTTAACTGCTAGAAATTTCCCACGCATCTATAAACGTAGTGCGGCTTCCAATCTGTAGACTGGCGTTGAGTAGAGCTCTCTAAGTCAACTGGTTCAGTTGTGATGACGATTTCAGTGGAGCGAACTTTGCCGTGATGTTGACAATATCAGAGCTTTTCAGACACTAATTTCGTCTTACGTTACAACAATAACATTGATCCGACGTCTCCTTCTTGTTTTCGGAGGTGCGGTGACGCAATGATCGGCTTTGTTTACATGCGTCGGACGCACAGCGTTCAGACCAAGCTGAATAGGCTTTCAAGCTTACTGCCTAGTAATAGGACACCCGGGCTCCTGCCCTTCTTTTGTGGTGTCCTTTTAACAGGACACCCGGGCAGGAAGGGTTAAGATGTTAAGGGGTCAAGATTTGTGCCAAGTTAGCTGACACAAGGTTTAGTGAACTTTTGTATGGTATGTATGTACTGTATATACTCAGGCACATACCCCATAGCTGGGGGTGGCCGACTTGATACAGTGTCCAAGACCACTTTCGCGTTCCCTCGTCCCATTCTCCGTCTTGTCTAGTAGGTGAATTTTACAAGGGGAGGAGGATCCCTAACCCCCTGCTCCCAATGAACTTACACAGCAATTTTTCCATCAATTACATTTTGGCTATCATATCGGGTATATTTTTCAGATATTATATTGATTATTTTTGTAAATACAGTAGTGTTCTTATAGAAGTGTAATCCAGAAGCTAGCATTATTTATAAGGTGACGGTTTTCTTGGATTATTTTGGTAACCATATTCTTATGAGAGTGGATATCAGGAGCAAGCATTATTGTAAGTTGATGGAAGTCTGTACAAATACTGTTAAGACCGAGTGATATAGAAGTACCGTACTGTAGTATTGTTTTATCCCTAGTTATAGTATAATTTGGAAATTGTCTACCATCCAAGTTGATGAGAGCGTTTATGGAAAAGGCGCTTATGTAAATGGGTAAGTAACTTGACAATTACTGTATATGATAGACCTGGCTACTCTCTACAAGGGAGTAAATGTACATTTGGTCAAAGTTCCAGCTGACCCACCCTCGCTCTGGGGCTCGCAGAATTATCTGGCAATACTGGTGTAGGAAGGAGGTGTGTCTTACAAAGATTGGGATTGGTAGATCTGATTTCGGCTATATCATTGTTAGAACATACTAAACAAGGGAAAGTAAGCATATCTCTAATAAAAATGCATACATCGCTATGTATGGTCCCGAACATTCACCCAAAGTTCGTAGATTTGCTTAAATATTAAAGTTATTATATCCACTGATTGGCAACGCATATAAAACCGGCTGGCTGCCAGAACACAATTTACTCTATTTTATAATAATATATATTTCTATTTTATTGGTGGCTGCTTAATGAAGGAGCATTTAGTCTATACAACGTGAACATTACATAATCTAATTTGCAGTAATATACAGAACAGACACAGGTAGCACATCAATGGCAAGTGGTATCCCTGCACCACTACACCAGTATTGCCAGCTAATTCTGCTAGCCCCAGAGCGAGGGTGGGTCAGCTGGAACTTTGACCAACTGTACATTGAAATATATTTATACTGTATGTTAACTTTTGTGTCATTCTTTTATCTCTCTCTTTCTATCCTCACTTCTTGCTTTCTCCCTTTTCTTCCTCTCCCCTCAGCTCTTTTATCTCTTGCCTCTTCTCTCCTCAGCTCTTTATCTCTCCCTTCTTCTCTCCTCAGTTCTTTATCTCTTTTCTCTCTTCCCTACCATCTGTTTTATTATATATACAGTACTTATGTAATAATAATACTTGGGTTTAATAAAAATGTATTGTACATAACATGGATTTTATTTTGTAATAACAAATACAATTTCAGAGTATACATTACATTAGGGTGTGCTCCCCTGTACACAAATGGAGATACATACAAGAGTAAACAGAATAATAATACTAATTACCTTTTATTTACAGCAGATAAACTGTAATAGATAAGGACAAGGTAAGGATGAAGGATGACCGAGGATACACACGCGCACACATACAGCCACCACGCACACAGTGTACGCGAGAGGGGTGACGGTACTCGACCAACAACATGACGGTGGTGATACAATCCCGGTAGAGGCAAATGACGTCGACACTTAAGTCACTCTCCAATAACCCCGTATTGTGCTCATGGATTGTCACCAGCCCTTATAACGGAACATGTGCGGGGGGTCCTGTGTTTGTTGCCGAGTTCAACCCCCACGGTACAAAGGACGTCCATTATATTTTGGCCAACAGTTGACTATTCAGCTTAGGAAGAACCACTAGAAATTAAAGGGGTAACTTAATTATTCCTTTGATTTCACAGGTCCAAACTGAATTTAATAGAATAAGACTAATGCAAGCCAGAATAAAATGTTCCTTGTACCAGAAGGGTGTGGCATCGCACAACAGAACTCCACCACAACTGTTCCGCCTCAGCTGTTAAGGCAACCCGCTCGTGATGCTCCGGTGTGATAAGGTGACGTTCCTTAGCTATCGGACCAGATGAAGAAAACCACGAGCGGGGCGCCACAGCTGACAGTGACTCGATTGTGAATAAGTGTGAATTCATATCAAGGTTTTAATTCAACATGACCACTACTGTCAACATAATAGAGTTTGGAGAGTCGAGTGAGGTTGAGGTGAAGAGTGCGCGGTGGGGACAATCATAGAGTCCAAGAAGATTCCAAGACGTCTTTGGATCATAGTCGTTATAGAACAAAAATATCACATGGGGAAGATATACCGTCATATCCTCAATGAGTCTATGATGTTATATAAACACCAGCCATATTCTTGCCCTCTAGCCAGCATGAACCAAACATGACGCCATGGACCCTTCGAGCACTAAATAACGCCACCCCCACACACACCCCACAACCTCCACAAACAACTCCCATGCCCGTGTTGGATGAGTTAAGGAGAGACAAAAGTTAAGCTGATGGGTAGGTAGAAGGACGAGAGACTTGGGTGACGAGATACAGAGTGCTTGACCCCTCCTCTCCCTCACCGGATCTCCCCCTCGGAGAAGGGAAGGCGGCACTTTTGGGGCATTTCCTCCAAGCCGTAGCATTCAGGACATCAACTGTACTCGCTATTAGCCAAATCGAGAGTCCATCCCATCTTTCCTCCGTGTGAAGTATAAAATCAAGGATGATAAAACATTTAACAGATGAATACCAGCTTCCTACCCTACAGTAGATTACCATTTTTCAAGCGTTCAACGTTTCAAGATCCTTTGGTTTTAAATCCACGCACGAGCAAAGGTGGGAAAGTACTATGGTTCTCAACTGCGCAATCTTGTTCTATCGTCAGTTAGAGGCTTGACTACCTCATGCACCCGACAGCAAGCACCAAGACCAGACCAGCGAGTAAGTTGATGTCGGCCAATGTTTAACGACTTGCAGACTAACGCCCCCCCCAAACAACCCCCTGAAACCCCCACCGACACCCCTCTCACATCACCACATTCACACTAGGAGAAAAATAGATAAAAGTTGAGCTATGCGCTGTACTGCACATTGCCACGTTTATCTTCAATGACCATTGGAGGCTGTGGTGGGCGAGTAACCCAGCCTGGTATACAGTATCTCCTGTATATTATTCAGTTTGCCTCCCCAGAAGAGACGTAATAAATCTCAGGTTCCTATTTACTGCTAGGTGAACAGGGGCAACTTATATGATGAGACTGTCCCTCCATCTCTGAAACTCCGGGAATCTAACCCTGGATTTATGGTTGTGAGCCAAACCCACTAACCATTATACGGTAAAGGAGGATGAAGGAGAGGTAAGGAACGGGATGAGAGGAATGGGGAAGGAAGGATATAGGATGGTGGTAAGGATAAAGGGTAGGATTAGGGAGGAGTAGACAGCTGCTGATGTTCTTGTAGTGGCCCCACAACTGACGATCCTTGAATTTCTTCCGTTGTTGCTGCTGCGATTCAGGGTCCTCGTACTTCTACCGTTGCGGTCTTCTACTACAATTGATGGTCCTCATATTTCTTCCATTGCTGCTGTACTGCAGTGTTGCCATACGTACGATAATTTGACCCTTAGTACGATGTACGATAGTGTTTCTCATTATCGTACGTTTTATACGATAATTTTAAGATTTAAAAAAAAATACTATACACTCAACCCTCTGCTATCGCGCCTAATTGGTGCCGAAATTACCGCGCTATAGCCATAATGGCGATAGCAGAATTGAAGAACTTATGGGAATAATTCAAATTGTACCCTGGCTCCCAAGATTTCCACACCCGTAACCCATTTTTCCTTCTGTTTGACCTTTTTTCCGCCCTAACACTGCTGTAAAGGGAATATGAACATGTTAATAGCAACAATCAATACATCAATAAATAAATATAACATACACTTTCCTTATAGACTCGTTTCCACACCACCCATGAGGTTTAGTCTTAGGCGCGTTTTTTTTTTTTCCTGAGTGGTATCCCCGATAGGCCTAACTCCACTCGTATGTCTTAAGGTGCCGAGGCTATAGGGAGTTACTTGCCACCCTTGGCCTTGTCACTGGCATCCTTGTCATCCTTGGCCTTGCTACTGGCAGCCTTGGCAGCCTTGGCACGCTTAGCAAACTGCAAGGCGTCTAGGAACCCCGTGAATTCATCATCTTCCTCGTCTTCATTATCGGAGGTTTGTGGCAGAGGTTCTGGTTGTTTAGGAGGTTGAACACGACGGCTCAGGAATGCACTTATTTTTTGTTGCTGGAGCGAATTGATATGGGCATTGTACTTGTCCTCATAGCCTGCCAGAGCCTGATTAATAAGAAGACACCGCCCTTCACAGTTGATTGAGTTGTCCTGCTCAAGACTGTGGCGAATCTGTGCACCTAACTCAATCAAACGTTTAACCTCGCGCATCGGAAGTCCGTCCCGCCTTTCAATTTCTTCCTCTTCTTCTGGACTGTCCTCATTTTCCAAGTCGTCTTCCACAATTTCTTCAGCAGTAACAGGCGTAGCTTGGTGTTGGATGTGTGGAAACCGAAAACAAATCTGTATTAAATCCTTGGTGGTACCTGTCAAATGCGCGGCCCTATAGTAAAATCGCACCTAATCCATAATCAATAATCAATAATAAATTGTTGAACGAATATAAACAAACCGTAGTTGCGGTCAGCAGTGCAACGCCGCGGCATTCGGACGAAGCTCGGAATTACCGCCTAACTCTGTCTTATTTCTCACCTCACACAATAACTACACAATTTAGAGTGTTCTAGTCTTCACCCATCGCAAAGCAACGCCCATATCTGCCTCTGGTATGTATAAAAACTTGGTTAGGCCATTTATTTACCGAGATATGAGTATCGGTAAATGCCGATTATCGGGAATAAACACCGAATCCTAGGCTTTCGTCCGGCATACTGACCTAATTAATTTCATCATCAAAACTGAAGCACTTGGTCTAGAGACTTCTAGTTATCACCAAATGCAAGACAACAACGACAACTTCCGCTGGATATTTATATTTATAACCTCGGTTAGGCCATTTTTTGGCGTATTTATAAGCGTGGCAAAATCCCGAGAATTCAATAGTTTACCCGGTACGAGAACACCCGCGAAAATACAAAAGTCGCGAGGGGCCGGATCCTGGGGGGTTGTGTTCTTTTATTTAAAAACAATATTTTATTAAGCGTTATTTCCATATAGCGATTTTGATAAGTTCCTTTGCCTTTATCTTGTGTCGTCCCTGTTTTGTTTTTTTTATTTTGCAAGTTTTACATTATGATTTAAATTTGTATGTATGTATGTATGTAATATACAGTATATGTACACTCGCTCCAAGAAGTATCTGCACCCCTATGCTGATCATCTGGTGTGTACAGCTTGGTAGGGTTGGCACCTCTGCCTGCAACTATATCCATGTGTCAGAGACGATCGTCTCTGACACATGGATATAGTTGCAGGCAGAGGTGCCAACCCTGTGCCAGACTGTTGTCTGCCAATAACACACACTGGGTGGCCCAAGAATCCAACCGTCAACATCACAAGATAATTGATTTTCCCCTTTTTAGCTGGTTCGTTGATATAATTATTTTTCAATTAATCCTATTTTCAAGTACTGTACTGTAGAGTATTTTATGAATGCATCAGTTTGCATTGTAGAGCACGCAACAAGTCCAACGCCAAACCAATTGTTTTTCTTGATTTTTCTAAGGCAGTAGATCACCTGTTTGTGGTCATACGCTCGACGGCCCAGGTATTGCACTAAATTATAATGTAAAACTTGCAAAATAAAGTCACATATTCCATGATACTTTTTGTTAAGCTTATAGCAGCGTTCCAGGCAGCTCGGTCTTGGGCATTCTTAGTCAGTCCTTTGGCTGCGATATCAGTTTGTAGTACAGGTCTCCCTCGATTTACGATTGGGTTACGTTCCTGAAAACCTGATCTTAAATAGAAAAATTGTATAGCGAACCCTCAAATTAATGGGGTAAATGGGGATGCGTTCTCGGCCCTACCCAAACCCAAACGCCTAAAAAACTATAATAATATCGTAAATTGGGGCATCGGATAGTGAGGGAGACGTGTACCTGATCCCACATCTTTCTTGGTCAACCTCTCCTTGCAACTCCCTCCACATTGATACTTTCTGAACCCAATTATTCTCGTTCACCCTTTCCACATGTCCATACCATCTAAAGCTATTTTTACGCATATCCTCACTAGTACTCCCAATGCTTAATTACCCTCCGAGTTGTACAGTACCATTATGCTATCAAGACAGCATGTCAGACGATTAACTAGAATTGATTGTAGTTTTTCCTTTGACTTTTTTATGAAGTGTTATTAAAAGTTTTTGTAATTTCAGGTGACGACTCTAGTGGAGCATGATGACAGCCCCCTCCAAAGGTGTCCAGTACAGAGCTGACCCCCGTGGTGCCCCCCCTGCCCAGCCACCACCACCACCACCATCACCAGGGTAAAGACCCCACTACCACCACCACCACCACAGGGGAACGGGCCCCAGTCACAAGTTCTGCTGGGATACCTAACTTCACACAGGCTGGTGATGGGCTCGTCTATCAGAGTGAGAACTGAGCGATCCCTGCCATACCCATAGCTTACTCTGACTGTTCCTTTTACTTTTATATTTTCTAGATCTCAAGTGACGGCGCCTCTTCCGTGGATTGACCTCCCAGTCTACCTAGATTGGAAGCCAAAGTGTCACATTTTTTCCTTTGCCCCTCAACTTTCTCTTCATAATTGCTGAGGGGCACAGGGCCCTGGGTGGGGCTTTGGTTTGCCGGGCGTTTCCGCACCCTCCTCAGCTCCCCGCCATGGAGTGGCTTCGGTCACCCAGGCTTTATTGTGGTCGGCAGTGAGGGTTCTGTGGGGGCGCACGGTTATGGCCTTGGCCTTGCTTGGGGCCTTGGGGCTGTTCGGCCAGGCAGCTTGGGGAACAACAACAACAACAACAACAACTTCACACAGGTACATTAACTAGAAAATTGTTACAGTATCTTTTGCTGGGGAGCCCAAATAGGCCTGGGTCTCTGGGTATTTTGCCTGGATGACCTAGATGTGTGTGATTTTGTGTTTTGTTTTGTTTTCCTGATATGTTGTGATGTCCCTGTTCGGGCTATGTCTCAAGTCGGCCACCCCCATAAAAAAAAAAAAAATATAGGAAAACTGGGGCAAGTGCCAGAGTATACACATACAGTACTTACAGTACATACATTTCCTCACTTTAATTTGTTTTATTCTTGAAAAAACAAACAAAGGTACTGTCAGCGAATCAACCTTTATTATGTTTGTCTGTAAAATGTCTTGCTATTATGCAATTTATATTATCAACTTGTTAATGAAGCATAATACTGTATACTTAACCCTTTGGCTGCGGCCATTTTTGGGCTATTTGGGGCATATTCAGGCACTCCTGAATGATAAATCAAGCATCTGCATTAAATGAAGTGTATTCTGCCGAAAACTAGGCGAGAATAGCTTCAAAATGACACCAGAACGGGCCCCGTATGTGGTCTGGTTCACCCGCAGCGGTGCCAGTGAAACATGGGAAACCCGCTATTATGTAACACTCGCTCGCTTGGTTACACTGCTGGGAGACACAGAGAGAGACCCGCGCGAGACACAGTCAACCTCAGTGAGCCGCTCGGTGCTCTGAGGGTCGGAGGTGGGCCCCTCACGCTCCCGCCCACTGACACTCAATTTTTACGGTTTTTACAGGCTTTTAAAGCCTGGAAATTGCTGTAACTTGCCAAAACATTCCAGAACGTCACCCGCAGCGAATGGGTTAAGTACAGTACCATAGTTTTCCCTAATTATTGAACAGTGTAATAATGAAACAAATTAAATTATATTGTAAAATTTGCAAAACAAACCAAAACAGGAACGACACAATATATAGACAAAAGAACTTATATCAAAATCTATACATACATACATACTGTACATGCATACATACTGTACATACAAGTTTAAAGACCGTTTTGTCCACAGAGAATGTGCTTACAGTCTCAAAATCTATCTATCTATCGATACAAATCGCTATATGGAAATAACGCTTTAGTAAAATATACATTTGAAATTGAATAACACAAAACCAGCACATAGAATGTACATCACTATATGAGCAAGTGAATCTGTTTCTCAGGCAAATTAATTGTACATACAGTACCGTACTGTATTCATATTTTTTCACCAACCAACTTTACTTCTAAATATTTTTCCTTTGCCCCTCAACTTTCTCTTCATAATTCCTAAGGGGCACAGGGCATTGGGTGGGGCTTTGGTTTCCCGGGCGTTTCCGCACCCTCCTCAGCTCCCCGCCATGGAGTGGCTTAGTTCTGTGGGGGCGCTCGGGTATGGCCTTGGCCTTGCTCGGGGCCTTGGGGCTGTTCGGCCAGGCAGCTTGGGGAACAACAACAACAACAACTTCTAAACTCAATTAATGAAATCAACAAATACATGTGGCACTCCAAGGACTCAAACCTAGGATACTCACACCGAAATTCCCCGTATTTATGCATTACCGGTACCCTATCAAGACAATGCCCTCTCGTCATGTTCAAGGAATTAGTAAATTTGGGAAGTGAAGCACGTTCTGGTTAAATGTTTAATATTGTACATGAATAAAGAAACTGCTATTTGTCAAGATTATCTATTTACAAAAATTTGCAATTTGATAAGATATTTACCCTTTCAGGTCCAGGGGTTGCCGTTTAGTATTCAGAAATATAATTACCTGTTTCTTAATCTCATAATTACCTCTCCAAAATTAGTTTTCTGGCCACAACTCGCTCAAACACAACTGCAGAGGTTGAAGTAATTTAACTAAAGGTTTCTAAACACCCCTGATGGTTACAAGATTTGTAAGTATCCCTGTAAGGGCACAATCGCGTCCAGCAGTGCACGAAAGGTTTAATAATAGTACAAAATACAGTCAGCTCTCCTAATACGCGCCTTCCTAATACATGAAAACCCTAATACGCAGCTGGGGGGTCGGAAAAAACACAAAATTCTCAATAAGTGTCTACAGTTCCTTGGGCGGGTGCCCAACCCCAAAAAGGGGTTGAAATAGGGGAGCTATCCCCCCCGCCAAAGGCGGCTTTCTAGGGCATTTCCTAGCTGATGCTGAGAGGATTGGGTTCTAGTCATGTGGTGATGGGCTGGTCTATCAGAGTGAGAACTGAGCGATTTCTGCCATACCCATAGCTTACTCTGACTGTTCCTTTACTTATATATTTGCTAGATCTCAAGTGACGGCGTCTCTTCCGTGGATTGACCTCCCGATTTACCAAGATTGGAAGCCAAAGCGTCACATTTTTCCTTTGCCCCTCAACTTTCTCTTCATAATTGCTGAGGGGCACAGGGCCCTAGGTGGGGCTTTGGTTTCCCGGGCGTTTCCGCACCCTCCTCAGCTCCCCGCCATGGAGTGGCTTCGGTCACCCAGGCTTTATTGTGGTAAGCAGGGAGGGTTCTGTGGGGGCGCTCGGTTATGGCCTTGGCTTTGCTTGGGGCCTTGGGGCTGTTCGGCCAGGCAGCTTGGGGAACAACAACAACAACAACAACAACAGTTCCTAATAAGCGTTTTGGGAGACCAAAAGTGGCCATATCCGCCGTTTTTACCTAATACACGTGGACACCCATCATTTCGCGTGGCACCAGATATCATATGTTGATATTACTTACCACATAGACTTTATTTGAAACCATAGTCATATTTAGCATACCCCCAGTAATACAAAAAATATACTGTATATATATATATAAATTTTTTTTTTTATAAAAAATTGGAAATGAGCCTGAGCAAATAGATAGATAGAAATAGATAGAAACTCATCGTCATGTTTCCTTGGCTTTCGTCAGACACGGCACTTGCCTTTACTGTTTTGATAGTCCCGGCCATTCAATTCCTTCATCATTACTACCAGGCCCACCATCCCTATCACTGAATGCACTAGAGGCCATAAATGTGAGAGATACAAGGTTCAGGATTGTGTTCTTTTATGTTATAAATTTTTTATTTTAGTAAGCATTATTTCCACATAGCGATTTTGATAAGTTATTTTGCCTTTATATTGTGTTTGTCCAAGTTTTGGTTTGTTTAGTTTGCAAGTTGTACATTTTAATTAACAAATAAGCAAGTAAAAGGCGGGTGTACTTAGAGAGCGTCTTGGCTAGTGTTGACGACATTAAAGTTGGCGGCCGTAACTTGCGCAAGTGACGCTGAGATTTCGGATTCACCTGATTCACTCAGATTTCGCCACCAAGCAAGAAACACCTTGACAATGGCAGTTTATATTATTATTATTAATATTTTTTTATTTTTTCTGGGTCTTCTGGATGACCTACTGTAGATGTGTGTGAAGTTGTGTTTTGTTTTTGTGTGTTCGTTTTTTTCTGTTGTGTTTTGTCCCTGTTCTTGCTCTGTCTTGAGTCCCCCCCCCCCAAAAAAAAAAATAGGAAAAGTGGGGATTGGGCCTGAGTAAATAGATAGATAGATAGATTTTTTTTATTCCATACACAAAAAGATATATACAGTATAGGGCATACAGTACACCCTGATGGTCCATATCACATTCAAAATTCATTCACTTGTTTGTTTGTTTTCTAGTTTGATGTTTTGAGTCTTCAATTATTTTTGCTCTCATTTTCGGTGTATTTTCTGTCTTGATAGCGTAATGCATAAATGTGCGGAATTTTGGTGTGAGTATCCTAGCTTTGAGTCCTTGGAGTGCCACATTTATTTGTTGATTTCATTAATTGAGTTTAGAAGTAAAGTTTGTTTGTGAGAAAATATTAATTTTTGTCTTGTTGTTCATGATTTAATCCACTCTTGGTTGGTATTTAGGGCAAAATTTTTCAAAATTAGGCAATTTTTTGTTTTCGAGATGTCTACCATAAGCTATTTTTCCCATAAGGTATGTTTGTAGGAATAGGATTTACACCATACCCGAAAGAGGAGTTATGGCGCTCCGATCTTACTTTCAACCATCTAGACAATTTTACCAACACACTTAAACTTCGTTTGATACGAAAATATCCTCCCGAAAATATACCCTGGGCAGGAGTTGCAACCCGGGACCCTTGGGCTACGAGACAGTCACCCTACCAGTTAGACCAATAGAGAGATCTTGCTTGGCCTGTTTGGCTCAAGTATATTTCCGCATCTTGTTCAGTTTAGGCTAACCTATTTTTACATGTTGTTCCTAATACGCGCATCATGTGTCGGCCATATAGGCGTGTATATAAGCTAACCACATAAAAACTTTTACAGATTGGTGTTGGGTTCCCTGATGTCAGAAGTATAGGACAACCGTTGGAGGACCAGAACAGGACACCTTCCACTACACGGGGCCATCGGATACAATTGTTTGACCAACAACAACAACTCTGCCAAAATAATGTGAGTCTTTAAGAATTTAATCGATATTTTTACTGTTCTTTTGATGATAATGTATTGTTCATGTTTAATTCCTTGAACGTGACGATAGTGCGTTGTTATGTTTGCGATTATTTTGCTTGGGAAACAGATTAACTTGCTCATGTAGTAATTAATGTACACCCTATGTGGTGGATTGTGTTATATTTTATAGTTTTATTTTGTTAGAGTGTTATTTCCACATCGATTTTGAATAGTTATTTTGCCTTTATATTGTCTTTGTCCAAGTTTTGGTTTGTTTAGTTTGCAAGTTTTACATTTTAATTGCCTTCCTCGTTTTTGTTTGTTTATTTTGCAATTTTGACATAATATGGTGATATATAGAATTGGTCTTACTATGATGCAGAGACATAGTAGTTTCATATATTTTCTTTAAGTATTGAGAAATTAGCTACTAGGGATTCAATTTATCGTCAGCACATAACCCATAGCTGTGGGTGGCCGACTCGAAACAGAGCCTGGTTAGTAATAGGACAAAACTATAGTAATTTCAACCAACAACATGGGGCTTGTCTTGGAATAGGACGTCTAGAACTTCTCAAATTTACAAATTCCTTGAACGTGACGATAGTGCGTTGTTATGTGTGTGATTAGTTTGCTTGTGAAACAGATTAACTTGCTCATTTAGTAATGTACACCCTATGTGGTGGATTGTGTTCTTTTATTCTTGGTAGTGTAATGCATAAATGCGCGGAATTTTGATGTGCGTGTCCTAGGTTCGAGTCCTTGGAATGCCACATGTATTTGTTGATTTCATTAATTGAGTTTAGAAGTAAAGTTGGTTGGTGAAAAAATATAACAATTTATTAAGCTTTATTTGCACATAGCGATTTTGATTAGTTCTTTTGCATTTATCTTGTGTCGTCCCAGTTTTGGTTTGTTTATTTTGCAAGTTTTACATTTTAACCCTCCGGATCCGGGGGCCTTCATATGAGGCGATCGTCGTGTTCGGGGGTATTCCTGAAAAATTGCTATCTTCATAATTTGATATCTACTGATTGAGACCACCTAGAGCAGTCAACTAACTTGCATAGTGTAGAACCAACCTTCGTCTGTAGACTGGCATTGAGTTGACATTGCTACGACAAGTGGTTGCCGAGATATGATGATGGGAATGGAGGTAATTTCCCGCGTATTTTCGCCTGTGTCCGAACGCTTCGCCGAGGTCCTGGCTAGCACGCACTAAGTCACTCGTTGCTTCGGTGGCTTTGGTACAGGTAGACGATATTATGTTTCTATGGTTATAATGTCATAGTTATTGTGTCATTTATTTATTTTACAACCATTATTGAGTTATGTGAAACTTTTTATAACATATTTTCGGCACTTTCACTGTTATTGGATATTATTGTGTCACTTTCACTCTTATTACTTTTCTTGTTATGAATTATTGTCACTCACTGTTATTATTGAGTTATTATTACTTGTTATACATTTGTGTGTCACTTTCACTTACTAGGCTAGGCTACGCTAGGCTACGCTAAGCTAGGCTAAGCTAGGCGAGGCGAGCGTACGATACCGCATCTTCACTAACCACTTCTTCATCGTCAAAGTCACTCCCAAGTTCACTATATTCCCGAGCACCGCATTCACCATCGTCATTATCGTCCTCATCGGTACTAATAAAGCCCAGAAACTCTAATCCATCCGCCACTTCACCCTCATCTTCACTAACCACTTGTTCTTCGTCAAAGTCACTCCCAAGTTCACTCGGTTCACTATATTCACTCAGTTCACTATATTCGCTTAGTTCTTGCAGAGTGTGTGCAGCACCATCGGGACTAAGCACTGTTTTCTTGGTCGTTTTAGCCTTGCTTTTGCTAGGCGTACGGTACGCGGCGGCGGGCATCGATTCGGACACAGCGATTATTTTGGGATGAGCTCCATCCATGTTGGATGCGTGACAAAAACTGATGCTGCATGTTAGTTTGTGTTTGGGGGCGCTGCGGTAGCCCACGCATAAAGAAAAATCCGGCCGTGCGATTTAAACCCTTTGATTTTGCCTCATATGAAGCCTCCCGGACTCCTAACCAAAATACGTTTTGCCTCATATGAGGCCTCCCGGATCCCAAGGGTTAATATGATGTAAATACAGTAATGCAGTTATTAACACTGCTTACTGCCTTGATTGACAGGGCTATACTCTGTCTTGATAGCGTAATGCTTAGTGCGCGGAGTTTTGGTGTGAGTATCCTAGGTTCGAGTCCTTGGAGTACCACATGTATTCATTAATTTTATTTCATAAATTTTATTTTATTTAGCGTTGTTTCCACATAGCGATTTTAATAAGTTATTTGCCTTTATATTGTCTTTGTCCAAGTTTTGGTTTGTTAAGTTTGCAATTTCAACATTTTAATTTCATTGATTTCATTAGTTAGGTTTATTTGTAAATTTAATGGCAGGTTTGTGAAAACAAGTATGAACGTTCTAATCTGATGGTAAATTGGTATCTCGCCATCCTGAATACTCTACTATTTCATGAGTTATACAAGGTCTTTTTCAAGCCGATTTTAATTTGGTATCTCGACATTCTGATTACTCGACTATTAGCAAGATTTTGTAGCGAAATAGTTTATTGTTTTGTTTCATGATTTTATTTTGCTAAGGCGTTTATCCACATAGCGATTTTGATAAGTTATTTTACCTTTATATTGTATCGTCCCAGTTTTGGTTTGTTTAGTTTGCAAGTCTTACATTTTAATTACCAAGATTTTGTAGGGAAATAGGTTGTTCTTGTCTTTCATAATTTAATTTTGCTAAAGCGTTTTTCCACATATAGATTATGTTTAGTGTGTTGTGTTTTCGATAGTTTTTAATTTGAATGCGTTCGTTATATTAATTTGAACAGTAACCTTTGAGGGAGTTTTCAAGTTTTATATTTGATGTCTTGATAGCGTAATGGATAAATGTGTGGAATTTTGGTGCGAGTATCCTAGGTTCGAGTCCTTGGAGTGTCACATGTATTTGTTGATTTCATTAATTGAGTTTAGAGGTGAAGTTGGTTGGTGGAAAAAACATAATATTTCATAATTTGATTTTGCTAAAGCGTTTTTCCACATAGCGATTTTGTTTAGTGTGTTATCGTTTCGATAGTTTTGAATTGTAATGAGTTTGTTATATTAATTAGAACGGTAACTTTTGAGTTCGTTTTTAAGTTTTACATTTTGATTAACTTGTTCATGTACTGTAGTAATGTACAGTCGTGCTAATAAGTCATGTCCCAGCTGTCATTACGTTTGACTTGCTCTGTGGTATTTTGATTAAGTTGTTCATGTACTGTAGTAATGTACAGTCGCGCTAATAAGTCATGTCCCAGCTGTCATTACGTTTGACTTGCTCTGTGCTGTATTAATGTCTGTCAGATGTTGAATAGGGTGGGTAAGTGTAGAAACAGGTTTGTATATTTCACTCGATATGAAGAAATGAAACTTAGATATTGGTGATATCAATTATTGATAAAAACATACTTGGTGCCGAGACATCACTTATTAGCACGACTGTACACCCTATATGGTGGATTGTGTTCTGTTATTTATAAAGAATTATTATTTTGCTTAAGCGTTTTTTCCACAGCAAATTTGGTAAGTTGTTTTGTCTTTTTACTGTGTTCGTCCAAGTTTTGGTTTGTTTATTTTGCAAGTTTTACATTATAATTACCAAGATTTTGTAGCGAAATAGGTTGTTCTTTTCTTTCATACGGTAATTATACTTTGCGTAAGCGTTTTTCCACATTTTTGGTTAGTGTGATGTCGTTTCGATAGTTTATAATTCGGATGAGTTCGTTATACAGTATTAATTTGAACATTAAGTTTTGAGTTCGTTTTCAAGTTTTGTATTTGCATTATTTCCACATAGCGATTTTGATTAGTTCTTTTGCCTTTATATTGTCTCGTCCCAGTTTTGGTTTGTTTATTTTGCAAGTTTTACATTATAATAACTGTGTTGGTGGTGTAATGGTTTAGATGCTTATGTTCTGGGTGTGTTGTCCCGAGTTGGAATCCTGGGAGGACCATAATGCTTTCATTAGTTTATGAAAGGAGGACTTCTGGAATGACACCGTCAGTGTCATTTCAGGCCTCTCGGAGAACGAAATAACTATCGTGGGGGGGGACCTCAATGGTCACGTGGGAGCATCTGCAGATGGATACGAGGGGGTACATGGAGGAATTGGTTACGGAAGGAGAAATCTAGAAGGCGAATATATATTGGAGTCCTGCGTTGCACTCAACATGGTTGTGTGTAACACAAAGTTCAAGAAAAGACAGAGCCACCTGATCACATAACTCTGGGGTCTCCAGTAGCCAGATAGATTACTTCTTGGTTAACAGGAAAGACTGGAAACTAGTTCGAGATGTAAAGGTCATCCCGAGCGAAGAATGTATCCCCCAGCATAAGCTACTTGTGTGCGACATGAGCTTATACAGAGATCCTAAGCGCAAGAAGGTTTACATACCCAAAAGGAAAGTGTGGCTGCTGAAGGACAAGGAAGTTAGGGATAGGTTTCATAATGAACTGGAGGAAATGAATAGAAATAAGGAAGCTAGGCCTAACGATGTAAATAGCCAATGGAACTTTCTTAAGCATAGCCTTATCGCTGCCACTGACAAAGTCTGTGGGAAAACAAAGGGTCACCCCAGGAATAAGACCTCTTGTTGGTGGAACGATGAGGTAGAACATGCTGTGAAAGAGAAAAGGAGATGCTTCAAAGCATGGAAGAAAGGAGGCAGCAGGGAGGAATACCAGGCAGCTAAACGAACTGCCAAAAGAGTTATTTACAATGCTAAAAATCGCATTAAGGACCTGGTCCTCGAACAAGTGTGTAACACTGACAATCCCAATGGGATCTTCAACCTAGCTAGGCGAGTTAAAAATGACAGTAGGGATATTATAGGTGAACAGTGTGTTAGAGATGATAATGGGAAGATTGTGTATGCAGAAAATGAAATCAGAGAAGCATGGAAGGTACACTATGAACGATTGCTAAATGTAGAGTTTGAATGGGATAAGGAACAGCTTAGTATCGAAAAACCAATATCTGGGCCCCCTCCTTTGATAGCACCAGCTGTAGTGAGCGACGCAATCAATAAAATGAAGGACGGTAAAGCTCCAGGTTGCTCCGACATTGTCGCTGAGATGATAAAAGCCTCAGGGGAGATTGGTGTAAACTTAGTCACTGAGTTGATAAACACCATTATTAAAGATGAGAAAATCCCAGAGGATTGGCTCAATAGTGTAATAGTAAATATATACAAAGGAAAAGGGGATGCACTAGATAGAGGAAATTATAGGGGCCTGAAAATGCTTGACCAAATCATAAAGGTCTGTGAGAGAGTCCTTGAGGGTTTGATCAGGCAAAGCATCTCTATTGATGATATGCAGTTTGGTTTTATGCCAGGACGTGGTACAACCGATGCTATCTTCATAGTCAGGCAGATACAGGAAAGATACTTACTAAAAGGCAGGGATCTTTACTTTGTGTTTGTGGACCTGGAGAAGGCCTTTGATAGGGTACCTAGAAATGTTGTACAGTGGGCTATGAGGAAACTTGGTGTGGAAGAGTGGCTGGTGCGTGTGATAATGAAGATGTATGAGGATTCGCGAAGTTCGGTGAGGGTGAAGGGTGTACTGAGTGATGAGTTCGCAGTCCGTGTTGGAGTCCATCAGGGTTCAGTGTTAAGCCCCCTCCTCTTTATTATGGTCTTGGAGGCGCTGTCTAGAGCTTTTAGAGGCGGACTTCCGTTGGAACTGTTTTATGCAGACGATTTAGTCCTAATAGCTGACAGTATGCAGGATGCTGAGGCCAAATTCAGAGAGTGGAGAGAGGGCATGGCGAGCAAGGGTTTAAGAGTCAATATTAACAAAACCAAGGTTATGCATTGTAGTTTGAGACTAGGTAATGTGGAAAAGAGCGGTGCATACCCATGTGCAGTGTGTGGAAAGGGAGTGGGCGTTAACTCAATTCAATGTAGCATCTGTCGATGTTGGGTACACCATGGGAGTAAGCGCTGTAGTAGAATAAAGGGGCCCCTGCCGAAGGATAAGTCAGAAATAGTGAAATTTGAGTGCGTAGTGTGCAAAGGCGAGCTTGTGTTAAGTGATGATCCTGTGGCTGTGAATTTTGGAAATGAGTCTTTGGAGCTGGTGAACAAGTTTTGTTACCTAGGAGATACCATCTCTGCCGGTGGTGGGGCCGAGGCTGCCACTGTTGCTAGAATTAGGTGTGGCTGGGGGAAGTTCAGAGAATTGATGCCAATCCTGACCATGAAAAGAATGCCTCTTCCCCTGAAGGGAAAGGTGTATGCCTCATGTGTTAGAAGTGCAATGACGTATGCCTCAGAAACATGGGCCGTTAAAGTAGAGGATGTCAACAGAATGGAGCGTAATGAGATGAGAATGGTGAGATGGATGTGTGGGGCCAGGCTACAGGATAGAATAACAAATGTTGAGCTGAGGAGACGTTTAGGTATAAAGAGTATTAGCGAGGTGATGCGTACAAGTAGACTGGGATGGTATGGACATGTGGAGAGAATGGATGAACAAAATTGGGTGAAAAAATGCAGGTCTGTGATTGTGGAGGGAGCTGCACCAAGGGGTGGACCGAGGAAGACCTGGGATCGGACTATACGTGCCGATCTCAAATCCAAGAACTTGACAAGTGAAGCAGCCCTTAACAGGGTTGCCTGGAACGCCGCCATTAGGACAAGAGACTGAAACTGCACTTATGTGTGGAACACTCAGTCTTAAAATTTTATGTATGTATGTATGTATTCAAGTGCATTGGGGTTTGTATTTGATGATTAATGTTAAGAACGGGGTGTTAGTTATTACCACATAGCGATTTTGATTAGTTCTTTTGTCTTTTAGTTCATAAATTTTATTTTAGTAAGCGTTATTTCCACATAGCGATTTTGATCAGTTATTTTGCCTTTATATTTTCTTTGTCCAAGTTTTGGTTTGCTTAGTTTGCAAGTTTTAACATTATAATTATGAAAAGTTGTCCATAACATGATGCAGACACATAGCACTATCATATTTTTGCATCAAGAATTGATAAATCAAACGATAAAGGAATCAATTTACCATCAGCTGGAAGAAAAGTGATTATATGTTTATTTTGCAAGTTTTACAATTGTTTTCTTTTATTTAACTGTCTCGATAGCGTAATGAAGAGATACGTAGGAGAGTGGGGCAGCAGGAACATTTGTCAGCCAGAGTGGACAGAAGGGTGCTGAGCTGGTATGGTCATGTTGAACGAATGGGAGATGAAAGGCTTACAAAGAGAATATGTGAGTCAGGTACAAGGGGAGATAGAAGGGCAGGAAGACCCCCATTGAGATGGAGAGACTGTGTAATATTATAAAGAAAGGCTTTGGATGATAGAGGAATGACTATAGATCAGGCAGGGGAAGTGGTGGTGGACAGGAGTGAATGGAGAATGCTTGTGAATAGTTGAGTGAACACGTGGTCATTTGGAGTAAGGGATCGGGTGCAAGTTGGACTAGATAATAGTCCATCAGGCGCCTGGCCCGGGGAGACGATTAATATGAAGGGTGCGCCTGGAAGTGTGGTGGGAGGGCTTGTGGCTTTGGCTCCGCTGCATGTCTGCCTGCTGAGATCGGAACCTCTCTGGGTGGTCGGGGGCCGGGGGAGTGCTGGAGCGACCTTGGTGACCCTGGTCTCTGGGTCTTCTCCTGGTGACCTGGATGTGTGCGAGTTTGTGCTTTTTATCTGTGTTTATTTGTTGTTGTTGTTCCCCAAGCTGCCTGGCCGAACAGCCCCAAGGCCCCGAGCAATTCCAAGGCCATAACCGAGTGCCCCCACAGAACCCTCCCCGCCGACCACAATAAAGCCTGGGTGACCGAAGCCACTCCATGGCGGGGAGCTAAGGAGGGTGCGGAAACGCCCGGGAAACCAAAGCCCGGGCACCCAGGGCCCTGTGCCCCTCAGCAATTATGAAGAGAAAGTTGAGGGGCAAGGGAAAAATGTGACGCTTTGGCTTCCAATCTTGGTAGATTGGGAGGTCAATCCACGGAAGAGACGCCGTCACTTGAGATCTAGAAAATATATAAGTTAAAGGAACAGTCAGAGTAAGCTATGGGTATGGCAGAGATTGCTCAGCTCTCACTCTGATAGACCAACCCATCACCACATGACTAGAACCCAATCCTCTCAGCATCAGCTAGGAAAGGCCCTAGAAAGCCGCCTTTGGCGGGGGGATAACTCCCCTATTTCAAGATTTTATTTGTGTTTATTTGTTGTTTTATGTTGTTTTTGTGTTTTCCCTGTTCATGCTCTGTCTTGAGTCGGCTACCCCCAAAATGGGGATTGGGCCTGAGCATATAGATAGATAGATAGCGTAATGGTTAGTGCGGCGAATGTGAGTGTGAGTATCCTAGGTTCGAGTCCTTGGAATACCACATGTATTCATTAGTTTCATTGATTTCATTAGTTAGGTTTATAACTGTCTCGATAGCGTAATGCGTGGAATTTTGGTGCGAGTATCCTAGGTTCGAGTCCTTGGAGTGCCACATGTATTTGTTGATTTCATTAATTGAGTTTAGAAGTAAAGTTGGTTGGTGAAAAGCTCTGAAATATTTTGATCATTTTATTTTGCTAAAGCGTTGTTTCCACACAGCGATTTTGATTAGTTCTTTTGCCTTTATGTTGTCTTTATCCCAGTTTTGGTTTGTTAATTTTGCAAGTTTTACAATTTAATAGATTAACTTGTTCATGTAGTAATGTACACCCTATGTGGTGGATTGTGTTCTTTTATTTATATTTATTATAATTTCATAGTTATATTTTGCTTAAGCATTGTTTACACATAGCGATTTTGATCAAGTTCATTAGTCTTTATTCTGTGTTTGTCTTGAGTCACTTGTATGTACAGGTATGTATGTATATATATATTCTCGGGCACATACCCCATAGCTTTGGGGTGGCTGACTTGTTACAGGGACTTAAGTGGATATTTACCATGAATCCCTAGACCGAGCTGGCCACGCTCTTCCGTCTATCAATGACACGGTGTGTCATTGCACTAACGCCCATAGCACAGCCCGTGGAAACAGATTATCTTGCTCATGTAGTAATGTACACCCTATGTGGTGGATTGTGTTCTTTTATTTCATAAATTTTATTTTATTAAGCGTTTTTTCCATATAGCGATTTTGATGTTATTTTGCCTTTATATTGCCTTTGTCCAAGTTTTTGTTTGTTTAGTTTGCAAGTTTTACATTTTAAATTATATTATTATTATAAATGTTTATGTTTGATTTACTTTATATATTTATATATATTTACTTTATACAGCCAGACCTATGAGAGTTCCGTATGGAGCTCAGTGGTCTGGTTAATCTGCTCTACATAACTAACTAACTTTATACAGTATATTTACTTTATATATATTGACTAACCTACCTTCGGGTATTTATATAATATGTTACTAACCGAGTGGTGACTGGCTGGGATATTTGGGCCTTCCCTACGACCTGTGCGGGTAGAGGCTTGACTTATCAGGTTGTGGAAGACCCATTTATTCCGACGAGATAAGCCTTTTTTACACCACCCCTTTCTCTCTCCCTGTGTCTTATTCTTCTTCTTATCGCACTGGTGGAAAGGGAAATCGTGGCAGATGACCATGTCAACGATGGACCTTGAAACCTCCGAGGGTCCTTGAGATACGGCTAGAGCGGTGAGATTGGATACGACCCCGACTGGTGCACCCTTGCCACTGCGAGGTATTAGCTAGCTGACAGGGACCACTTCATTTAACCCTCTGTGTAGCGGTGATGTACTTTTCATGATATTCTTGAAGGTATTAGACGATTGTGTTCAGCTTGGGAAGGATGTCTACCCATTAAAAGGCTACAGACACTCAATTAATCGCAAGGTCCAGGGTTCGAATCCCGGGTGGACTGTATGAGGTTTTTCTCAAGTGGCATTACTTGATTTAAAAGGTCTCAATTAACCCAGATTAACTTGCTCATGTAGTAATGTACACCCTATGTGGTGGATTGTGTTCTTTTATTTCATTAATTTTGTTTTAGTAAGCGTTGTTTCCACATAGCGATTTTGATAAGTTAATTTGACTTTATATTGTCTTTGTCCCAGTTTTGGTTTGCTTTGTTTGCAAGTTTTACATTTTAATTAATCCTTTAAGCTACCATATATATCTTTCCTATGTGACGCTCCTGCACAGTAGCCACGTGCGGGCATGCGCGAGTGTCGGCTGCCCAGTCGTTTAGAAACTGGCTGCCGGCAGCCGGCCGGCCGGCTTTTCCTTAGTATATAGCCTACGACAATGTAACTAATGTCTGGGATATTCTTATGTTGTTTCACAGCTTGAAGCTGCCCTTATTCTTAACAAACACATCTTAGTATATTTTATTCTCGATAGTTGATGGTTTCATTATAATACATAAGATGCATTGTAGTGAAGGAGAGAGAGAGAGCGAGCGAGCAGGGTGGGGAGGTGAGTGTTGCTTTTCCTCCTCCTCCCTCCTCCCTCCCAGAGGAGTTGTTCGCCCGCGTGGTCTTTTCTCTCAGTTTTGATTGGCTGGTGGTTCCTGGCGCCTTCTGCAGGCCTGCTGCCGGGTGACGTAGCGGCCCGTGATTGGCTGACCACCGTGCCTTTGTGTGGGATCCTGGAGGGGTCCAGAGGAGCTATTCTCCTCAGAGCTCACCTCACTGTCGTACCCTTCGGACCCCCTTGATATCTATCCCTCTCAACCCCACTTAGAAACTTTCTCTCTTACTTTGTATACCTTCTTTCCACTACTTCACCAATCTATTTAATTATCCCATCCCCTTGATAGACCTTATATCTATTATTGTATTAACGACGAGCTCTCAGATAATTAGATAGGATTTTGGGCCTTATGCAGAGATGTAATTGTTAATGAGACCTAGGAAGCTTTTTTGTTCTCATATTTGGTGGTTTCATGCTTGCTAGTGTGTTCTTGTGGCAGGTGAGCAGGGGCTAGACCGGAGGGGAGGTTTTTTGCGATCCTTTAAGTAAAGTCTGCTGGTGCGAGTCCTGTGGACCTGCACGACTTTACTAGGATACCCGTGGGAGTCTGGGGGCATTTTCTTGTCTGTGTGCCTGTGTGTCTAGTGTTGTGTTGTGTGAGGGCCCTTGCCTAGTCCACTCAGCACTGCGCTAGCACGCCTTGCGTTTGTTTTAGGGTCGCCAGGAGAGAGTCAGATACTTGGGATCTGAGTCTCTCAAGAGAGCACCCTTTCAATTAGAGTAATTTGGCGCACAGACTTGGGAACGTCCCTAGGCTAGAGCAGGTGGCTCAGCCCGGGTATCCGAAGCCTATATCCTTCCGGCTAGACCTCTACCACCTGGCAGATTAACAGCTAGCGGTTTATTATATCTGTATGCTTGTTATTGTGCCACAGTTTACCGTCTTTGTGAGCATTGTGAGTCAGGGTGTGGCTTAGAGACTCTGTCCGAGCAGGCTTGCCTGACTAAGAGTGAGAAGCACACCTGTATGTGGTTATGTTGCGAGTGGCTGCCTTTATTTAATTA
Source organism: Paralithodes platypus (assembly GCA_032716605.1). Lineage (NCBI taxonomy): Eukaryota > Metazoa > Arthropoda > Malacostraca > Decapoda > Lithodidae > Paralithodes > Paralithodes platypus. The sequence goes on along the minus strand of CM064552.1, from coordinate 281,285 downwards.
TACCTATGCCATTATACACTGTAGGTCCTATCACTAGTATTTATTCCTGCTTATTAGTTAAGAGTTCTCTAAATCCGTAACGTACTTTCTTTGCTAAGCATCAGATCCTACAGTAGCCGCATGCAGTTTAGAAACCTGCATCTTGTCTACCTGTACGATGTTTTGAGGACTGTTTGCTTTCACCTTCTTTCACGCAGGGGTGATTAGTTGTATTAATTAACGTAACGTTAAATGTACTTTCTTCTAGTTTGTTATTAAATTGTTTCTGCAATTTAATTCCGTTATCTATCTTTTCCTTGAAGCTTTAAGTCAACTTAATTGTGTGATCTTTTATATAGCCTGCTTGACTATCAGCAGTCTATAGTGCGTGCACCCTGTAACCGAGTCATAGGATACCTCGTTGTCCAGGCAGGACTCTTGACGGTTTAGGGTGGTTTGTTACCTGGGTTTATAGATAAGGGTTGGATCTAGCGTTTTCCGTTGTTGCTTGTTGCCGCATACCTAGTCCAATAGAAAGAGCCCAGTGTTTATATATCCCAGGACGTAACACCTAAGCTTCACAAAATCGTCTAAGCTGAAATCAAATTAAAAATGCGTTGCCGGTACCGTATGGGTTTAGCTGTATAGGACGCCTCAGTGGTTGCATAGGGGATAGGTAATAGGGCTGGCTCTAGTGCCGGCTTAGCTATGTTCTAATATCTGTTGCCTTCTTGAGGACGCCGACAGTCCAGCAAACCTCGCAACCAAAATTAACTTATACAGCCTTGGGAAGTTGAATTTCTCACTTCTGTCTTGATAGCACCACTGCAAATACTGCAGGCTAATACTGCAATAATCGAGAACTAAAATTAAAACTTTTGTATCCTTCCAACTGCCTTGAATTAACAAGACTAGTAATTCTCACTGACTAGGATCAACTTTATCTAAATAAGTATCTATACTTGGGCATATTCCCCATTTTATATTTATATTTTTTCAAATATCTCTAAATTGTAAATCTTTTGCTCTATCAGGTATGATGTGGACTGCCGAGGGAGACTGGTTGGCCTGGTGGTATTGGACGAAGAACTTGTTGGAGATGGACAGATGTGGGCCTTTGTGTAGATGGAAGACTTGTTGGGCATGGTGTAGACTGATTTGAATCCACCTTCCCCTCGCCTCTCATCCAAGGCGGCAGAAATAAGAATAAAGGGCCCAAGGAATCCGGTGACTGACTCTGAGGAAGAATTCTAGAAAACTAATCTTCCGTTAGTATTTGTTATTTTGGTATTTTAACCCATTATGTACTGGTGATATCCTTTTCATTATGTGCTGGCAACTATTACACTATTTTATTCAGCTTATGAAAGACTTCTAACCATTTAAAAAGCAAGACTTATCTCTTTTAACCCCCCTAGCTACCAAAACTCTCCCAACCTTAAATTTGTTTTTGTAAATATCTATATCGATCTATATACTCCGGCTCAATCCCCACTTTTTTTTATTTTATTTTTTTGTAAATATACCTAGAATAAAATTTAGAACTTCGCTGGTACAGAATGGGTTAAGTATAAACTATAATTTTAGCTATACATATACAATAAGCCTGAAAACTACGAATTTACCTTTAGTTGATACTGTTTTGAGTTCTATAAGTTAGTGGTAAAGAATATTGGCCTAATTATAACCCAACACTAGTTTTTCTAAATTATGTAGCGTATAAGTAACACAACGTTCTTAACATTAATCATAAATTACAAACTCAAATAAAAGCCTATGGTCCTCCCGGGATTTGAACTCGGGACACCACACCCAGAACATTAGCATCTAAACCATTACACTACCAACAGTTTAACCCTAGTGACCTGGGCTGCCTTTCCAAAGGACGGAGGTCGTATCCGGGCGATCTGGCCGGAAAACTTCTAGGCCTAGGCTACCGTATTTTTTTTAATTTTAACTGATGGGAATTTCCCATGCATCTATAAACTTAGTGCGGTTTTCAATCTGTAGACTGATGTTGAGTAGAGCTCTGTAAGTCAACTGGTTCAGTTGTGATGACTATTTCAGTGGAGCAAATTTTGCCGCGATGTTTACAATATCCGAGCTTTTCAGACCCTAATTTAGTCTTCAGTCACAACAATAACATTGATCCGACGTCTCCTTGTTTTCGGAGGTGCCGTGACACAATGATCGGCTTTGTTTACACGAGTCGGACGCACAGCGTTCAGACCAAGCTGAATAGGCTTGAAGGCTTCCTATCTGTTGAAAGGACACCCGGGCTCCGGCCCTCCTTTAGCGGTGTCATTTTAAAAGGACACCCGGGCTGGAAGGGTTAAAAGGCTAGGCTAGAAAATGGCAAGAGATCTGTATAACCAATACATTTACTGCACAATAGTCTAAATATAGCTAGAAAAAATAATTAGACTTTGCCGGTACAGAAGGGTTTAATTAAATTATATGCTGGCAACTATTAGACTATTTTATTCAGCTTGCAAATGATGTCTACCCATTAAAGACTTGCTTTATATTACCAGTACAGTAATTAGATAATGCAGAGACTTAATGCATTGCAATTATTACCAGTACAGTAATTAGATCATGCAGAGACTTAATACATTGCGATTATTACCAGTACAGTAATTAGATAATGCAGAGACCTAATACATTGCAATTATTACCAGTACAGTAATTAGATCATGCAGAGACTTGATACATTGCGATTATTCAATGAAGTATAGAAAAAGTCAGTTTTTCAAAGAATGTAGTGTATAAAAGGCTAGGATAGAAAATGGCATAATTTCTGTATAACTAACTTATTTTTTCTTCTTCTACAGAGCTAGACTTCGCTTAAATATCGAGAAAGATCTTCACATCAACATCTTAAATCCTTCAAGTAACAAGAAATCTCCAATTCGACAAGGAATCAACTTCTCAACATCTTCGCCACACCACTTCTGTAAATAAGGTTGGAAAATTAGATAGGATATGTCAATGTTATGCTGGATTTTTTGTTTTTATATAAATTATAGTCTTTTCCGATAAATTTCTTTCGTTCGAACTGTTGGAGTCTGTCTTGCATATGCTGGTTAAAAATTACACTCGCCCCTCGCTTTTAAAACTGAAAATGATCTGTACTGTATATAGTATCTTTTTCCCACCACCATAAAGAAAATAATCCTAATGGAATAAAGTAGTTTTGAAATTTGCTAAAGTTTAATATGTTGGTTTTAAATATAAATACATGCTTTGCTATTACATTAGCAAATAGTTTTAAAGTAATAAGTTCTGCCGAAATAGAGGCATACACCATTTAAATAATTTTATATTGCATTGAAGTTTGATAAAAATCTACATAATTTTAATACTTTGCTATTGCATTAGCAAGTTAAAGTTCAAAGTTAATTTATTTATAAAATTATTTTTGTAACTTCAGTATGACCGCAGCACCTTTACCATTTACCTAGAATGACTTGATCAGGTACTTTGGCCCAATCTCAAAAATTACTTGATAACCGAGGTAGCCCTTGATGGGGCTGCCATTAAGACTAGAAACTGTAACTACAATCTGTGTGGACAAAACGGTCTTTAAACTATTTTGTAATCTATAATCAGTTTAAGAAGGACTTGTTACTTGAAAGTTGAAATAGTTTTCACCCTTCAAATGCTTAAATTGATGGTAGACAGTTTTATCTGGGTATACTGAAGCAGTTTAAAAAGTAAAATTTAATCTATTTTGCTTAATTAAATTCCCAAAAATCTTAAGTTTGCTTAGTTTGCTCTGTAGACTTCAATAAAGCTTGAAACAAAGAAACCCTTGTAAATTTTTTGATAGAAAAATGTCCCTATTTATATTATAATATGTGCCCATGACGGCAACTTTATCACCAGTACAAGTTGGAAAAAGTATCCGCTTCTAGTACTGTACCGGACTATAAAGGTCTGTCCCATGGTGCCCTGAATCCTCCCCCTCCCTCCCCATTTTCATTACAATCTCCAAATCCAGCCTAATGTGATATATCCTCTATAAACATGAATGTAGCCAAATGATCTGCTTACAGGGTAGACTTTAAAAAATGATAACCAGTTCGGAACATAGTTAGGATACTTTATTAATGCTGTGTGATAGTGATGGAATAGGTAAAGTTACGAAGGATTGTAATATTTTGGCATGATTTGATAGCGTAATGCTTAAACAATGAGCTTTAATGATAATTTTCTTGATAGCGTAATGCATAACTGCGCGGAATATTGGTGTGAGTATCCTAGGTTCGAGTCCTTGGAGAGAATCGTGTATTTGTTGATTTCATTGAGTTTAGAAGTAAAGTTTTTGTGAAAAAATATAAATTTAAATTTAAAACTTGCAAACTAAACAAACCAAAATTGGGACAAGGACAATATAAAGTAAAATTAAATTATCAAAATCGCTATGTGGAAACAACGCTTACTAAAATTAAAATTCTTAAATAAAAGAACACAATCCACCACATAGGGTGTACATTACTACATGAGCAAGTTAATCTGTTTCCCAAGAACACTAATCGCACATAACAACGCACTATCGTCACATTAAAGGAATTAGTCAAGTTTGGGAAGTCTGGGACGTTCTGGTAAAAAATTCTGGTAAAAAATATAAAATTCCTTTGACTTCAAAGGTTTAAATAAATACTAAAGACACTCAAAATAAATTGGTGCCTTTTTCGGTAGAAAAATGGCTCGGCCAAAGGCCGATTTCTTCTAAATTACATAAAAAGTTATAAAAATGGCACACAAATGGGGCAAATGTAAGAAACTTGAACTATCTTTTTAACTTAAATTATAATGTAAAACTTGCAAAATAAACCAACAACTTAAAGGAACTCCGTAAAAAGACAAGACCACTAATCAAAATGGCTAAGTATTATATTTGATGCAGTTTTTACCACCATGTACTCCCTGCTGACTTATAGCTGGGTTAGGGTGGGTGCCCTAATGATCGGAGACTTCAGTGAATGGTTATCAGAAATGTATAGAAAAGTGTTCACTAAATTTAAATCCAGACTGTAATTCCTGCTTTATTGTAGTTTTCCTTCAATTTTATTCAGTTTATGAAGAGTCTATGGCATCAAAGCGTATTTGATTCGTACTGATGTTTCCTAAGCTTAATAAAACTGTCTAAGGGTAGCTGTGATTAAAGTAAAATTAAAGTTATTTTAGATGATATCCGAATCTTGCCAAAAATTGAATCTTGTAACCTATCTACTAATCCAGAATGGAAGAGTGCTAGAAGGGATCTGCCCCCTTGTACAGTACTGCTACCCTGAAATGGGGATTGAATGCAGTAAGTTCGTTCACATATTGAATATTGGAACCGCGGAGCATATCTCTCGGGCGGGGGAGAATAGTTTTGGGTGGGTGGATTAACTTCAAAATTAAAGTATAATTTTGGTGTGACTATCCTAGGTTCGAGTCCTTGGAGTGCCACATGTATTTGTTGATTTCATTGAGTTTAGAAGTAAGTTGTTGGTGTAATGGCTTAAAGTGCTTATGTTGTGGGTGTGGTGTCCCGGGTTCGAATCCCGGGAGGATCATATGATGCCATTAGTTTATTAAATTCTGGTTGTGGTGTCCCGGGAGGACCATATGCTTTCATCAGTTTATTAAAGTAAATTTGAGTTTGTAATTGATAAGAATGGGGTGTTACTTATTAGATTTATAACTTTTATTTAAATGGGGTGGTACTTATTAGATTTATTACTTTTATTTTTATTGTGTTCGTATATTCTGGGAGATAGGGGGGTTGGATTATGCTAGGAAGGGTAACTTTAAATGTAATGTTTTTAGCTGTAGAACTTTTATTTTATTTGTTTTTTTAGTATATTCCGGGCCCACGACTGCAGCCTGAAAACTAGTACGGTCATTCATAACAGTCTCCTGCTAGTACGCAACAAGGTTGTCAATAAGTAGTGATTCCGAACGTCAGGTCCTGCCCCCGAGGTGCCCGGGATATAGGGATGAACGGAGAGGGTGAGAGTTTGTTTATGTAGGCTTGGCTTCGGGGTATTAATTGTTCCACTGGTATCATTTATATTCCTTCGGAAGCAATGTTTGGAGAGTCTTGGCTCCCTCGGTATTAAGATGCGCATAAAGTTTATTCGATCTTTATATAATTTCTGTGTTTTAGGAAGGTCTTTGGCAACTCCAATCTACCCAATATATCGTAGCCTTGTGCATAATTCTTTAACGGTCTTTATAGCGTAATGCATAAATGTGCAGAATTTCTGTGTCTCCTAGGGTTAGAGTCCTTGGAGTGCCACATGTACAGTATTTTTAATTAAATTTACTTTAGTAATATCCTTGGTTCGAGTCCATGTATTTTTCATTGAGTTTAGAAGTAAAGTTAGTTGGTGAAAAAATATGAATCCATAGATCCTTCCTAAGGTGAATAAAAGCATTTAATGATCGAATAAACTGAACGCTTCCTAATCCTGAAGGAGTTTATTAACTTAAAATAATTTCCATCCTGGTGTTTTGGAAATATTTTAAGTTTGTAAGGGTTCTGTAAAAATTGCTAACTGAGTAAATTTATACAAATCTAACTTGGCAAGGTAAAAGTGAATGGGAGAGCTTTGGTTACTGATTAGTTGCTTTCGTTAACTCTCCTAAGTTAAGGAAAGGAATTTATGTGCAGTATCTAAGCTTTAACCTAATTTATTTTACCGACGCGGATTTTAATGCACTATTGTAAGTTTTTGAAATTTTTTGCTCCATTGGTAAATAAAGAAAAATATGAGATGTGAATTGTATATATACCATCTAAGCCCTTTATACATTTTGATATGCTGTATTGTTCAATGGATAGGGTTAGGCTGAAAATAGAAGTGCCTAGTTGTAGTAGTGACTAGTTATAAATAGTAAAATATGCTAGGAATAAGTTTGGTAAAAGATCTGATTAGGATTGGTTCTATATACTGTAGTCTTTAATGTTTTTTAATTAGTCTGGCAGCTTAGTTAGAAATTTGAAAGTAAAACTTACAAAAGAAACTAAAACACAAATGACTATATAAAGACAAACTACTTGTCAAAATAGCAATTAGCAATAAAGTTTGAAATGGTATAAAGCAAGAACAATATTGGCGTAAGTGAAACTCAATTCTAGTTTGTGAGACTGAATAACTAATAACTGAAAATATAATAATAATAGGCAAATAACTGAAATAAGTTTGCAGTCAATTTGTTTATTTGATGCCGTACTCTATTGAAGAATATACAGTACTATATATTATAGTTGCAAATGCAGTATCCCTAAGTGAAGTGTTGGTATAAAACTTTTAAATTATAAATTAAATGTATAAGTAAAAGATTTACCTAGTGGTGTAATGAGTAAATTTACCTGAATTAATTAAAAAATACATTAGGAATGGAAGCAAACTTTAATAATTGTCCATTTATAACTTTAGATCTTTCCTAAGCTGAGTAAATTGGATTAATGGTCTCTATAAATTTTGAAAAGTAGTTTAATAGGCTGGAAGGCTAAGAATTCAATAACAAATGTTAGCCTGGAGAAAGTAACTGTTGGTCATTTATATAAAGTCCAGTGAAGTGTAAGACTAGTGTAATCTATATAATTTGGGCTGAAAATATGACTTGATGCTCTGAGGAATTTGCCTATAAAATAAGATGCCCTGGCTGACTCTTCCCAAATGCTAGAAATATTAGCTTCTATTACTCTCTAGTACAGTACCAGTTATCTGAAAGTAAATTTGTGGTCAGATTATTGTAGATTTCTGTAAACTCTAATTGGTCATTGGGAATACTGTACATATATGGGATCTAGCTGTATTTAGGAGGGAGGATTGAAAAATAGTTATAAATTTTACGGTATATCTTTAAAATACTTTGAATCTGAAGGTTACATTTGTTATTTTTGCTTATGGCTGAAACTTGGTTATAGCTTATGAGAAGAGTAGTTATTAATACAGTACTGCACCTATATATGGCAATAAGGATAATCTTTTATGGTACTAGGGAAGACTGATGGAGATAGTGATGCCTTGGTCTATAGTACAGTATGAAAGTTAGATTTTAGTTATAGGTATAATCAATAGGGTTTTAGTTCATAGTTTTATAGAATTACTACTACAGTACATTAGGTATAATTAATAGGCTTTTAGTTAGTTTATAGTTTTATTGAATGATTAGTAGGATTGGTATAGGTTTAGTTCATACATAGTTTTATACAAAGATTACTACATTTGTAAAGGGCTTATTTGTTATATTTATGATTTATGTATTTATTTGTTTGTTTAACCCTCTGTTCCCGGAAGGGCTCTTGAACGCCCATAAAAAAGCATACACGAGCTACCCGGAAGGGCTCTTAAACACCCATGACGTCAAAGCCTGTGAGCTTGGTGTGCGAGGCGTCGGTCCGACGCATGTAAACAACAGCCGGCAGGACCGACGCTCCGCATCTCCGGCCACAAGAAGGAGAGCGTCGCTTGTTCGTGTGTACCTGTATGTTGTTGTTAAGTATCGAAAAGTGGTGTAAAGTGGCTGTTTTGGCCATAAAGTTATCTCCAATGAAATCATCATCACAGCTCAACCAGTTGACTTAGAGAGCTCTACTTAATGCCATTCTACAGGTAAATAACACAGCTACGCTTGGGGATGCGCGGGAATGCGGGAAGCAGTCTGATTAACGAATATACGGTAGCCTAGCCTAGACGTTTTTCGGCCAAAACACCCGGTTTTCGAGGAATATATATATAATACATAGCCGGGGCTGGAGGGTTAACATAGAGCTAAAAATGTCACTAACCCATGGTGTATTAATCCTTTTGGAATGCAATATATTTTTCCATATTCTGGCTTTTTGACAAATTTGAGCAGTTTAAAGAGACTTTTGAGAGTGTAAAGGGCAATGACTAGATAAAGCTTCTGACTCTCACAGGCCCTACCTAAGCTGAATAAATAATCTATTCGCCAGAATAAAGGAAGTAATTGTATACTGAAAGTTTAAGGTGCAAGTTCTGTTTGTATAGATGATTAAAGTTTACTTTTTGAGATGCAGTTGTAGATGATTCATAATTATTCTGATTGAGTTTTAATATTGACAACTTGAGACTTTGATAGAAAGATTCATAACAAAATATTGCTTGCAAAATAGACTTGGAAATTAAAGTAATTAAATCTATACTCTGGTATAAACCCCATCGTTTGGGTTTGCCGACTTGAGACTGAGCCCGCACAGGGAGTTTAAGATTTAAATTAATATAATTTTTGGAATATTTGAGCATTTGTCCAAAGACTGAAAATTTAAAGTAATGAAATTGGGTATTTATGTATATACTGTACTCGGGCACATACCCCATAGCTGGGGTTGGCAGACTTGAGACGGAGCCCAAATGGAAATTAAAATTTAATTAAATCTTAGTGTTTGTCAAAATACTTTGCATTTAAAGTAATTAATTTGGGAATTTGTATATACTCTGGCACATACCCCATAGGTGGGGTTGGCCAACTTGAGACCGCAGGAACAAATTTTATCTATATACTCAGGCCCAATTGCAATTTTCCTAAAAAAATAAAAATAAAATAAAAGCGCTAGAAATGTTGCAATATTTAAGTTTTGTCATTTTTCTATTATGTCTACTTAAAGTTGTCTTTATTAATACTGGATATAGAAGTTATGCATATTTTTCTACAACTGCATAATACAGTAATGAAATCTTTAATGGAATGATTTTTTAGAATGTGCATTATTTGGTATATGTTTGAAGACTAATTCAGTATTGATTTATGAAGGCAATGTAATTTCATCTGAAAATATAAGTCATGGTGTATTTAAGAGGAAAATTATATATGCTTTCAAAATGATTCGGTTTTTACCACCATACACTCCTTGCTCAAGAGCTAGGGTAGGGTGGGTGTCCTGATGATTGGGGGACCTAAACAAATCTATACTTAAAATAATCTTTAATATACAGTATATATACAAAAATGAAAATATATAAAGTAGAAATTACTTTACTCTATATACTTTAGTAGATTTTGTCAAGGACTCTACTTGACATCACTAAAAATTTGCACATTTTAAAATTTATTCAGTTGAGATACTCTTTAGCCATAAATAAGTACATGCTATGGAATCTATTGGAGAAAAAGTAATTTAGGGTACAGCATAAGATTTGTATGCAGTGTTTTAACGAGTTAATAGAAAATGCCCACTGAAATCTGAGATTAAATATTTATGGAAATGTACTTGTGCATTTTGATGTATATTAATGTCTCGATTTTTGTGATGGCATTTATATTGATATTGCAAAGAAAATCGACTGCTTACAAATCTGGTTCTGTATTTTAATATATGATGGGCCAACCTTCTTGAAACTAAAAGGCTAGAAAAAATGGGCTGAAAGTTTCCTATCTTATTCCCTGGGTGACTCTTCCCAAATTATGAAAATCCCATGCTTGATTATGGTTTATTTATGTTAATGGTAAAGAATATTGGGCAATTATAAAAGTCTATTCTATTATAATTAAGCCAGATATCTTTGCCACTAAGATTAATAATGGGTAATCACTTTATGTGAGAGTTCTATGACTGGAAGAGTTGACTAGGAAATAGGTGTGGTAATGCAGTTTATTTACTTTAGCCTTTTTAGTTAACCCATTGATGAATATGAATCGCTAAGTTAATTTTGGTTACCTGACTATTATATGCAGCTTAGGAAGACTTGAACAATGAGAGGGGTAATAGTAATTTATTAACCCTTGAGATTGATGTGGTACTTCCTAAGGTGAATATAATGGAATGCTAGCCAATATTCCCAAAGTGAATCATATTTGAATTAGTTTAGAATTTTGGCCTTTATATATTTACTGCTATAATTACTGAAAGTGATTATCAGCCCCTTGATAAATATGAGTAAGTTAATTCTGGATATTTGATTATTTTATGTTGCTTTGGAATTATTTTGGCATTTATGCTCTTAATTATTCCTTAAGTGCATAGAATTTCTCTTAGCCAGCATGACTTATTCTTTTATGAGAGGGTTAAAGGTTCATGATTCCATTGGTGTACTTATTTTTGCTTAAGAGTGTACTGTATCATGTAAGCAATGGTTTGGCTGCATTTATGTAAGTTTAAAACTTTATATCTTTGGTTTGCATATTTAAATGTAGTTTGTCTATCACTGACTGAAAAAATCTGCCAAAATACCTTAAAGATTTAAAAAAGCTGGTTGATGTAAAGTATATAAATTGGTAAAATATATTATTTTATGATGCATATGCCATTTATGAAAATACATACTTTGTTTGCATGGTAAGTGAAAATATCACAAGATGCAAAGAAAGTAATATTTTCATAAATAACATTCATAATAAAAGTAATAAATTTGTTACCATATACAGATATTTTACTAAGATTTGTTTATGGACTTTTATAAATCATTAAAAGATTCTTTGGCTGTTATGGGATAGTTTACCATATTTATATACTGCACACTCATGATATAAAGTTTAGCAACCTAGAATGAACAGTTTGACAACCAAAGGATCATTATAACAATCATTACTGAAAGTGCTAAACCAAAGTTACATTTATGGTAGCAAAGTTCTTTTAAGTAATGTGGTTGAATGTTCTAGAAGCATAAAGTTCAGAGCCCTCATTATTTGTCTGGTCTTAAAGTCTCTTAAGATTGCAAGTAATGTTTCTGTGACAGTCTTTGGTTGTACTGTTTTTTCTGTGTTCTTCGTGCATTTCAAACTTAACCTATAGCCCATGCTTGTCATGAGTTAAAGTAACTCTTTCAGTAGTCACTAGTTATTCTGGCTAGCCTCAGATGATTTTAATCGGCTTAGAAAGGACCTCTTTCCTAAGCGGACTACAATGTTTTGAGGTTAGCCAGAATAAGTAGTGACTACTGAAAGAGTTACTTGAGCCAATGACAGACTGGCTATGTGAGGTTCGAAATGTAGTGTTGCTGGGCCAATCCTGGTTGGTCAAGTAGAACCTATCTGCACAAATTGCCAGTAAGAATCTTGAGATAGAAAAGTTTTTGCGGTGTGAAATGTTTGGGTTTCACCTCATAGACTTTTGACTGATTTCCCCCCGAATTTTGCTAAGTCCATCCTCTGGACTTAGCAAATTTCTGGGGGGTGACTGAAATTTTTCAAAGTCCAGAGGAACTTAGCAAAATTTCAGTGGTGTAAACTTTGGAACATTTCAAAAGTCTAGTTCCAAAGTTTACACCACTGAAAAATTTTGCCGAACATATCTGACCTGAATTTTCCAAAGTCCAAACCAATGAAATTCTTTCCGGAGTCCAGTCTATGACTGGACTTTGAAAAAATTTGGTGGTTTGGACTTTGGATTTTTTTTCAAAGTGACCGCTAACTGAATTCTAAATTCTATGATTTTTTTTTAATTTAACAAAATACTCTTACTTTACTGAATGGGATTTAAACATTCAGAGTCCAGCCTTTGGTATGAACCTAAGGTGAACTGTATCTTATTACATGTATTATAATAAAGATATGGTATTCAACACTTTTACTGTATTTCCAAATATTACAATGTACTTATAGTAACTACTAGTTCCATCACTTACAAACATTAGGCTTTGGGATTATCAACAACTAGTCTGCTGTTTTAAATAGATAACATTTAATCACTTTCAATACTTTAGTAATATCACAACAATTATAGATTTTTAAAGCATCAGTGACAATGATATACAGTACTTTCAATTGATTACTATACAACTCAATCATAACTTTATAAAGCAGCATTGACTAAAGTCATTGGACATGACAAATTTAAAACTTCCAAATATGATAAGGCCAAAATAACTTGGGAAACTGAACAGTGTAACTAAAAGGTTTTGGAAATTCCCGGCGCGACCGAAGCCGCTCCAAGGACCCAAACCCAACAAAGACCCCACGCTACCCTCCTCGCACCGCCCCATCACACTTCTTTGCTCCCCCTCCAAAGTCATGGAACGCCTAGTATTACAACTAATTACACCTGACCTACCCCTAGCTCCAACACAACATGGCTTTAGGCCACTGCACTCCACAAACACTCTTCTCACAGACCTTACACAAAGAGCTTTCGACGGCATCAACTCAGCTAGACCACCACACAGATCACTATTAGCCACACTCGACATTAGTAAAGCCTTCGATGCCATCCCCCGCCACAACCTAACAAACAAAATCTACAACACAAACCTGCACAACAACACAAAAAGGTGGCTGGCCTCCCCGTGAATTATAATAATCGTCATGTATGTGGCCAGCAGGGGGCAAGTAAAACAGCTGGCCGTAGTAACTCGAGCGTCCTGGGTAAACAAACCGCGACGATCCGAAGCGACAACGGACTCCCCCCCGCCGCCGATTTTCAGCCCAAACGCGCCGTTTTATTCTCGTCGAAAACCACATTTAAAAAGTTATTATATCGTTTTCAATACTATTACCGGACCAGAAAAAGGTGTAGCTTGGTGTTGGATGCGTGGAAACCGAAAACAAATATGTATTAAATCCTCGGTGGTACCTGTCAAATAGGTGTACAGTACAGTAACTAAAATCGTACTTTTTTTTAGCTCGTATAGGTGCAATTATAGAAATTTACCCATATTAATATATGTTTCAACTTTCGGAAAAACAGTTTTCCCCATTATCCAACAATCTTAAGATACGGCCCCCGATAGTGGGGATGGCTATAAAGTACAGGGAAATTGAGGGGTAAAAGACGAAAATAAGGGGTAATATTAGCCTAACCTAACAACCTTACCTAACCTAACCTAGTATATTAGGTGGGGGCTGCCGCCCCCACACCCCCGCTGGTTTGGTATGTAATTAATAAAAGGTTGACAGTCGCCAACAAAAACTTGAATGAAGTCTACGGTATTTAGGCTACTCCACAATCTTCAGTTTTGCCTGTGGATAACAGGAGGTAAATATTAACTTTTTCAAAGTAGTAATTGAATTTTTTTTTCTCCGAAAGTTGAAACATATATTAATATGATGTAGGCCCTAGGCCTATAAGTTATGTTCATTTAGGCTAATGGGTGACTTCCAAATTTCCAGGAAATTTTTTGGCCGGTTTCCTTGATAAATACCCATAGGCCTATATTAATATGATGTAGGCTATGTATGATGTAGGCCTAGGTTATGTTCATTCGATGGGTGACTTCCAAATTTCCAGGAAAATTTGTGGCCGGTTTCCTTGATAAATACCGATATTAGGCTACCCACTCCACCCCCTGAAATCCGGGCCAGCTTTCGTCAAAAGTTGGCTCGGGTATTCACAAAATTGGGTTTTATGGGTTTGCAATTTGGGAAAACCCGAGCCAAGTTTTGATACAAAACGCTTTAGCCTAGGCTAGGCTATTATTGTATTTTTACGCTTTTAACCCCTCATTTTCCCTGAACTTCATAGCCCTCCCCACTAGTGGGGGGCGTGTTTTTAGATTGTTAGATAATGGGTAAATACTCATTTCAGCTCCTCTTCAGTATAAAACAACACTAGCGTAGCCTAGCCTAGGCCTAGGCTATATCTGAAGGGAAAAAAAAAATAAAAAATAGGCCTAGGCAGCTAGGCCTAGCCTAAAACTTGATGAAATCGCTGTCGGTCCTAAAAGTCAGGTTTACCGGAGAGCCTAGGCCTAATGATTATCCACGTTGAAAAACAAAAAAACCCGAGCCCTCCCCACTATCGGGGGCCGTGTCTTAGAGATTGCTGGATAATGGGAAAATTGTAAAATGCGACAGTCCTTGGTATTAAACAACACTGTAGGCCCTATAGGGCCTAGGGTATCAAATAAAAAATAAAAAACAACAAAAAATAACCTGAAAAACTCGTCACTGGTTGGTGATAAACATTTCCCGAGGTCTTGAATATTATCGTCCTTTCAAAGGAGTATAGGCTAGTAAACACTAGGATAGCCCAAGGTTAAGAGATACAACAGGTTGGCGCACGCGCAGCCTGTTGTCGTCAGAAGGTGGGGCGAGAGAAAGAAAGCTAGAAAAACGCTCGCCTGCCAGCCAAAGTGCTGCCACTAGACCAGGGGTGTCAAACATGTTAATTAATATTAGTACCGGTATTTTGTTATACCCGGTATCTTCATCTTGCTTGGTTATTGTTCTATTTTCTTATTCTTATAATATAATTAGCTTGCACAAAGAGGGATAAGGATTACATAAACACGAGGATTTCACACTGATATTATTAGTTTAGACATTTTAGATTTAGTTTTTCTAGGATCATTAGCATTCATATTTCTGTTTAAAATCCGTATTCTAAAAAACATTCGGCATCTTACAAAAAAAACTAATTACTTCCCATGGTAAAGTCACCATACCAACAATTTCTTTACACAATGATTTTACTGAGTTTTTGCCAGCTTTGAACTCCGTTTTCCCATGAAAACACACAAAGATTTTTCCATTAATTTAAGCTGTTCAAAGAATTCCTTTTTGGGTGTCATAAGCATCCCTTCTTTTCTGCATATTTTCCCAATCCAGGTTGTGTCATCCTCTGACACTTTCTGACCTAGAAATTCATGCTGGGGAAACTTGCTGGCAATATATCCACCAATATACCTCAAACCTTCATTTTCATTTTCTTGGGATAAATTTGTACTTGACATACCAACTGGAATTTCAGTATCATAGTCACTGGAGTCGCATGCATTTCCTTCATAACTAGAAAATAATACTGCTGACAACAGGAGTTCATGTTCAAGGTTTTCTGTTGTGTCAGTTGCAGTAGACTGTGATGGTTCTGTTTGAGAAAAAACAGCTTCGGATATGCTTGAATCATTTTGTTTGTTGTCAGTGTTATAATTGTTTCCTACCAACTCTATGTTCTTCCCAAGCAGGTATGATTTGATTCGTTACTTAACTTGTACAGGTGATGGATGCTGGTGGTTTGAAGCTCCTATTTGCCTAAGACAAAAACAAACATTTTCCAATACATCTTGATTCAACCGATGTCATTATATAGGAGATGTTATATTTTTCTTTTAGCATCTCATATAAACCGAGCAAAGACTGGCACGATACAATAATTCCTTTTTGAAATTGATACAAGCTACCCCTACCTTTGACTTTGTGGTGTTAAGCATTTCATTCAGTAATTTGTTTTGATTGGGTAACTGCAGCCCATATGCCGCTCGTGACAGTTTTTTATCTGTTGGATTTCGGGAATTAAATTAGTCGAACCACGAATCAACCAATGCAATATAAATACTTGTATTCTTCCAGTCTTTGCTCAGCAGTAATCCCTGTTCTCCAAAATACATTAATGCTTTTGCGGGTTTTTTCTGACAGTAATTGCGCCGCAAGGCGAACATTCATGCGCTTCACCCCTCTCACATATATATGATTGAAACACAAATGATAGGTTGCTTTTAGGTCCAGTTTACTCATATTTATCAGTTCTCGGACACATTCACTGTTGACATTCTTTTCTTTGTCGTCATCTAACTGAAAACCTGAGTCAAGGAAATTGTTCCTAATTAGTTTGATTAAATGGGGGGCATCTGCAAAAACATATATATTCCTGTTAGAAGCAGCTGGATTTGTAAAGAATGGTTTGTCTACATTGATACCTAATGTTTTCCATAGCCTCAGGTTTGTTGGTCCTAAGTCACTGACCATAGCAACTACCAAAAATCCAACTGCTTCTACCTTAGAAATAATTTTAAACAGAATGTCCATGGTCATGCTTGTGTCAAAATCATAATATATGAGTTGTTTCCAAGGGCTCGTCAATCCTCTTATCATCGCACATTGTACTCTGTTTTTGGGTGCATAAAGTGTGTCAGTTGCTTTATCATAAGTCCATTCGTGAGCTATAGTTGTCTCATCAAATGACAATACACACAGTCGCTCAAAATCTGTCATTGACGTGGATTTGTATTGTAAAACTTTAATAATTGATCACAGTACTCCTGGTTCCACACTAACTTTTGCAATCCATCGATTTAGGGTACTTATGCATGGTAGTGGAAACTTAATCTTTTCCCTTAAATACCTATAGGTTTTTGTGGGGTTGGGTGTGACAGGGATCTGCCTTGTGAGGGCCGATCGGCTTTTTGCAGACTCCCATTTTCTTAGGTTCTTATGTTCATTCATTAGAGAGACGCAGAGTTAGAGGGGATTTGATAGAGGTGTTCAAGTGGGTTAGTGGGATTAATAGAGGGGACATGAAAAATGTACTAAAGCCCAGTGATAGCGAAAGAACTATAACAATTGTTTTCAAAATAGATACATTTCGTTTCAGAAAAGATATAGGCCAATAGTGGTTTGGTAACAGAGTTGTAGATAGGTGGAATAGGCTACCAAGTGCTATAGTGGGATCAAGAATGATAGAGAGCTTTAAGATAAAATTAGATAGGCATTTGGACGAGATGGGTCTCTGTAACGAGTGCAAGACTAATTTATTCAACCTTTCTATATATGGAAGATATATAATATTATGGATAATTTTGGTCATTCTTCGTTGTACTGACTCCAAATAAACTATACAGTATATGTCCATTCTGTAATGAGGACATCAAATTTGAACAGCATAATCTGAACCTGGTATATACCGGTATACACACATACATACAAATAATTACATTCCGTAAAACCAGGTCGCTTCGGACTTGGGTCGTAACTTCGGACATTGGCGATAATAAGTAATTAGCCACTTTTCAAGATGACTTCGGACACCATTTAGGATAAGGATAGCTCTCTTATTATGGGGGATAATTTTAGGAGGCTTCCTGGATTACCGCGCACTATCACCACGCATCATTTTACCTAGTTATATCTCTATAATGTGTTTAAAGTCAGGAGATATCGTTAAAAAACCTCGAAAAATTTCCGAAGTTACACGGTTTTACGGTTCATAGCCTACATACTACACACACACATATACTGTATATATATATATATATGTATATATATATATATATATATATATATATATATATATATATATATATATATATATATATATAAATAATGCATCCAACAACTTGACAATATAAAGGCATTTTGTTCAGTTAAAATAGAAGAGCTGCACTTTCACAGGGCATTTATACAGTAGTTATAGCATCACGGTATGAAGTAAAAGAAAACGGAGGATAGTGCTGGCTCGGCTGCTCCTTTGAGAATGAATGGTAAACAGTCGAGTGACCTCCGACCCTTCCTTCCTCGTGACGTAATGCGCGAGCGGGTACGAGTTTGAGTGACCCCATGCTCCAACCTGTTGTATCTCTTAACCTTGGGATAGCCTATACCCGGTTAGAGGTACGAAGAAGAAGAGTCCTGCAGTTGTCTCCTTGAATGCTACCAAATGTGTTAGATAAAGTAGGCCTAGGCCTATACAGATTGACTTTATAACAGAGCTAAAATGTAAATAAACACTCACCTTCTTCTTCTTCTTCTTGTGGAGTTGCTGTCCCTTTTTCTGAGCCAGCTCACCTATGCACCGGTGATCTTCTCCAGAAGCCACTATTTGACACTCGAGTTTATTTACGTCGCTTATAAAATATAATAGTTGTACGGTACTGATAGACTTATAGAGTACCGTAGGCTAGGGTTGACTAAATTAATAAATGTTAAAATCATCTTCCTGTATACTGTAGTTTTGATTGACTAGGCTATGTACTATAAACTCTGAACATTGTATAATATGATGAATGGCCTTCAGCAACAACGTTCCCCAAAGTGTTGGGGCTTGCACTGAGTGGTAAATAAAGAATATGAAAAAAGAAAGGAAAAATCATCTTTGACGTAGTCGTTTATTTTGGTAAAAATTGAGGAGACCCCGGACAGCCTTTTCACTAGTTAATATTTTTTGGTTTTTGTTTTTTCTTCGATATACAGTGTTCTTTTATATCAAGGACCACTGGAAATGAGTATTTACCCATTATCCAACAATCTAAAATCACGGCCCCCGATAGTGGGGAGGGCTATGAAGATCAGGGAAAATGTGGGGTTAAAGACGTAATAATCCGCTAATAGAGGTTTTAAAATTAAACTTGGCTCAGGTTTCCTAGTTTCTCAACTTAAGAAAACCTCAAAATGGAAAAACCCGAGCCAAGTTTTGGCAAAACTTGGCTCGGATTTAAAGTATTTTCAGAGTCCAAAAACCCTTAAAATTAATTTCCAAACTTTGACCTAGCCTAGTATATTAACCTAACCAAACAACCCAACCTAACCTAACCTAACCTAGACCTAGTACGTCGGATACAAAACTAGCCCCTGCATGCCAGCTACTTTGGGTGCATAGTATACCCAGTACGTTGGATACAAAACTAGCCCTTGCATGCCAGCTACTTTGGGTGCATAGTATACCCAGTATGTGGAATACAAAACTAGCCCTTGCATACCAGCTACTACGTGTGCATAGTACTCAGTACGTGGGCTACAATACTAACCGATGCTGCTCTCTGCCACACTCATCCGACGGCAGCGAGAGGTTGACAACAATCATTAACCTAACGTAACATAACCTAGCAACACCAAGTATATGTCCCTAGTACTGTACTAACCTTATTGTGGTTACACACCCATTCTCTCCCTTTTTGTCTATATGAGCACAGTCACGCACGTCGCACAATTCACAGATGTAGGTAGTACTCCGTGGTCCACTAACAGCTTTAATGAAGGCTCATTTTCTTTGAAGGTTTTCTTAATAATCGAATGTGGAACCAGAGCACAACCTCTACACACGGGACCCATCCTCCAACTGTAGGCTAGACAAAAAAGCCGGCGCATTCAGGTTCGTCGGACGTGATGTGACGTGACATATTGATGGACTGTGATTGGTTACTATGATGATGTAAGTCTGTGGTTGGTTCTGTGAGTGGCGAGATGTGACGTAAGCCATTGTAATTGGTTCACACATGCATTAAAAGATCGCCAGATGTAGTGGCGTTCGACTGACAGGTTGGTGTTAACATGGGGGTGCCTCCTGGACCGCCATTGTATTAGCGGCGCGCCGGCATCTAGAGGGACGGTTTTGCATACAGAGGGAAGTTTTTTTTACAGTGTTTTGTATTTTACTTATAATGAATTTGCGACGGTAATTACATATACACCAACCAAGTATCGTCCATGAAACTTCTAAAACAATGATTATTATCGATGGGGCTCGTATGCGGGTTGTCTTCAATTTAAACCTTTATATTTTCTTCATCTATTTAGTATTAATGCCTTCACCCATCGTTCCCCCCTCTTACCCCCCCCCCTCTCTCTCTCTCTCTGCAGAGGTCTGTGGTAACTCACTCTCACTCTCTCTTATAATAATAATAATAGTTCTTAAAGCCAGCGCATGCTAAGCCAGCTAAGGATAGCCCAATAAGGCCGATTAGGCGTATTTCCATTGGGGTCCTGTACTACTACCCCATCCCCTTGCTCATGAGGGATGGTAACGACGCAGTGCTTGTGAAAAATCTTTAATCTTGAGTAGCCTAATCGAGCTAATATTTGTCTACCATTTGGGAGGGGCCAGCCAGCTAGGGAATAGGTGTGGAAATTGACAGCCCATTTGCTCAAACCTCTTGAATTATAGAGGTTAAGGTTCACGATTTATGGCCTACCTATTTGGAACATGGTGTAGGCTACTCATGCATCTCTCCCTCCTCCCCACCATACTCCACCTCATCCTCCCCACCTATAGCCTAACCCCCCCCCCCCCTACTCCACTGTCCACCTAATCTCCCCCCTTACCTCCACCCCCACCAACAACCCATCTTCCCCTCTTCCCCCCCCCCCCCCCCCCCCACCCACCACACATATCTTTCCTCATATACCTCCCCCATCACCACCCAGCCTCAACCCAAATTAACTCCCACCTATACCTACCCCTCCTCCCCTTTTCCTCTACTTCCACCGCCCCTAATATCCTCCCTGCCTCTTCCTCCACCACCACCACCACCTCCCCTCCTCTACTTAAAAAATCCTCACAAAATGACGAAGAACGGGTGAAATTTGTAGAGCTACGACGCAAAGCCAAAAAGTTAATTAAGCAAAGTAAAAAGACCTTAGAGTTACATATTGCGAATCAAAGTAAAACAAACCCGAAAGAATTCTATAGTTATATCAGAAAGAAAAAAGTAGTTACTTCAACTGTTGGACCGTTAGTTGATGAAAATGGAGAATACACCAAAGACGAAGTACAAATGAGTAATGCCCTCAATACCTTCTTTGCATCAGTTTTTACAACAGAAGACCTCAGTGATATCCCTACACCATCGCCGATTCAGATTGATAATTCAGATGTTCTAAGCAATATCACCGTTACAGAGAGAGAAGTATTGAATTGTTTAGATAAACTCAAGGTAAATAAAACGCCAGGACCTGATACAATCTCGCCTAGAGTTCTAAAGGAAGCTAAGAATGAGCTCTCCAAACCACTGACATTACTATTCAATAAATCCTTGCAGTCTGGAACTATGCCTGATCAGTGGAAGCTAGCCAACGTAACACCGATATTCAAAAAAGGCAGCAAATCCCTACCCAGTAACTATCGTCCAATTAGCTTAACCTCAGTTGTATGTAAAATGCTAGAAACGGTCATACGAGACAGACTCGTAAATCACTTAGAGGAAAATAACATACTTAAAGATACTCAACACGGCTTTCGTAAAAAACGTTCCTGTTTAACAAACCTCTTAGACTTCTTCCACGATATCCTCAACCTCTACGATGAGAGTAAAGCTGTAGATATTATATACCTTGATTTTCAAAAGGCCTTTGACAAAGTTCCCCACAAACGTTTACTGCTAAAACTAAAAGCGCATGGAATACAAGACGGTGTGTTGAAATGGATAGAAAATTGGCTCAGCAACAGAAAGCAAAGGGTAGTCATAAACGGTAAGGCATCTAAATGGACCAATGTAAGTAGCGGGGTACCCCAGGGATCGGTACTAGGACCAATTCTCTTTCTAATTTACATCAACGACATAGATGAGGGTCTCACCTGCACAATCTCAAAATTTGCTGACGATACAAAAATTGCAAATAGCGTACTCTCAAAAGAACAAGTTGACGATATGCAACACAATCTAGATAAATTGTCATGTTGGGCCCAAATTTGGCAAATGAGTTTCAATGCGGATAAATGTAAAGTACTACATGTCGGATACCTAAATGAGAAAGCAAACTATTCGATGAATGGCACTCAGCTTAAGAATGTAAACAGAGAAACTGATCTGGGAGTAACAATATCGAGTAACCTAAAACCGAGTCAACAATGTTCAGAAGTTGTTAAGAAGGCAAACAAAATAATTGGCTTTATAGGCAGGTCATTTGAGCATAAATCCAAAGAAGTTATCCTAACCCTTTACAATTCCTTAGTCCGCCCTCTTCTGGAATACTGCGTTCAATCCTGGTGCCCTTATTACCAAAAAGATATAAACAAGCTAGAACGAGTTCAACGTAGAGTTACCAAAATTATACCTAGCCTAAAGAACAAACCATACGAAGAGCGTCTTAGAGAATTAAATCTATTTCCTTTAACCCAGCGCAGATTAAGAGGCGACTTAATTCAAGTGTTCAAAATCATCAAAGGCATCGACAATATGAACTGTAGTAAGTACTTCACTATCGACCAATCTAATTACACGCGGGGAAACGGTTGCAAAATTATTGGTAAATCTTTTAACTCGCACGAATCTAAGAATTTCTTCTTCAATCGAGTTGTCAACTTGTGGAATGGGCTTCCCCGAGACGTTATAGACTGCAGCACCGTTGATTCATTTAAATTCCGCCTAGACAAATATCTCGCATCAAACTCGCGACTGACTGCGTTTGTAAATTAATAACTTTATCCTCCCCTCAGTTACTAACCCATATGTCCCCTACTAACTTCCTAGTCCTGCCACGTTAGTGGCAGGGCAGTAGTTCCCTTTCCAATGTTCCCTTACCCACTCTAAACCACTGTTTGGACACTTGATCCTCAGTGTTTTGGAGGACAAGCAACCTAGAAGGGTCACTAGACCTGTTGTTGCTTGATTTCCTTTGTACTCCTTTGTACTTCCACCGCCCCACCCGTCCTCCCTAGCCCCACCCATCCTCCCTATCTCCTCCACTTCCACCCATCCCTACAGCCTCCTCTACTTCCACCATCCTCCCTACCACCAATACCACCCACCCATCCTCCCCCTTAACCCCCACTTCCACCACTCACTCATCGTCCCCTCCCCCCTCACCTCCACTATCCACCTATCCTCGCCACCTCCACCTCCACCACCACCCATCCTCCCGCCTCCTCCACCACAATTATCATTAGGACTAACGTGTAGGAGCGGGATTTCTAGAATTCCTTCCTAAATTGCATAAAATAATCTACCGATAACCAAAATAAAGTGCTATATTACGGCCTCGGATACTGAAAGAATTGATAAGGTCTAATGCTACCTGTACGCAGACGATACCAAAATCTTCAGAAAGATTGTAGAGAGCGAGGACTGTAGAAAACTCCAGGAAGATCTAGACAGGCTGAAGAACTGGTCCGAGAGGTGGATGTTAAACTTTCACCCAGACAAAACCAAATTCATGAGGATAGGGAGGTCCAGCATGGAGGAAAGTGTCTACACAATGTACAATAACATCAAGAAGGCCAATACAGAAAAAGATATCGGTGTGGTGATATATGATAAGTTGTCTTTCTCTGATCACTTAGCTGAGAAAATAAATAAAGCAAACAAAATAGTAGGCCTGATCCGGAGAACATTCGTGTACCTAGACCCAACTATCTTCAAGGCTCTGTACACCGCAGTTGTGAGACCACACTTGGAATATGCAAACCAAGTGTGGTGTCCACACCTCCTAAAGGATATCGATCGACGCACTGGAAAACGTACAGCGAAGAGCAACGAAGTTAGTGCCACAACTTAAAACCTCACCTACGAAGAACGACTGAGGAAGCTGAATCTACCCACCCTGGCTTACAGAAGATCACGAGGAGACCAGATTGAGTCTACAAGATAGTCAACCAGAAATACGACCGAGACTGTAGGCCTACAGAGGACATTTTTCAACTGAGGGAGGATAACAACACCCGAGGTAACTCGAAGAAACAATACAAGCCCAGGGCAAGACTTAAACTCAGGAAATACTCCTTCTCACACAGGATCGTCATTCGTCAACACCTGGAACGACTTGCCTGAGTGGGTAGTCAACGCTGAATCCGTTGACAAATTTGAGTCTGGCATAGATAAAGTGTGGAGGGGCCAGGACCAAAAATATAATTATAGGGCACACATAACCACCACACGCAGGAGTGGCCAGGGTCCAGACAGGGACCAGGCTACAGAGCTGGAGCCACAGGCCTAAGCCTCTTCCAGAACATCATCTGTGAGTATCTGTGAGTATGGAAACCCTTAACACACGAAGAATCAGGCACAGACTCACAGTAATGTATAAAATCACACACAATTATATTGACATTAAAAAACATGAATACCTACACAACTCAAACACCCGCAACACTCGTACCACACATTCTCATAAGTACCAAACATACCACACTAATACTGACTTCTACAAACACTCATTCTTTCCACGAACCATACGGGATTGGAACAGTCTCCCAGAAGATACAATAAATAGCCCTACACTAGACACATTCAAACACAGAATAAACTAACATTTCGCCCACATCACACACACACCATAAACCCTCCACTTAGCTCCCCCCATCCTATATCCTGACCCCCGATCCTCCACCCTAATACCCTTATATGTGTGATATGCGCAATTCCAGCGCCCTACACATTATCAATCGAGATCGAGATCGAGATCTGTGAGTATTATAGGCCTACCCCTATTTTCACCCCACCCAAAACCCCGCATTCCTAAACTCTCCCCTAGATTGTTGAGGTATCGGAATTACAATTAATAATACAAATGCTAATAAATAGTGCTTTCCTCACTTTCTAACTAGAAAATACACACTTACAAAGCATTAAAATAAAAAAAAAAAAAAAAAAAAAAATAACAGTAGTAGTTATGCAGAATTTCCATTAGAAGATATATTGGTTACATTGTATTCTAAATATGAAAAAATACTAGAAATAAATATTAAATAAGCGGTGTAAGAAAAAAAATATATTAGTTACCCAAAATAAATAATGAGAAAATGTATGATGATGATGATAGAAAATTATTTTTATTGGGTAACTTAGCATTTCTCTGCTCGCGCGTAAAGACATTCCATATACAGCACACAAATTACACAATGCACATAATGTACACATATTTTTACACTTGCATAAACACACACCTATAGCAGCATTGCTACGAAGAGTGTTAAGTGGAGGGCGATTAATAGGCTTACGCACGCACCATATTATATGCGAACGAAACTGCAACAACAAAGTTCCCCAGACCCTTTGTTCTGAAGGGTGAATTTACATAATATATACCAAATGCAACATACTTAACCCCAAATATATTCAACGTTGATCTGTGTATTATTATGAACTGTAACTCCCTCTGCAGTTGTCTTTGAGCGAATTGTGGGCAGAACACTAATTTTGGAGAGTAATTATGAGATTGAGATAATTCTATTTCGAATACTAAGCGGCAACTCCCATGTGTGAAAGGGTTAAGGGGAGATGGGCGAATTTATAAAAACATAATTATATTTTTAGTTTCCACCCTAGACCTCTATCAACCTGTAAAAAACGACCCATAGACCCCCCCCCCCCCCCTTCAAGATAAATTTGTACAATTTTCGGTAGATCAATGTTCCGGCCGAAGGCCGGTTACCGGAACTCTTAAAATTACAGGTTCGCTATCGCTTGCCAGGAAAACAATTACACCTAAATGGCACTATAGGAGTTAATATTGACAAAGAAATGGGGCGTAAAATCTGAAAACCGCAAAACTAATGGGCGGAACATCTTTAAGTCTTAAAAACAATGGGGCTAAAACGAGGGTGAAGGTGGCCAGAAAAACCAGTCCATCCCCCCTTAAATGTTATTCAAAATTATATTTTTATTATTGATATTAAGCTAATTGGTTTATTATTACTAGATAGTTCCTGATAATTACTGCATTATATTCAATTTTGTTGACTACGAGAGATCATGAAGTTGAATATGATTGTCTAATGTTAGCCGGAATAAAAAGAAGTATTTGTTATCAGAGAGGTCACACAAAATTAATATCTCCGCAAGTGCTCCTTCATATTTTGTACTCTGATTCTACACCGTTTATAACTGAGCCACTTCCGGAAATTGCTATGACCTAGGCTACATGTTGTACCCTGGCGTTCCAATTTTTTTCTGTAGTTTTCTTTTGTGTCCCAATATTTTTTTTTACTAGGCTTGGTGTTAATTGCTTACGTTTTCTTTGGTGGTGGCATTGTCCTGTGTTCTTTGATGTGTTTGTGTCCTGTGTTGTGGGGAGAAAAAATGATGGGTGGAGTACTTATGAGAGGGTGAGGGATCGAGAGACCATTGTGTGGAGGAGAGATTTTATTTTTTTGAGTGAAATCAGAGACAGATGGGGGTTATCCAAAGTATATATACTCCATATATACTTAGAGTGTATATACTTTGGGGCTATCTGGTGGCAGGATCACTGGCAGTGTTGTCAATTCAGCTACTTTCCCGCTAGATGTAGAAGTATTTATTTAGATCTAGGAGATTTTTTTTTTTTTTTTTTTTACGGTACATCTAGCGACATGAATTCTAGCGATATTCTGGAGCTAGCATTGAGCCAATTTGAACGATATGCTAGAGATTGTTACATTATCTAACCTTTAGGCTCTTATTTACTGTCTAGCGGCCTTCTAGCGACATTTGCAAACGGAACTAGCGGAATGTTTCGTTGTGAGTTGGTATCCCTGATCGCTGGGTCATTGAACTGCCTCCTTCCACTATTGAAATACATGGCAAGATATACTCACCAACATTATTAACCTATTATAAAGTGTTGTATGCTTTTTCATGAAATTATTAATCCATAGCAATCTCTTTCCGGTTTATGTTATGCGCATAGTATAGTATAGTAGTAGCATTTGAGACCAGCTTAGGAAGGTGGGGAGGGTTTGTTATGCATTTGAATCGCCTTAACCCATCCAGTACCAGCGACGTTCTCTTCATCCTATTATGGCAACTATTAGACGATTGTATTCAGCTTAGGAAGGAGGATTAAATGAGATAGTTTGTACCCCTTTAGTTGCTAGAGGTCCTTCCCAAACTAAATATATTTATAATCGTCTAATAGTTGCCGGAATATAACGAAAAGGACGTCACTGGTACACAAGGGGTTAACTATTGGCATCTTTGAGTATGCGGGCCCTGTTCCCCTCAAGCGGTTAATAATCCTCTCATAAGCTAGAGGGCCCGCTATATAGTCGGCGGATCAAGGTTAAGGGGGTACTACACGCATTTTATGGACCTCCTTCTCCCTCGTGATTAGCATATTAGTTTTGAGATTTTAAGACGTTTGTTCTATTAGTTTGTCGATATTAATTAAGACCTTTTGCCCCATTTCTTTGTCAATATTAAGACCTTTCGTACCATTTAGGTGTCGATTTTATCCTGGCGAGCGATAGCGTCATAGCGAACCTGTAATTTTAGAAGGAAGCAGCCTTTGGCCGGGACATTTTTCTACCGAAAAATTTACAAATTTATCTTGAAAGGGGGTCTAGGGGGTGCTATTTTAAGCTTGATGGAGGTCTAGCGAGAATACTCAAAAATATATTAATTAATAATATACAAAGCCCAAAAAACCAAGGAGTACCCCCTTAAGCCATTGGGGAGAGCGCAGTAAAGCTAAAACCTAAAAGATAGAAGAAAGCACGAAGGCAGAGAGAGAGAGAGGGACACACGGAAAGGTTTACCGTACCCTGACCAAAGCCATCAAGAGGGGAAGGAAGAGGATGGGAGAGGAGGAGAGGGTCGGGAATTGTTAAGAGACTGCCAGTAACAGAGGGGATGAGAGGAAGACTGTCAGAGGGATTAAGAGAGAGAGAGAGAGAGTGTGTGTGTGAGAGAGAGTGAGTGATTGAGGGTGTTTGTATGTGTGTGTGTGTGTGTGTGTGTTATATCTGTCTGTATTAAATTTTGGATGGAACTAATTTTTCAATAAATAGTATACGGTAGGATATATAGTTTTGTACTTGAAGTGTAGACAATTGTGTTCATAAATTCGTTTGCAGACTTATACTTCCATAATTAGAAATAGGTGAGGTCCAGGAATTGTTATGCGTGACTGTACTGTACCGGTAATCATTTGGCCATTGCCGATATTGGTGCATCGCTTGCATCAGCTAATAACCCCAAAGCGCCAGGTTTTCATTAGGGCAAATTGTGATTAGTCTGCATGAACCGTTAAATCATATATGGCCAGCAGCAGGGATAATTTAATGGGACAAAATTATGTCTGTGTGTAATAATGATAATAATATTATTAATAATATAAATACCGGTAATAATAATAATAATAATAATAATAATAATTGTTTGGTTTATTGCTCACTTGCTGCCCTGAGGCTGAACCGTGAGGTGCCTAAGTTCCGACCGTATTGCATACTCAGATGTAATACTGAAACGTGTGTGTGTGTGTGTGTGTGTGTGAGTGATAGAAGGAGGGAGTACGTGAATGAGTGAATACATGAATAATTTCGGATATTTAACTATTGAACGTGTGACTATATGGATGAATTATATTGTGAACGGTGTACAGTACTACCGGTAATAAATAAGTTCTTGGTTGAATTAGTGGTAAGCGTTATTTTAGATGTCGTTGAATGGTCCCATGTTACCGTGGTCGGAGTTGCTGAAATTCAATTTGACAGGGGTTGGAGGTTGTCACTCTAAGGTCGCAGACATTTCAGTGACTGGTCGCAGAATATTCAACGTCATATCATGTCCGAGACTTCTTGGCGACGAGTTGCATTTAGTCGTTAATTTTGAAATAATGGTCACAAGCCCGACAATCGGGCTTATTTATTGGGAAAATCAGTCGGGAGGACGAAAATCGGGCATGTGGGAAAGCTCCTTGATGTCCTATATATTGAATAGACCATCCACCACTCAAATTTGCTTCAGATAAGTTCATTCATTTGAGATATAATAGCATGTTTACGTTTCAGGGTAAAGTCCCTCAGGCCCACCCCTTAGCGGGGGCAGTCCAATCATCACCATGGTTTGTGTGTCGAGGCCTTAGGTAACCTGCCCGTCTCATACTGAATATCGGCCTAACACTTCACATTGTGGTCAGTTCATTCTTGAGAGAATTTATAATATACCGGTGTGTGTGTGTGTGTGTGTGCACCGGTATATATATATATATATATATATATATATATATATATATATATATATATATATATATATATATATGGGGGTTCTTCATATTTTAGTCAAAATATAATAGTTCCATTATGTTACCGACACCAAACGAAAGTACTGTCCAAGTTTCATGTATTTCCGAACTTTAGCTTTTGAGATTATTATGCTGACACACACAGCGACAAGCAATTAATAGGCCTATCCACAAAAAGTAGTTGTTGGAGAACAATTAATTAAGGGGAGATGGTCGATTATTCTGCCTCCCCCTTTAACTAATAGCGCGCCCCCCCCCCCCCCCCCCCCTACACCACCACTAATGACTGCCAGTGTCGGAGACCCTGGGCATTTAGTCAACTTCGCACCCTCATTAACGGCTCTAGATCAAAGGTGGCTTGCCTTTGCTCATGCTAATTTGGAGGCTAATAGAAAACAGTAGAGTCAAACCGTGATTATATATATATATATGTATTACCACCTCCTCTTCACTATACCAACATCATCACCACCACTACACCTCACCTCTCTCACCCATATTATTCTTCCAAAGCTTATGGTGTGTGTGGACAATGTGACGGGTTGGCCGGAAGAGGGGATTACTGGTATTATCTCTCTCTCTCTCAAACGAATATTATAATAGAGAAGAAGGTGAAGGTGATGAAGGTTAAGTGGATCTGTCTCAGGGGTCAGACAAAGACACTACAGGGGGTGAAACAGAAGATATTGGTAGGGGACAGTGGTATGGTTTAGGTTGTATTTTGTTCTATGTGGTTTAGGTTGTTGTTTGCTTCTTATGTGAAAATCTGCTACACAAATCCTCACTACACTTTACACTATCTGGTCCGACGTCTTGGGGGCAATTATGATATTTTGTGTAATTGTTGTTTAGGATTTTTCTTGCTTTTTTTCCATTTCCGAGCAATGTATTTTAGTTTGTCCCCTAGGCTAAACAAAAATAAGGCCTTCCCAGACTTCCTTCAATATATAAATGCCCACCCAGACCAGACCCCCTTCATGCTCAATTGTCCTGGCCGAAGACCGATTTCTTCTAAGTTACGGACATACATACAGACAGACAGACGGACGGGAGGACACACACAGTGAGAGAGGGAGGGGGGGGGGGGGGGGAGTGCACACACGTACCGTAGAGAGAGAGAGAGAGCACCGTTTATTTCGCTCTCTCCCCTTTTCCTCTTATCAAAATAATTATGTTGACTACAACACAACATTGAAGGTTTTGATCCTTCACTCACGTCTACTTGTATAACACGTTTGCTCGGGCAAAATGTAAGATTAAAGGGAAGGCTTTTTAAGATATTAAATAAAGCTTTTAGGGAATTAATCCTGCGGTGAAAAGATGACCCTGAATAGAGGATACCAGTACATCTTTCCTATGCTGCAACTTTTCAATCAATGGCTTGAACTAGTTAAGGAAAAAACATGATTATAGTTTAGGCTATTCTCTATATCTCTATACCTTTAAATTAATAGCATGTTATGGAAACTCTATATAGTCTTTTTATACTCGTAATTTTAGATGAGTCTATTACTACCAATATACCAATTAAAGGATCGATTATTATGGGCACTTTCTATACACTTTTCTTACTCAATAATAAATGGGCTTATTACTACCAATATACTATTAATTAATAGGATATATTATTATAAACACTAGTATTTACTCTTTTCTTGCCGTACCCTTGCCTTGCGGAGGAGTGAGGGAGATAGAGAGAGGTTGATTTTGCCCCGAGGGGCGAGTTTCCTCCCTAGACTCCATCAAACTTAAAACAACACCCCCGAAGACCCTCCTTCAAGATAAATGTTTACATTTTTCGATAGAAAAATGGTTCCTATTATATTACAGGCTCGCTATCACTCGCCAGGAAAAAATCGACACCTAAATGACACGAAGTCTTAATATTGACAAAAACATGGGGGCGAATGGTCTTAAAATCGCCAAACAAATGGGCCGAACGTCTTATGATCTGAAAACTAATGTGGCTAAACATGAGGAAGAAGGTGGACCAGAAGAACGACTCCTGTCCCCTTAACAGTTAATCCTGGCTATCATCAGACGATTTTATTCAGTGTAGGTAGGAATTACACTCTGTCCCATTTCATCTGACGGTAAATTGAATCCCTTAAAAGCTAATTTATGGATACTTACTGGAAAAATATGAAACCACTATGTCGCTGCATCATATTAAGACCAAGTTTATATAATTAGCACCATATTTCATGTTATGCCCTGTTTTTCTACAGGTTTAACTTGGGTAATGTGAGTTCTAAATTGACTGGGTATATAAGGCTGCATGCACAATACAAGATATGAGGAATAGAGAACACAAAGAAACACATGGTAGCAAGTTACATGATCACGTTTATTGATATACCACTGCAGAATACTTGTGTAAGACAATATAATAGAATTGAACAACACTAGCATAAGTGGATCTGGATGGAGTGGATCTGGATGGAGCCTAGTCTCCCACTTCCAACGTTCAGGTATTAATCTTCTGATCACTGGCTTTGATTTCACAGGTTTATATACCGAAGACCATCAATGTTACTTATAGATTCATATTCACTGTTAGATTTATTACTGGTAGCTCTGGTGCACAAGTAGTAGTTCACAGACTAGATTAGACACGCATTTTTAGAGCACGGGAATTCTAGTAACCTCAGGGGGTACTGATCTAAGTTTTATATCCTTGTCTCAGAAATACATAGAACGCAAATCAGTGGGCGAACGTTAGATATCACTAGAGTTTTAATATCTGAATAAGGTAATTACGAGAGTCAAGGTCGCCTGTTAATTAAAGAGCACTGATCGCTTAGTACGTCCCAAATGGAATGGTTAAGTATGAATTACACTGGGCAAGGTCTTAGCCACTTCGTAGAAATATTAATTAGTGAATCTAAAACAGCACAGTAATATGTAGTACTGCTAAAGGGAATCTTGGGTAGTATCTGATGGGTCTGGTCCTGGTTATCTTGCGTCCATGATGTTGGGGGCTAACGACTGGTTCCGCGGCCGTCCAGGGGGGCCATATGTGTGAAGTTCTTCAATACGTGGGCAGGTCCTTCTATCCAAATCTGCCACGGAGTCTGCCGGTTCTGGGATCTCACTCCGGAACAACACAAGGGCAGAGCTAGAAATTAACTGCAGGGTAGTGACCCCTGGTTGGTGTCTAGCTTTCAACTGATTTGACTGGGGGCGGGAGTTAGATTTATAGGCTCGGTTCTGGACCCTGTAGACAGTAGGGACTCGAGTCTTATGGACTTAATTGAGCTCTCAATAGATATGGGGACTAGGTAAGATGGTATTTACTGTTGTGGCACAGGGCGATAGGAAGCCTTTATATTTTCATATAACTGAGCCTTAGTAAGAGGTACTATTTTGGCTATACTGGACGTATTTATGGGAGAGAGACTGGATCTACTTTGCGAGGAGGATGGGGACAGCTGTGATAGGAGCGTCTCTCTAGATTGTTCAATCTTCATTCTATGGTATAGCTGAGGTGCTAATTTAGTGATCAGAGCATGCAAGAAAGGTAAATGGTTTATTGTGAGTTAATAGAGGTTAGTAAAGGTGTTAGTCATTCATGGTTAGTTCATCGATAGGAAGAATTCCTATGCTACCTGGCAATGACTCGAAAGTCAAAACAGGGGCCAGGTATACCTCCGCGGGGGTGGGGGTCTCCCTCCTCGGGTGGGCAAAAAGGGGGAGCTGGGCGCCCTCTCTCTGATATAGTCGTCCGGCGGCTGTGGCTAGGGGCTTGCCATATCACCAGTGTTTGTAATAACCCTCTGTGTTGGGCTTCTCGTTCTGGGGCATTTTATTTCACTACAAAGTCTTCAAAATAACTGAGACATCTTGATGGGAACTTTGCAATTTACCGCCAGTTGAAAAGAAACAGGGTATAGTGTGGGAGTCAGAGGAAGGATTGGGATAGTTTTGTTACCCCTTTGACTGCTAGAGGGCCTGCCGAAGCTGAATATAATCGCCTAATGATAGCCATAATATACTGTCAAAACGTGTTACAATCCTTAACGGAAGACGGGTCGTTTTTCTAGACTCTCCTTTCTCATGTTTAGCCCCATTAGTTTTCAGATTTTAAGATGTTTGCCCTATTAGTTTGTTAATTTTAAGACCTTTTCGCCCGATTTCTTTGTCAATAGTAAGACTTTTTGTGTTATTTAGGTGTCGAATTTTACCTGACGATCGATAGCGAGCCTGTAATTTACGAGGTACCGGCCGAAATATCGAAAATTTTACAAATTTATCTTGAAGGAGGAACTTGGGGGGGGGGGGTTTTAAACTGGATGGAGGTCTAGGGAGGAAACTAAAAGAAATATTAACCAGATATTTAAAGGACGAAATATATACCGGTATGCCCAGTTAAGGGGTTATGTGGGAGTGCTGAGCCGGTAAGTTGTTCAGGGGTGCTGGAGGTGATTACTAACCCTTTTACCCCTTGATTCTGGCTACCATTAGACGATTGTATACCGTACTGTTTAGGAAGGAGCTGTGAGAATTATAAGGGTAAAGACTAAGGATCTGTGGGAATTATAAGGGTAAAGACTATCTCAATTAACCCGCTGATTTCCATATTCCTAATCTGAAGCAAATCGTCTAATAATAGCCAGAAAACTGAAAATAAATGGATAATCATATCATCTAAAGGTTAAGATGGTGATGGTGAAAGTAATGAATACGGTAATGGTAGTGATGGTGATTTAGAATATTGTTATGATGATTATGGTAAGATGGTTATGATGATGATGAAGGGGGAGAAGTGATGATAGTGATAGTGATGGTGATAATGGCAGTGGTGGTGATGATCAAGAATAGGCTGTTGTTGGTGATGATGATGATTAAGGTTTTGGTGCTAGTGATAATGATGATGGTGGTAGAGGTGATGGTATTGATGATGATAATGGCAGTGACAATGGTGATTATAATGGTGGTGGTAGAGGTGATGGTTGTGATAATAATGGCAGTGACGATGGTGATGATAATGGTAGTGACAATGGTGATTATAATGGTGGTGGTAGAGGTGATGATAATGGCAGTGACGATGGTGATGATAATGGTAGTGATATATCAGAGTAATCATCCCGACCTTCATGCCATTGTGTTTCAACCCTTTCTTTCTCTCTATTTCAGACACATGAACTGAAGAGCCCCTTATGATCTGCCACTTAAATGGATCAAGGTAAGGTCCCAGATATATAATTAACCAAATATACCTTCCAATTTACCTTTCATGTAAACAATCATCCACATAACCTTCCAATCTACCTTTATTTCAATTCATCGACCTACCAACTAACCTATCTACCTTTCAGCCTACCTACCAACTACCTACCTTACAGCCTATCTACCTTCTAACTAACCAAGCTTTCCAAATATCTACCATGCAGCCTACCTATACCTACCATCCAACTAACCATCCTTACCACCAACCTACCTTCCGACAAACCAGCCAACCAATTTTCCTTCTTATCTTCCATCCTACTTTAAAGCTAATCTACCCAGGGAGAGCTACCCTTTAACCTGAGTGCGGTCTTGTTTTCCATGTATATCAGTGCCCCCCCCCCCCCCCCTCTCTCTCTCTTTCTTTTTTTTCGCTTTCTTTCTTTCTCTCTCTCTCTCTCTCATAGGCACACTAACAATAACCTTTCAGCAACTAACCCTTACCATAATAGGTGTAATAATAAATTATCAATATATTATGCTACCCGGTACCCTTCCATTATTAGAATGTAGTGCTTGATGCTCCTGTATACATATATATGCTGGTGGTGTATCTCTCTCAACCCATATATATATATATACTGTATATATATATATATATATATATGGCGATTGGTGCTTCTGAATGCTTGTGTGCTTGCTTTTTGTGTTATGTGTTCTTCTGTCACCTTTTTTTCCTTCCTCGTGTCTCCTGCTGATCCTCCCTACCCCTTGTGGGAATAAGGGCTTGCTACTGTGGAAGCAATAGGTGGCTTACAGACTCGCAATAGTTCCCTTCATTAAGTTAATGATCCAACGACCTCTTTGTAACTGCCTTCATTATGTTGTTGATCTACGGCGGAAGCAATAGGTGGTACAGTCAGACTCGTAATACTGTATTTCACTTAGTTATGTTAATGATCTATACGAATACTGGAACTCAACCCTTCATAACTGCCTTCATTATATCGTTGAACTACAACCGAAACAATAGTTGGGTGCCGTTGTAAAGGCTTATCCCTCAATACCTTCATCTGGCTCCTAAATTTGTAATACTGTATTTCACTTCATTATATTAGATGATCCAAATGAATACTGGAACATCTTCATAACTGCCTTCATTCCAGTATATCGTCGAGCTACAGCCGAAACAATTGGTCTCTTGATACTCTATTTCACTTCGTTATGTTAATGATTTGCACCGAAGACACTCGCTCGTTACCTCTTGATAACTGCCCTCATTATATCGCCGAGATATACAGTATACAAGGATAAGCAGTAACAGGTCATAAGGATGGTTTAACGCATTAGATGGATTCTGGCTCTTATTATCACACACACATATATAAACATACAAATACATACACAAGCGCTCTCGCACACACACACTCTCTCTCACACACACTATCAGCACTCCAAAAAAAAAGAAAAAAAAAAAGAATAGCAGCAACGTATTGTAAACCGCTCGGCGACCATACCGTATAATACATCAAGAACTTACCACGTATATAACGGCGACCTCCAGGAATACAACACATAATTCGAGAAGCAGTATTGACCAGTAAGCCTATCACCATTGTGGATTTCCAAGCACAGAACTGACCACAATCCACCCTTCCTGTTAGCCTCGGGGATGTAGCCATGGGTATTATCTGCCCTGCTTTCATCTACACCCATTCCGTACTTTCCTTTTAACTCGGAAGATTGATAGATAGATTGATAGATCGACAGATAGATAGATAGATAGATAGATTTCCAATTGGGGTAGAGAAAACCTTGTTGCATTTAATGCTTCCAAGACCCAATTTCTCCATCTTACTACCCGTCCGGAACCTCCAGAAAACTATCCCTTATTCTTCAACAATACAAAAATCAATCCTTCATCTTCTCTCAATATTTTCGGTGTCTCTATTTTCTTCTGCTCTCACTTGGAAGGACCATATTACCAGTCTTGCTAAGGCAGCCTTCCAGAAGCTGGGTGTGCTCAACCGCCTCAAGGGGTTCTTTACCATTGCGCAGCTTCTTGCTCTGTACAAGGGCACAGTGCGTCCTTGTATTGAGTATTGTTCACATGTGTGGGGAGGATCCTCTCACACCGCACTCCTAGACAAAGTAGAAAGGAAAGCCTTTCGTATCATAAACTCCCGTCCACTCACCAACTCTGCAATCTCTCTCTCTTCGCCGTAATGTTGCATCTCTCGCTATTCTATCGCTACTACAATAATCAGCGTTCCTCGGAGCTTTCCCAGTGTATACCACCTCCTCTACGTAGGGTACGTACTACGTAGTACCCTGAACCAAAGAGACCTTATAATGCCCTAACGCCCCTGACTAGGCCTATATGTCGTCTAATACTTTTGTTAAAGTGGATGTGAGCCAAGGAAAATAGAATGTCTGTAATTATAATGTTTTGTTTGCCTTTGTTGATCTCTCTCTCTCTCTCTCTCTCTCTCTCTCTCTCTCTCTCTCTCTCTCTCTCTCTCTCTCTCTCTCTCTGTCATGCAAATAGGTCAATGCAAGGTACACACAATGTCTGCATGTTGCCGTATATGTGTGTTGTGAAGTTAGTACTGCATGGTGTGTGTGTATGTTTGTGTGTGTGTGTGTTGTTGTATGTGTGTGTGTACAGTATTAGAGTGTGTGTTTTTGGAGAGAGCGAGAGCGAGAGCGAGAGCCGGGTGTGTACTGTGTATACAGTATATAATGGATTCCTGTTCGTTTACGTGTCTGTGTGTTTGTTTGTGTGTGGGCAGAGAATGTGCGCTCGTCTGTATGAATAAGAGAATGTGCGCTCGTCTGTATGAATACAAGAATGTGCGCTCGTCTGTATGAATAAAAGAATGTGCGCTCGTCTGTATGAATAAGAGAATGTGCGCTCGTCTGTATGAATAAGAGAATGTGCGCTCGTCTGTATGAATAAGAGAATGTGCGCTCGTCTGTATGAATAAGAGAATGTGCGCTCGTCTGTATGAATAAGAGAATGTGCGCTCGTCTGTATGAATAAAAGAATGTGCGCTCGTCTGTATGAATAAGAGAATGTGCGCTCGTCTGTATGAATAAGAGAATGTGCGCTCGTCTGTATGAATAAGAGAATGTGCGCTCGTCTGTATGAATAAAAGAATGTGCGCTCGTCTGTATGAATAAGTACCGTATGTGAATGTGTCTTAATATTGACAAAGAAAATGGGCCGAAAGGTCTTAAGTTAAAATCGCCAAACTAATGGAACGATCGACTCAAAATCTGGAAACTAAAGGGGCTAAACATAAGGGAGAAGGGGGACCAGGAAAAACAACCTTTGTCTAAGTGTGTGGGCTTGCACTGTCAAAATGAACACTTAACCCCTTCAGAACCATGACCTAATTTTCATCATACTCTGGTTACCATTGGACGATTTTTGTTTAGCTTATAGTCTACCTCTAGGAATTAAAAGGGTAAATGTGATCTCAATAAACCCTCTGAATGCAATAGTTCCTTCTTAAACTGCATACAATCGTCTAATTTAAGCCAGGACAGAAGGTATGAAGGCTTTATCGTGCTGAAGGGCTTAATCGTGTGGGTGTTTTAAATGTATGGGGGGATGGACGTATTTATTGGCTCATTTATATATTTGTTTATAATTTTTGAGTTTCCTCCCTAGACCTCCATCAAACTTAACCCCCCCCCCCCCCCCCCAGACCGCCCTTCAAGATAAATGTATACATTTTTCGATAGAAAAATGTCCCTGCCGAAGGCTGGTTCCCTTTAAATAACAGGCTCGCTCCTGCTCGCCATGAAAAAATCGACACCTAAATGACACGAACACTCTTAATATTGGGACAGAAATGGGGCGAAAGGTCTTATAATCGCCAAACTAATGAGCAAACGTCATAAGATTCTGAAAACAAATGGGGCTAAACATGAGGAAGAATGGGGGACCATAAAAACGACCCATCTCCCCTTAATAGAGAAACCAAAGAACCCCTGTTTAAGGGGAGATTTCCACTTGAGGGATTTTTTTCTTTACCTCTTTCTCCCTTATGTTTAGCCCCATTGCTTTTGAAGTTTTAAGACGTTCGCCCCATTAGTTTGGCGATTTTAAGAACTTTCGCCCCATTTCTGTCAATTTTAAGACCTTTCATGCCATTAAGGTGTCGATATTTTCCTGGCGAGCGAAAGCGAGCCTGTAATTTAAGAGGAACTGGCCTTCGGCCAGGAAATTTTTCTACCGAAAAATTTACACATTTATCTTGAAAGGGGATCTAGGGGGTATAATTTTAAGCTTGATGGAGGTCTAGGGAACAAACTAAAATTCTCCCCTTAAGTGGACCATTTGGGTTACATTTATGTGTTCAATTTTTAACAATGTGTGTTTGTATACATGTGTGGATTTTCTAGTGGGTGCATATAGTATTATGTATGTATGTATGAGTGTATGTGCACGTGTGTGTACATATCTATTTTGTATTAATTTCACCCCAACACCAAACACTTCAAATGAAAGTAATGAAAGCATATATGTGATCCACCGGGATTCGAACCTGGGTTATCACATACAGATTTGTAAACACACTAACCATTACACCTACCAAGACGGTTAAAGGGTTATGCACAAGCTTATAGGACTTGTTATCTCATGAGTTTATGTACTTGTAGGAATGTCTATGTATGGATACGGTATGTATAACTGTGTGTGTTTGTCTAGAGTTTAATGGGTCTGTGTGTATGTATGAGCATTCACTATGTAGGTATGGATATATATGTGTGTGTGTGTGTGTTTTCTCGAATATTAGATCCTGAATTCAGTGTGGGTTTATGTTTGCGAAATGCATGTTCGAAATTGCCTTTTGTTTGGCAAGAAATTCGAGTGTGTTGACATGCAATTGCGCTTGGGAATATGTGCATTATATATACTGTACAAACGCAACTTTATTTTTCTGACAGGTTTAATAATGAGGTGTATGTGTGTGTATGTGTGTGTGTGTCCCCTTTGTTGCATATCCAGAGAGAGAGAGAGATTGAGAGTGAGTGTGTATGTGTGTGTACGCTATGTAAGTGTGTATGTGTGCTTATGTTTGCGCCTATGAGTGAATATAGACTTCACTGCAAAAAAAAAAAAAAAAAATTGAGAACTATCTGAATCATTATGACTATTCGCTCAAAAGTTGTAGACAAAGAGAAATATAACAAATACTTATACATTTTTATTTAAGCCTTGTTCAGTTTCATTTTGTAGTTAACATATTTATTTGTCAAAAAAAGAGAAACAGTTTAAATTAGCTATGTGGAACTCTGACTCGGTGTTAGAATTCCACGTAGACAATGTTAACAGGTTTTATGTATTTATTATTAATATTATTGTTTTTTTTTTTTGTGTTTTTTTTTTTTTTTGGACAAATAATTGTATTAGCTACTACATGAAATTGAACAAGGCTTGAATACAAATGTTTTTGGAATTGTTTTTTTGTTTTCTTTTGTTCTAGAGAAATTATCAACTTCGAAATAATTATTATGCTTGTGAATGTCCAATCGTGAACATGAATTTGTAAACAATTTGGATTAATAATTATGATATACTGATGAACTATTTTGATGAACTATTTTGATTATGATATACTGATAAACTATTTTGATTATGATATACTGATGAACTATTTTGATTATGATATACTGATAAACTATTTTGACTATGATATACTGATAAACTATTTTGACTATGATATACTGATGAACTATTTTGATAAACTATTTTGATTATGATATACTGATAAACTATTTTGATTATGACATACTGATAAACTATTTTGATTATGATATACTGATAAACTATTTTGATTATGATATACTGATAAACTATTTTGATTATGATATACTGATAAACTATTTTGATTATGATATACTGATAAACTATTTTGATTATGATATACTGATGAACTATTTTGATAAACTATTTTGATTATGATATACTGATAAACTATTTTGATTATGACATACTGATAAACTATTTTGATTATGATATACTGATAAACTATTTTGATTATGATATACTGATAAACTATTTTGATTATGATATACTGATAAACTATTTTGATTATGATATACTGATAAACTA
The DNA here is from genome assembly GCA_032716605.1 of Paralithodes platypus. Taxonomy (NCBI): domain Eukaryota; kingdom Metazoa; phylum Arthropoda; class Malacostraca; order Decapoda; family Lithodidae; genus Paralithodes; species Paralithodes platypus. The sequence continues at coordinate 240,685 of CM064552.1, read as the reverse complement.
TTTTTATTATGATATACTGATGAACTATTTTGATAAACTATTTTGATTATGATATACTGATAAACTATTTTGATTATGATATACCGATAAACTATTTTGATTATGATATACTGATAAACTATTTTGATTAACTATTAGCACCACGAAGATCAATTCCTGGGATTCACAGTGAAGTGTACAGTTGGCCACATAAATGCACACACTCCCTGATGTCATGTATGGAAGGAAAAGTAGTATGAGATGAAATGGGAGTAGTTTATTGAAGTAGTTTTTGTATAATTATGTTTAAATAATTTGTAATAGCAAATTGTTCTTATACGTTAATCACAGTATTTATGGCCGCGACTTAACATTACTATTGCTGGAAATCGATGATAATATAGTTGTGTGTGTGTGTCACTATACAGTACATATGAATCAAATAGCCTATAATTTTTCATAAATATAATATGACCATGTTATATTATATCCTGACGGCAGCAGCGGGGCGTGAAAATAAAAATGTATTCCTATAGCAAACGTAATGCAAATTTGTGCCGGTAGAATGGTTTCATTTATACTGTAGTGCCGCGTTTTCATTTACATAAGTTGGGATTAAAACCACCGTAATTTTATCCCCGACTGCGCTAATGATTTGTAAAAGCCAAATTAGTGTGAATTGTTATAGGTATTGGTGAGGGAGGCGGGGTGACGTCTGTGTTTGAGTCTGTGTGTGTACCTGTGTCTTTGTTTCTGATGCTGTTTGTGTCTTTGTCTCTGTGTTGGTGTTTTTCTCTCGTGTCTGTGTCTGTGTACAAGGTTCTGTACTGGGGCCACTGCTGTTCCTCATACTCATATCCGACATTGACCAAGGTACACTCTACTCAAAAGTCTCATCTTTTGCCGATGATACCAGAGTAATGAAAGAAACTAAATCAATGGAAGATGTGGACACATTAAAATCTGACCTTACCAAGCTATATACATGGGCCGAAACAATAATAACAAATTTGAACTGGTTAGATATGGTACAAACAAAATAGAAGAAGTCCACTATTCGGCACATGATGGCCAAAGAATAAAGTGCAACAACAAAGTGCTAGACCTAGGGGTAACAATCAGTGATGATGCCACCTTCACTACCCATATCATAACAGTAGTACAAAAGACACGAGCCCAGGTTGGCTGGGTATTGCGTACTTTCAGAACTCGTGAAAGAGAACCTATGTTAACCCTGTATAAGGCCTTGGTAATACCACTCTTGGAATATTGTTGCCAGTTATGGAATCCCTGGAAGTCACGAGAGAAACAAGCATTGGAAGGCATCCAGCGCTCCTTCACTAGTAAAATAGTGTCTGTGAAGGAGGAAGACTACTGGCAAAGACTTAAGTCTCTAAACTTGTACTCTCTAGAACGACGCCGAGAAAGATACTTGATCATTTATACCTGGAAAATTCTCAACAACTTAGCCCCAAACCTGCTGGGAGAGGAAGAAAAGGAGTTGATAGAGATAAAAGAAAACCAACGACTGGGCAGTATGTGTATTATCAGGTCAATTAACTCAAGAGCACTGACAAGAGTTAAGACACTTAAAGAAAATGCCTTCGCTACACGGGGTCCGAAGCTCTACAATGCACTGCCAAAAGAAATAAGAAACCAAAACTACCCAACCGTTGACAAATTCAAAAAGGACTTGGATGATTTCCTGTCATCACTGCCAGACCAACCAATCCTACCCCACTACTACCTCCGTGCTGCCAACAACAGCATTCTTGACCAGCTGGCACAGAGGAGGGTAGATGGGATGTACAGTGGCGGCGCCGCAACGGCGTGGACCACGGGGCGCTAACTGACAGCCCTCAACTACAACCACAGGAACCACAGGTGTATGTGTCTGTCTCTGTTTGTGTCTTTCTCTGTTTGTGTATGTGTCTGTGTTTGTGTCTTTGTTTGTGACTGTGAGGCGGGTGGTCACTTTTATATTTTATCGATACATGCCCTAGAATATCAAACAGTCATTTTGTCTAAGTGGAAAATAAATTTTATGTATAGTGTGGTAGTCTCTCTCTCTCTCTCTATCGTTCGTGTGTGTGAGAGTCATAATATATAAAAGAACCAAAGACAGTATAAATATATATTGTCTGCATCATTACCACAGGATATGCTGCCATTCCTCTATACCGATACATCATACAATGGTCAATGTGGGAGTAACAAAGCTAATACACACACACACTCTCTCTCACACACACACCAATATATATATATATCCATCCACATACACTTAACATGCATGCATAACGTACGCATAAGTATAATGGCGAGCGAGCCCGTGCACACGCACACACAAATACACACAGTAATAGTAATCGTCTTATCACACGAGAGCTTTTATAGTCAACATTTTTGGGGGAACAATTCTTGAATATTTCGCACTGGTATCGGAAACAAGACTGATGGTAGATGAATTTAGGTAGCCGAAATATATTAAATGTTTACCTCAAAAGCTGCCAGACCAGTGTTGAGGATAAATGTTGATGGAAAAAGCGCTCGTGTGATACCGGCTTTATCCGTAGGTACGGTGGTATGTGGTGAACACACACACACACACACACACAGTAATAATAATCGTCTTACCGGTACTTACCCTGGAGCGCGGAGGCGTAAGTAAATAACATGTGTTGTTTAGTGCTTTTTTGCTTCACAATAGTTTCTCTCTCTCTCTCTCTCTCTCTTGTAACGTTCTTGACATTGTGCTTGCAACAAAAGAAGAATTGATAGAGAATTTGAATGTTGGTGATGAATTCAGTAACAGCGACCATCGTACGATAACTTTCACTTTAAACTTTACTAGTAACGAACCAAATAGTAGCATAGAAAAAGTCCCTAATTTCAAGAAAGCAAACTTCCATAAACTTAGAGCTATGTTTAAAGAAACTGACTGGAGCTTTTTAATTAACAATAACGACATAAATACACTTGGAAGTTATTCGAAACCACTTACCTAAAAGCAGTGCAAGACTGCATACCATCGAAAATACGGCGTCCAGGCCATAATAATAAGCCCAAATGGTGGAATAAAGATATTTCAAACTGCCTGCTTGCTAAAAAATTTGCTAATGATATATTAAAATCCTCACAAAATGACGAAGAACGGGTGAAATTTGTAGAGCTACGACGCAAAGCCAAAAAGTTAATTAAGCAAAGTAAAAAGACCTTAGAGTTACATATTGCGAATCAAAGTAAAACAAACCCGAAATAATTCTATAGTTATATCAGAAAGAAAAAAGTAGTTACTTCAACTGTTGGACCGTTAGTCGATGAAAATGGAGAATACACCAAAGACGAAGTACAAATGAGTAATGCCCTCAATACCTTCTTTGCATCAGTTTTTACAACAGAAGACCTCAGTGATATCCCTACACCATCGCCGATTCAGATTGATAATTCAGATGTTCTAAGCAATATCACCGTTACAGAGAGAGAAGTATTGAATTGTTTAGATAAACTCAAGGTAAATAAAACGCCAGGATCTGATTCAATCTCGCCTAGAGTTCTAAAGGAAGCTAAGGATGAGCTCTCCAAACCACTGACATTACTATTCAATAAATCCTTGCAGTCTGGAACTATGCCTGATCAGTGGAAGCTAGCCAACGTAACACCGATATTAAAAAAAGGCAGCAAATCCCTACCCAGTAACTATCGTCCAATTAGCTTAACCTCAGTTGTATGTAAAATGCTAGAAACGGTCATACGAGACAGACTCGTAAATCACTTAGAGGAAAATAACATACTTAAAGATACTCAACACGGCTTTCGTAAAAAACGTTCCTGTTTAACAAACCTCTTAGACTTCTTCCACGATATCCTCAACCTCTACGATGAGAGTAAAGCTGTAGATATTATATACCTTGATTTTCAAAAGGCCTTTGACAAAGTTCCCCACAAATGTTTACTGCTAAAACTAAAAGCGCATGGAATACAAGACGGTGTGTTGAAATGGATAGAAAATTGGCTCAGCAACAGAAAGCAAAGGGTAGTCATAAACGGTAAGCATCTAAATGGACCAATGTAAGTAGCGGGGTACCCCAGGGATCGGTACTAGGACCAATTCTCTTTCTAATTTACATCAACGACATAGATGAGGGTCTCACCTGTACAATCTCAAAATTTGCTGACGTTACAAAAATTGCAAATAGCGTACTCTCAAAAGAACAAGTTGACGATATGCAACACAATCTAGATAAATTGTCATGTTGGGCCCAAATTTGGCAAATGAGTTTCAATGCGGATAAATGTAAAGTACTACATGTCGGATACCTAAATGAGAAAGCAAACTATTCGAAGAATGGCACTCAGCTTAAGAATGTAAACAGAGAAACCGATCTGGGAGTAACAATATCGAGTAACCTAAAACCGAGTCAACAATGTTCAGAAGTTGTTAAGAAGGCAAACAAAATAATTGGCTTTATAGGCAGGTCATTTGAGCATAAATCCAAAGAAGTTATCCTAACCCTTTACAATTCCTTAGTCCGCCCTCTTCTGGAATACTGCGTTCAATCCTGGTGCCCTTATTACCAAAAAGATATAAACAAGCTAGAACGAGTTCAACGTAGAGTTACCAAAATGATACCTAGCCTAAAGAACAAACCATACGAAGAGCGTCTTAGAGAATTAAATCTATTTCCTTTAACCCAGCGCAGATTAAGAGGTGACTTAATTCAAGTGTTCAAAATCATCAAAGGCATCGACAATATGAACTCTAGTAAGTACTTCACTATCGACCAATCTAATTACACGCGGGGAAACGGTTACAAAATTATTGGTAAATCTTTTAACTCGCACGAATCTAAGAATTTCTTCTTCAATCGAGTTGTCAACTTGTGGAATGGGCTTCCCCGAAACGTTATAGACTGCATCACCGTTGATTCATTTAAACTCCGCGTAGACAAATATCTCTCATCAAACCCGCGACTGACTGAGTTTGTAAATGAATAATTTTTTGTTATCCCCCCCTCAGTTACTAACCCATCTGTCCTCTACTAACTTCCTAATCCTGCCACGGACATTAGTTCCAGGGCAGTAATTCCCTTTCCAATGTTCCCTTACCCACTCTAAACCACTGTTTGGACACTTGATCCTCAGTGTTTTGGAGGACAAGCAACCTAGAAGGGTCACTAGATCTGTTGTTGCTTGATTTCCTTTGTACTCCTTTGTACTCTCTCTCTCTCTCTCTCTCTTTTAAGGGGAGTGTTTTATTATTGTTTGTTTTTAATAGATTGCTCCTTAGACCTCCATCAAACATTAAATAATATTCATAAATCCCCCCTTTGAGATAAATGTGTACATTTTGTACATTTATACAGACTCGCTTTCGCTCGCCTGGAAATTATCGACCCCTAAATGGCATGAGAGGTCTTATCATTGACGACAAAGAAATGAGGGGAAATATCTTAAAATCTCAAAATTAATGGGGCTAAACATGAGGGAGATGGCGTGTGGGCAGCTCTCTAAGGGATCTGCCAACCGTGTTCATATTATAGGATCCTAAATATTTAGGGGGGATGGGCTGGTTTTTCTGGATCCCCTTCTCCCTCGTATTTAGCCCCATTGGTTTTTAGATTTTATGACGTTCGGCCCATTAGTTTGGCACCGTTCGCCCCATTTATTTGTAAATTTTAAGACCTATCGTGCCATTTAGTTTTTTTCCCCTGGCGAGTGATAGCGAGTCTGTAATTTTAAGAGTAATCGGCCTTCGGCCGGGAATTTTTTCTACCGAAAAATGTACAAATTCATCTTGAAGAAGGATCCTGTGGTTGTTGCTTAAGTTTGGTGGAGGTCTTGGGAGGAAACTATAAAATTAATAAATATATGAAATAATCGACCAAAAAGTCAACCCTTCCCCTTAATGGTTTCGATATATGTATATCTGTATATATGTATATCTGTATGTCGCTGGTTATATTCCAGTATTTAATTATATCCTCTGCGATTTCACACCCATATCAGAAGAGACAATCTGTATTTTGTTTTGAATTTGTGATCAAAGGAAGCTTATATGAGGGTCGAGCGATGTGGATAATTGTGGTATATACTGTATATATATATATATATATATATATATATATATATATATATATACACAGTATATATATAGGGTTAAGAATTGGGGTTGTGTATGTGTTGGAGGTTATGGTGGTGGTGGTGTTAGTATGTATATACAACGGCACATACCCCATAGCTGGGAGTGGCCGACTCGAGACAGAGCCTGAACAGGAAAAAAAAATCACACATCTAGGTCGCACAGGAGAAGACCCCGAGACCCAGGCTCATTTGGGGTCTCCAGCGAAAGATTCCCAGGTCCCAGACCTCCAGGAGAGGTTCCGGTCTCAGCATGCAGGCAGACACGCTGCTGCGAAGCTTTACCACCACAATGCCCGCCCACCTCACATCCAGGCATGACCCTTCATATACACCGGCTCCCCGGGCCAGGTGCCTGACGGACTATTATCTAGTCCAACTGGCGCCCTACCCCCTCTCCCAACGACCGTGTTATCATTCATCTATTCATAAGCATTATCCATTCATTCCTATTTATTACCACTTCTCTTGTCTGTTCTACAGTCATCTCTCTATCTTCCAACGCTTGTACTACACAATCTCTCCATCTATCTCAACGGAGGTCTTCTTACCCCTCTACCTCCCTTTGTGTCTGACTCATATACTCTCTTTGTAAGCTCTTCATCTCCCATTCGCTCAACATGTCCATACCAGCACAGCACCCTTCTGTCCACTCTGGCCGACAAAGGTTTCTGCTGTCCCACTCTCCTACGTACCTCTTCATTCCTCAATCTGTCTCTACGAGTCACTCCACATATAATCCTCAAGCAGCTCATCTCCATCACATCCAGCTTTCTTCTATCTTTTGCCTTCAGAGCCCATGTCTCATCTCCATACATCACTATTGGTACAACTATCCCTTGATACATTGCACTTTTAGCTTTTATTCCGAGATTTCACACTTTCCACATACCGGTACTTTCTATTGCTTCGAAAACTTTCTTTCCTTCACATACTCTCTGTTTTATATACCGGTACCTCCATTTCCACACCTGTGTCCTTGCTTGTCACTCTTCCCACATATTTAAAACACTACTCTAGTGGTGGTGTTAGTGGTGGTGATTATGGTGGCGTTGGTTGTATTGGTGGTGATGGTGATGATGATGATGGTGGTAAAGGTAATGAGAGTGTTGGTGATGACGATAGTGGTGATAGTGAAGGTGTTAGTAATTTCACACCCATATCAGAGACAATCTAGGTTTTGCTTTGAAGTTGTGATCAAAGGAAAGGTGATTTAAGGGGCTAGTGGTGTGGATAATTGAGTTTTTATGTACCGTATATAGAGAGTTTAACGCATTCAGTTCCGGTGACGTCCTTGTCATTATATTCTGGCAACTATTAGACGGTTTTAGTCAGCTTAGGAAGGATGTCTACCCGTGAAAAGATTACAAACTATCTCGATTAATCCTTTTAGATACCATATATCCTTCCTAACCTTCATTAAATCATCTTAATGTAGCTGAAATAAAAACAAAAATGCGTCGCCGGTACTGTAAGGGTTAAAAATGAGGCTTGTGGTGGTGATGGTGTTAGTGGTGATGGTGGTGGGTTTGTTTGTGGTGGTGTTGTTGTATTGGTGGTGATATGGTGGTGGTAGTAATGAGTGTGTTGGTGATGATTATAGTGGTGGTGATAGTGAAGGTGCTACTAATTTGAAACCCATATCAGATTTTTTTTTTTTTTTTTCAAGCTGTGATCAAAGGAAGGTGATTTGAGGGTAAATTGGTGTGGATAATTAATGGTGTGGAGGCATTTAAGTGTTTGTGTTCATAGATGGCTTAAAAATGGTAGTGATGGTAGTTGTGATATTAATGATGGTAGTAATGGTGGTGGTGATGGTGGTTTGGTGTTATAGTTCGTTTAACCTCTGTAACTCAACAAGGGCTAGAGCAAATGAGCTGTCAATTTTCACACCTATTTCCTGGCCAAGTCTTCCTATTTGGTAGAAAAATGAGCTCGATTACTCTAGTCCTTCTTGAGTTATGAGAGGTTAGAGGGTTACGATTTCTGCCCAACCTAGAATGAACAGACTATAGTAGTGGTGATAAAGTAATACCCGGTATATATATAATAAATAAATTATTAAATAAATATAACTGACTTCAGCAGCTGCCTGGCGAAATGCCGAAAAATGCCGACGAAATATGCTAATCAAATATTGTGTTTTACAAAATGCTGATACAAAAATGCCGATATAAAATGCCGATTAAAATTGCCAATAAAAAATGCAGATTAAAAATGCCACTAAAAACTGCCGATACAAATGCCTATAGAAAATGTCGAAACAAATTGCCGTAAAAGCCCTAGTGTAATTCCGACTTAACACTAGCGGGTGCAACGTATTGGGAGTTCTTAGGATATTTGGTTTATGTTACGATTGAGGGTTGTAGTTGCTTTGACCTTTTTCGAACAATTGATTTTACTTTTACTCCCTAGACTTAAATTATGCCTCTCTAGACCCCTTTCGAACTACAGAAATGTCCCCCAGACCCCCTTCAAGCTAAATATGTAAATTTTTCGGTAGTAAGATGTGACGGTTTCACTCAAATTGCAGGCTCGCTATTGCTCGCCCAGGAATGATCGACACCTTGTTTGGTTGAAACATCTTATAATCGCCAAACAAATGATGTGAAACGTCTTAAAATCTCCAAACTAATGGACTACAACAGGGAGGCTTCAAGTAGACCTGCCCTGCACCAAATAGAGTTAATGAAGGAGGTGTCACACGAGCAATTTCCCCATCAATATTTATGGGCAATTGTCGTCTGGGAGCTTCTGTAAGAATTAAACTATACTCTATTTCTGTTTAACTAACGATAAATTAAATCTCTTAGCAGCCAATTTCTCGATACTTAATGGAAAAATATGAAACTACCATGTCTCTGCATCATATCAAGACCATGTGTATATAATCAACACCATATTTCACTACAAAATCTTCAAAATATCTGAGAAATATTGATGGGAACTTTGTAATTTACCGTCAGTTGAAAAGAAACAGAATATAGTTAACGTAATCTACCTCCAAGATAGTTCCAGATCCCAAAGCCTAAGAACCCCAGAATAGTAAGAGATAAAAGTTGCTCATGGAAAATTGCCGGAAAATGCGCTCGTGTGACACCTCCTCCATTGATGTAACGATATACACACGACACTCAGAGAATACACAAATAAATAAATAAAAAACAAATCTGAATATAAGCACCATTTGAGGAGGAGCACTTTATTGACAACGTTTCGCAGATAGCTCCTCATATGGTGTTTGTATTCATTATGTTAACTTTTCTTTAAATACAAATCTATTGCAGTCAGCCTTATTTTTTGGAAGCGTAGGATGAGGTGATTAGCTTCAAAAGGATTCTCTTAAGTAGTTCCATTTATCCTATCCGAGTTTTAATTTGAACCGTATCACACGAGCGCGTTTTCCCTCAACATTTATCCTCAACACTGGTATGGCAGCTTATGAGGTAGACATTTATATTATTTCGGTCACCTAAATGTATCTACCATCAGGCTAGTGTCCGATACCAGTGCAAAATATTCCAGAAATGATTCCAGGAAAATGTTGATTATCGAATGTTGACTATACAAACTCTCGTGTGATACCGGCTTTAGTCTCCGGATTAAAAACGCTAAATGATGATGAACATTTAGATTAGTTTCCGTGCTGCCGTCTGATGCTGTCTTCAACCCCTTCAGTACCGGTGACGTCCTTTTCATCATATGCAGGACTAGTTACTATCAGACGATTTCATTCAGTTTAAGAAGGATCTGTGGTAGCTCAAAGGATTAAATAAGATACTCTGGAGCCTTTTAATTGGTAGACGTCCTCTTAAGCTGAATAAAATCGTCTACTAGTAGCCAGATTGAACAGGGATGGAGTGAATACACGAGTTCAGTATTCAAATACGAATAATTAAAATGTCTACAATTACGAATAGGCTACAAAGATTATTGTTTCGTCAAATACGAATACAAATACTTTATGAAAGTATTCATGAATACTTTGCGTAAAATAAATACACTTTTGTATACTATAAGTGTGGTGCCGTAGCTTATGCATGGTTAACCCCTTCTGTACCGGTAATGGTTAACCCCTTCTGTACCGGTAATGGTTAACCCCTTCTGTACCGGTAATGGTTAACCCCTTCTGTACCGGCAATGGTTAACCCTTTCTGTACCGGCAATGGTTAACCCCTTCTGTACCGGCAATGGTTAACCCCTTCTGTACCGGTAATTTGGTTAACCCCTTCTGTACCGGTAATGGTTAACCCCTTCTGTACCGGCAATGGTTAACCCCTTCTGTACCGGTAATGGTTAACCCCTTCTGTACCGGCAATGGTTAACCCCTTCTGTACCGGCAATGGTTAACCCCTTCTGTACCGACAATGGTTAACCCCTTCTGTACCGGCAATGGTTAACCCCTTCTGTACCGGCAATGGTTAACCCCTTCTGTACCGGTAATTTGGTTAACCCCTTCTGTACCGGTAATGGTTAACCCCTTCTGTACCGGCAATGGTTAACCCCTTCTGTACCGGTAATGGTTAACCCCTTCTGTACCGGTAATGGTTAACCCCTTCTGTACCGGCAATGGTTAACCCCTTCTGTACCGGTAATGGTTAACCCCTTCTGTACCGGCAATGGTTAACCCCTTCTGTACCGGTAATGGTTAACCCCTTCTGTACCGGCAATGGTTAACCCTTTCTGTACCGGTAATGGTTAACCCCTTCTGTACCGGCAATGGTTAACCCCTTCTGTACCGGCAATGGTTAACCCCTTCTGTACCGGCAATGGTTAACCCCTTCTGTACCGGTAATGGTTAACCCCTTCTGTACCGGCAATGGTTAACCCCTTCTGTACCGGTAATGGTTAACCCCTTCTGTACCGGTAATTTGGTTCTCTACTATACGATTTGTGCAGTTTGAGAAGGATCTGTGGTAGTAAAAACGGTTAAGGGGAGATTTCCACTTGAGAGATTTTTTTCTTGACTCCTTTCTCTCTCATGTTTGGCCCCATTGTTTTTCTAATTTTTGAGACGTTCGCCCCATTATTTTGACGATTTTAAGAACTTTCGACCCATTTCTGTCAATTTTAAGACCTTTCGTGCCATGTAGGTGTCGATTTTATCCTGGCGAGCGATAGCGAGCCTGTAATATAAGAGGAACCGGCTTTCAGCCGGGACATTTTTCTACCGAAAAATGTACAAATTTATCTTGAAAGGCGGTCTAGGGGGAGTAATTTTAAGCTTGATGGATGTCTAGGGAATCAACTAAAAACCTCCCCTTAAGTGACATAGTTCGAAACAAGTTAATTTGTGGAGGCCCCTTTTAAACAGCGCAAGATCGTCTAAATGTAACTAGAATAAAATCAATATGACGTCGCCGGTACAGAAGGGGTTAACTATTTGATGACTGATAACAGACACTACCTGTACTCAAGACTGCGATATCAACCTATTTAGTACAGTACCGGTAACTAGATATATGGTATGGTATCAATTCAGTTTCCTAGTAGAATAGTTAGTTACACATTAGTTATGTTACTAAGAGTAATCTTCTCTACTTGAATATCGTACATTAAACATTTATAGAAGATATCTGGTCTAATCTTCATCCTCTACCCAACCTTAGCCGTTTATGTCTGTCTCTTTTACTGTACTACTTTTTCTTCTGGGGGCAGGGGGCTAGGAATCCTCCTCCCCTTCTAAAATTCTCATACTCGGCGAGACCGAAATGGTCAAGGGAACGCGAAAGTGGTTCCGGACCCTAAGAATTGGAACTTTAAATGTTGTCTCTGTTCGGGCTCTGTCTCGAGTCGGCCACCCCCAGCTATGGGATATGTGCCTGAGTAGGCATACATAGCCTACATACATTATTATTATTATTATTATTATTATTAGTAGTAGTAGTAGTAGTAGTAGTAGTAGTTTTCTCAGTATTATTATTAGTATTTAAATATATGTTATGAACATTGCGTCACCTACGGCATTTTACCCTTAAACGAGTTGATTAATTTTATACCAGTTGATAATTATTTTCCCTAGCGTTGCTTGAAAATAGTTGCTAATACACAGTTGCCGTAATAATCGCTCATGTGCATCCACCTTTTGATTAAACTTTCCAATCGACTTCACATCCCCGCAATTTTTCATTTGGTAGGGCGATACGTAGCTGTCCGGGCGTACATACACACGCACATATATATATATATATATATATATATATATATATATATATATATATATATATATATATATACTGTACACACACTAACAAACAAAATACACTTATCACTCAACATTTGGTATAAATTTCGCTTCCAAATTTTTATAATGTGTTTTCATTTGGTTCACTGAAGCTGAAAATCATAAGCAAATTGAATGCCATCAGTTATATTGCTCTTATCCTCTCTCTCTCTCTCTCTCTCTCTCTGTATTTAAGTGTGTTTGTGTTTAAGTGTGTGTGTGCCGTAATATATCTATCTATCTAGCTATCTGTCTACCTCCATGTATCTATCCCTCTATTTATCTATATAGGCCTACCCTTTTTCGTATGCACTATAAATTCAAAGAGGATATTAAAGGTTTCTAGTTAATAACCTAATTAAACCTCTCCCATTCCGGGATACGCAGGTCTCTTCAATATATACGTTTGTTCTCCACTCTCCCTCCTCGTCTCTTCATTGGATTACGGTACTACCACTTTATCCCCTCACTCATATTTAAATTATGTTATATTTTATTTAAATTATCTTATGAATAATCCTTCTTCAGTTCCTTTGGTATGGCTTTGTTTTGTCACCACGTTCCAGTAACTCATTATCATATGGCTATGTGGCCTCCTCTGGGAACTGCCCTGCTCGACAGCTGGTGCCTACAATCTCCCCAATAAAAAACTTCACGTCTATAACCGTATTTAATTTTATTAATTGGATCCGGCGAACAACATTTCTAGGAACAGGCAGCCTTCGTCTATGCCATATTTTAATGAATCACATTACAAATTCATAGTTCATTATTGATGTATATTGGATAAGGTTAACAACATTTCTAGGAACAGGCAGCCTTCGTCTATGCCATATTTTAATTGAATCACATTACAAATTCATAGTTCATTATTGATGTATACCGGAGAGAGAGAGTGTTTACGGCTATACTGAATATGAAACCACAACACTGACTTAAGGAAGACATGTTTGTTTGTCAAATTATCTGTTGCAGCAAAATTCTGATAATTCGAACACAGATAATCCAAAAATCCCAATACACAGTCACACACCTGACACACACACTACACACCGATGGAAACACACACGCACAACACACACACACTCGACACACACACACACTACACACCGATGTAAACACTAACACGCACACACACCTGACACACACACACTCACACACCTGACACACACACATACTACTGCTACTGATGGAAACACACACACTCACACGTAAACACAAACACCGATACATACACACACACTACACACTTATGCAAACAGACACACACACACACACGTAAACATAAACACCAATACATACACACACACACACTACACACTTATGTAAACACACACACACACACGTAAACACAATCACCCATACATATACACATACACACTGATGACAAACTAACAAACTAACACTAAACATTCTGGCATCAACTTGTTTCCAATATTTACTATTTATTTTCCTTTGGTCCACTGAGTGTAAAAATAATTAGTAAATGGAATGCAATTAGTTTTACTGCTCTCGTTCTGTGTGTGTATATCTACTTGTATGTTTGACTGTCTATCTGTCTAATTTATATATGTATCATTTATCGGTATGAAACTATATGATATATAAGTCATTGTCTATTATTCATATACCGGTACATTTCTCTCTCTCTCTCTCTTTCAGCTTTACGGAAGTTTGTGATTACCGTAGAATCTATCAGGATCTCGGGACGAGATGGGTTGGGTGTGAAAGGGATCTACCGTGTGTGGGCCAATCGGTTCTCTGCAGACTCCCGTTTTGTTATGTTCTTGTGTACTCTAACACTATCTGATTCGACGCATTGTGGATTATTTTTGTATTTTGTTTAATTACTATTGAGAATTTTGCTTGCTATATACCATTTTCGAGAAATGTATTTAGTTTGTCTCTTACAGTAGGCTAACAGAAACACTTCATATTGCTAAGTTAATATAGGCTAAAGCACTGTACGATCAACCATCAAATACTACCCCGGTGTTGCAGATACTTTGGTAGTAATCTTGCAGAGGCGGTGGAAAGCAGGTTAAGAAGGTATTACATGAAGATTGTGCACTGATTAACTCTACGGTACAATGACGGGGCGCCCCCTTTCACGTTATTGTTTACATTATGCTTTGTTATATTTTCTTCACATTAAAAAAAACCCACACACACACACACTCAACACAAACACCACCTTACTCACACCCTCTCTCTCACACACACACACACACCAGCCGCCCACTCAACAATACAAGCACCGCCTCCCACCCACAGCAAACAAAGCATCTCTTCACGTATCGGGGTACATCTCCCTCGGAATTCCCACAACGCACCCAATATTTACCCAACACACTCGATATTATCATGACTATCACTGGCTAGGCGGATTTACACCAGCTATTTTTGCGCATTTTATTTTCGCAATTTCATATCAGGCAGCGTTTTATTATTATCTTTGTACGTAGGCCTATACTATATATGCATATACCGGTATCTCTCTCTCTCTCTCTCGCTCTCTCTCACCTGTAATGTTGTACCTATACTTAAGACGTCGATACCAGTACAAAATTGTCCCCAAGTGTTGCCAGAGGGGAGGTGTCCATGATGAGTTGCCGTAAATAGGGCTCGTGTGAATCCAACTGCGGCTTCAACTTTACCAGCGACTTTATATTTCCCGCTGTTGTTCATTTGGTAGCGCAGTATGTAGCCGGGAATGTTTGCTTACACACACACGCACACATACATACATACATACACACACACACACACACACACACACACACATACAGCCACAGAGAGAGAGAGAGAGTGAGAGACATAAACTATATCTAGACATTCGCACGCAACACTCACTACACGTACACATGCACACACAAAAAACATTCATCTAAAACTCCACACCAAAAGCTATTTAAACAAAGAAATATACGGTATATATAAAACTTTTTGTACACAGACAAACACAAACCGATGCACAAACGTATTCACAAACAAGCAAACTAAGCTAACACACAGTATTTGGTATTCAATTTGTTTTCAATGTTCAGTATATACAGTATATACATTTTTGTTTATTTGTAGTTTATTATCATTATTATTATTTACTTTATTTTTGTATTATTATTATTATTATTATTTTTTTATTGGCTCTGAAAAGCATTAGTAAATTGAATGACGCAAGCAATGCTGCCCCTGCAGTGTTTGTTTTATTCTTGTTTATTTTACCTTCCTCCCTCCCCCCCCCCCCCCCCGTCTCCCTCTCTCTCTCTCTCTCGCGCTCTCTCTCTCTCCTGTAGTATATATATATTCATGTTATTAAAAACACGTACAGTATGTTACACGTATTAATGATTTGCGCCAAGCAAGGATCAGAATGATATTCCATGTCTTAGCCAAACAAGCAATCAAATGGAGGCAAAATCCTAACCCCCGTCCAGGTAAAAATGCATCACACACACACACACACACACCAACTACAAAACTATATATATTAATTATTGAAAAAGAAAGTTCCATCCAAAGAATCAATCCAGATAGTTATAATTGCATAAAGAAAAACAAAAGGGGTGCATGAATTGTCATGAGTGGGCCAGAGACTATGATATCCGACTGTACTTCATATACGGTTCCGGTACCTAAAATCATTCAACTTTGTAATTGGCTTCACAAGCTTAACATTATTCAACTTTGGAATCTAATTTTTAATCTATTAGAGATCTGGCATCCTCTACCCAACCTTAATCGTTTTTGTCTGTATCTTTTTTTCCTGTACTACGTTTCCTACTTCGGGGGCGGGAGGCTAGGAATCCTTGTAATATTCACCTACTAGACAATACAGAAAGGGTCGAGGGAACGCGAAAGGGGTCCCGGACCTTACGAATTGAAACTTTAAATGTTGTTTCTGTGTCGAGTCAGCCACCTCCAGCTATGGGGTAGCCTACTGTATGTGCCTGGTTCTATGCATAATCTTACATACCCGGTACTTAACATTATTTAGTTGATATTGTATAGGTTGGTGAACACATACGAATACATATACACAAATGTATACACGCACGGTCTATCCAGTCACACACGGAAACACACCTATTAGACTACACGTACATATACACACACAGGTTGATTTATTCACCAACACACACACACATGAATATGCATTACAAGCTCCAAGCCCAAAGCCAAATACAAACACACACACACACACACACACACAATCTATTCACCAAAACACGCGCACAAACAAACTGCGAACTAAAGTAAGCCAACACTCGGTATTCGGTAGGCAATGTGCAGTAACTATTTTATATTTGTTGTTTCTCTGTTTCTGGATGTATATAACTAGTAAATTGAATTATGTTATCCTCTCTCTCACACACTCGCTCACTTTCACAATAATTCTCGTACATACTCACGCTCACACTCACTCACTCACTCTCACTCATTATCACACACTCTCACACACACTTTCTCTCTCAATCTCACTCTCTCCCTTTCTCTTTTCTCTCTCTCTCTCTCTCTCTCTCTCTCTCTCTCTCTCTCTCTCTCTCTCTCTCTCTCTCTTTCAGAATAGATTGGGCAGATGTCCCTAAACATTTGGAAAAGCGGAAAATGATGCATATTGACCAAGGAAACTCCCACTCATCGTTGGGGAAAACAATGTAATGAAATAATATGACAGGAGGGACACATATTTAGGAATTCTGATTAACCCTTTTGAGGATTATGACACTTTATTAAGGCTAACATTAGACTATGTCATTCAGATTAGGAAAGGTATATGGATGTAGGAGGGTTGATTGAGACTGTTTGGGCCCTTGTAATTCCCACAGATCCTTCCTCAACTGTATAAAATCGTCTAATGATAACCAGAATATACTGTCAACATGCGTCATGATCTTCAAAGAGTTAACAGTGACCTAAAGTTATCCAAGCAGTGCATTGGAGTAGAAAAGAAATCTCATAAATTATTGAGCAATATTTAGAGACAGTTTAAATTAAGGGGAGGTATTTAGTTTGTTTGCTAGACCTCCATCAAGCTTAAAATTACACCCCCTTGAGTCCCTTTCAAGATAAATTTGTACATTTTTCGGTAGAAAAATGTCCCGGCCGAAGGCCGGATCCTTTTAAATTACAGGCTCGCTATCGCTCGCCAGGATAAAATCGACACCTGAATTGCACGAAAGGTCTTAATATGGGGTGAAAGTTCCTAAAATCGCTAAACTAATGCGGCAAACGTTTTAGAATATCAAAAGCAATGGGGCTAAACATGAGGGAGAAAGGGGTCAAGAAAAAAATCCCTCAAGTGGAGATCTCCCCTTAAGTAGGCCTATAGGAATGATGAGATAAACTTTACACTCAATAATGCTTTAATGCTCCCCGGGGCCTCCTACAATATGCATATATATTTACCAGGACGTGCATCTGGGTCAAGGTAGTGTTGCTGCCACCTTCACCAGTACTGAACCCGACCCTTAACCCATTCAGTAACAGGGACGTCCTTTTCATCATAATCTTTTAACTCACACGAATCTAAGAATGTATTCAATCGAGTTGTCAACTTGTGGAATGGGCTTTCCCGAGACGTTATAGACTGCAGCACCGTTGATTCATTTAAGCTTCGCCTAGACAAATATCTCGCATCAAACCCGCGACTGACTGCGTTTGTAAATTAATAACTTTATTTTATCCCCCCCTCAGTTACTAACCCATCTGTCCCCTACTAACTTCCTAATCCTGCCAAGGACAGTAGTTCCCTTTCCAATGTTCCCTTAGCCACTGTTTGGACATTTGATCCTCAGTGTTTTAGAGGACAAGCAGCCTAGAAGGCTCACTAGATCTGTTTTTGCTTGATTTCCTTTGTACTCCTTTGTACTTTGTACTCCTGGCAACTATTAGACGATTTTATTGAGCTTAGTCGGTTTTTTCCAGAAGGCAGTAACTCGAATAATGTACCTTAACAACTAATTTCTCGATACTTAATGGAAGAATACGATACAGCAATGTCTCTGCATCCTATTATTGCCAAGGTTTCATAATTAACAGCATACTTCGTCTGCCTATTATTATAGACTGCAGCACTGTTTAAACCTTCAAAAATCGCTTAGACAGATATCTCGCCCTTAATTCCCGACTGACTCCATTTACTGATGAATAACATGATATTACGATACCTTTTTTGGTAGAATAGATACCGGTAGCCTATAAGATATATTTTTATTTATATGTATATTTATTTATTTATATTTTACTTATTTATTAAATAAGACAGTAGATAATACTATGAGAAAATGTACCGGTATTGAGAGAGAGAGAGAGAGAGAGAGAGAGAGAGAGAGAGAGAGAGAGTGCATTAAGCCATGGTAAAAATCTGTGCGTAATATGTCTGGCAAATGAAAAAGATAACAGAAAATACCATGGGAAAGATTTAATTAGTGTGTGTGTCTGTGTGTAAGAGGATATTTGTGCCTGCTTAAGGGGAGGTTTTTAGTTTGGTCCGTAGATATCCTTCAAGCTTAAGATTACACCCCCTTGAGCCCCTTTCAAGATAAATGTGTACATTTTTCGGTAGAAAAATTTCCCGGCTGAAAGCCGGTTCCTCTTAAATTACAGGCTCGCTATCGCTCGCCAGGATAAAATCGACACCTAAATGGCACGAAAGGTCTTAACATTGACAGAAATGGGTTTAAAGTTCTCAAAATCGTCAAAATAATGGGGAAAACGTCTTAAAATTAGAAAAACAATGGGGCTAAACATGAGGGAGAAAGGAGTCCAGAAAAAAATCCCTCAAGTAGATATCTCCCCTTAAGTAGAGTACCGGTACAAGTGTATTAATTGGGATTGGAGTGAAGTTTGAAATAATGGAAGAGGTTGAGTGTGTGTGTGCAAGAGAGAGAGAGAGAGAGAGAGAGTGTGTGTGTGTGTGTAAGAGGGGTGAGTGTAGGGTAGGCCTATATAACAAGAAACTTAAAAGTGAAGGAGAGAGAGAGAGAGAGTGTGTGTGTAAGAGGGGTGAGTGTAGGTTATATAACAAGAAGCTGAGTAGTGAAGGAGAGAGAGGGAGAGATAGTGAGAGTGTGTGTGTGTGTGTGTGTGTAAGAGGGGTGAGTGTAGGATATACAGTATATATAACAAGACGCTGAGTGGTGAAGGAGGATGGCTGGGCTTGAGAAGTGCACCAGGGACAAGAGGGCTTCAGGAAGGGTCAGCTATGGCAGGGGAATATGTTGTGGATGTGTAGGTATACGAATGTAGTATTTTTTTTTTTTTTAATATCGCAAGAAATTGACTTATCCCTCTCTCTCTCTCGCTATCCACTAAATCTTTGCAACCCAGTTTCTTGGTTGCATTTTCCATGTATTTCTTATCTTGCCAGACATGTTCTGAGTGAATCTTTTCCATTATCCACTTTAATCTCCCAACAATTCATCTCCCAACAATTTGCGTATTGCTACTTATAACTGTAGGGGGCTCCCTAAAACCAACAGAGGGCTTCTCCTACGCCCTGATGTAGTAGACGTATTTAATACCAGTGATATTGTGTGCCTGCAGGAGACTTGGTATTTTAAACAGGATTTGGGTAACCTCAGTACTATCTGTGATAATTTTCATGGGTTTGGGGTCTCGACAACCGATGCTATGGATGGTCTAGTAGCAGGTCACCCACCGGGAGGAGTAGCTATTTTGTGGAGGGACTCTTTAGACAGCCGGGTTAAACCACTTGTAACAAATTTACCATGGTGTACAGGTATAGAAATAGAAGATATCCAACGGAAAGTAGTTATTCTTAGTGTGTACTTGCCCTACCAATGTAATGAAAATGAAGAACAATACCTGGAATGCCTTGGAGAGCTAAGTGCTCTTTTACAAGAACTAAATACCACCTGCTACTCTGTAATAGGGGACTGGAATGCTAATCTGAAGGACATGAGTAACTCTCTGTTTGCTAGTCATATGACTAACTTCTGTGGTGAGCATGATCTAATTATCTCTTCTCAGCTCATGCTCCCTCATAGTAGTTACACATGTGTCAGTGCAGCATGGGGCTCAACGTCTTGGCTAGATCATACCGTAGCTAGTGCTGATTTCCATGATATGATAACAAATATGGAAATTCAGTATACATATACAGATGAAGATCATATCCCATTGACCTTAACAGCTAGTTTGGAAAGAGCGCCAGAATTAACCCAGTCAAACAATAGTGTAAATCCAAAACTGCCATGGGGCGGGCTTGACGAGGAGGAGTGTGAGCAATTTTGCACTTTAACACACACTCTCCTTTCTGAGCTTGATCCTGGCAGTGAGGATGCCATTACCTGTGAAGACCCCAATTGTGTTAATGCTAGTCATCGAGAAGAAGTCAGCAAGCTGTACAATAATATTATATCTTGTCTTACTAAGGCTAGTGACATAGTATTTCACAAGCATAACAAAAATTACTCTTTTAACAAACCTGGGTGGAATGACCATGTTTCAGAACTATACCAGGCATCCCGAGATGCTCGTAGTGTATGGCTGGATCATAACAAACCGAGACAGGGACCCATTTTTGACATGTTCACCAGACTAAAGGCTAGATGCAAGTATGCAATCAGATTGTAAAAAACAATGAAAATGTATTAAGAAGAGAAGCATTGGCCAAAAACTTTGCTAGCAAAGACACATTGGCCTTCTGGAAGGATATTAAAAAAATGCATAATAGCTGCACACCTCTACCCGTTAGTGTAGATGGGATCTCTGGTACTAATAACATAGCCAATCTTTGGAAAACACATTACCAAACTTTGTTTAACTCTGTTGGGCACCAAGGAAATACCATTGCTGCTACAACAGAGTGTAACAAAGAAGAAAAATATGACACAATTAAAGTTACAAGTGAAAAAATCAAGGCTGCAATAAGTAGGCTAGATGCTAACAAATCCTGTGGTTTTGATGGTATATATGCTGAACATTTGAAGTACTCCTCCACTCTCCTCTTGGAGAAACTCAGCAGTTGCTTTACCAGCTTTCTAATCCATGGTTTCCTACCAGAATCTATGATGTCCGTTACCTTGATACCAGTAATTAAAGACAAGGCTGGCAAAATTACATCAAAAGACAACTATAGACCTATTGCCCTTGCCAGTATTGTAAGTAAGATACTAGAGTTAATCATTTTAGACAGAATCTCAGTGTATATCTCAACTAATAGTAATCAATTTGGTTTTAAAAAGAATCATGGTACGGACCAGTGCATCTACACTCTGAAGGAGCTAGTGGATGGGTACATCAAAATGAACAGCTCTATTTTTGCATGCTTTCTTGATGCTAGTAAGGCATTTGACAGAGTCTGCCACAATATCCTGTTTGATAAATTAGCAACAAGGGGAGTGCCATCCTATATACTGAGAATCTTGAAGTACTGGTACGCCAATCAAACATTTAATGTAAGATGGGGTAACATTATTTCGGATTCCTTTACAGTAACCAATGGAGTGAGACAGGGTAGTATTCTCTCACCTTACTTATTCAATGTATATATGGATGAATTAAGTGATAAATTGAATAAAGAGCAGATTGGATGTTATGGTGGGAATAAAATCATCAACCATCTCATGTATGCTGATGATCTGGTCATTATTGCACCGTCTTCTGCGGGTCTGAGCAAACTTCTTGATATATGTGAATCTTTTGGTAGTAAACATTGTGTTAAATTCAACCCACTGAAAAGTGCTGTTCTTATATTTAGATCAAAATTACTGTATAAAAGTAAACTGCCAAATTTCTCACTCAATAATCAAATTATTCAAGAAGTAAACAAAATAAAATACCTGGGACACATTATCTCAAACGATTGCTCAGATGATGCAGATATCGGCCGTCAGCGCAGACAGCTATATTTATGTGGTAACACCATCTTGAGAAAATTCCACATGTGTAATTG